>OY987186.1:11130761-11730761 GCA_963920625.1 Dinocampus coccinellae
AGTTTTCAGTTAAATAAAAAAATAAAATTCTTCATATATACGTGAATCACTTTATAGCATTGAATTTTTGTTATGATTCAGAAATGGAAGTAGACGCAACAAAAGATAAAATATGACGTGACTTGATAACGCATAAAATCTGATATCAAGTGAGATGTCAATGTCGCTATGCGTTTATTGGTATGATATTCTCATGGGACATTATCCGCTTAACTTGTCCTCAACATATCAAATTTGGAGAGCTACTCCACAAGAAAGCAGAAAAAAAAAAATCAATAAATACAAAATGTCTTATTTATACATGTAAATGTCTTTTCAAATCTACTATTATATACCTAAAATATATAAAAGAAATTTTACAATTTAATTCTATATAATTGATGATAGAGTATTTTATGACATCGATATCTATCAACGTAATTTGTTTGGTGTAATTTATATTATCTATCTATTTAAACTTTCATGTGATCTCATTATTCACAATTTCCTTCCTTTTCCTTGTAAATATATATATATATATTATATTGTGTCATAAAGAATTTACATAATATCAGTGTAAAACTTCATAGAAGTTTTATAGATATTGTATTATTATCAGAAGTATAACTGACATTTTGACAAGAGGGTGGCAAAGGGCGGAGCGTCAGTTGCAAAGATAAATTCGAAGCGAAATGAAAATTAATTGTTGTCATCACAGAAAAATCCCTGATGGATAATGTCTTCATCATCTTTATATGTCCTGACAATTTTCAATATAATTATTATATACACTGTTATATATAACAATATTAAATTACTTTTTCCTCATTTAATTTTGTTCATACGTGAAAGTTTCAAAGAAAAAATTCTTTCATTCTTATAAACAAATTTTAGTTTGCGTATATTTTCACGTAAATCACAAATATTTATGAGATAAAGAAAATTATTCTACTCTCATTAAAATGCGCATACTCTGTAAAATTGAATATATTACACATGCAGGTGAAGAATAAATGAATCAGAGTTGACGCGTTGAATTTAATTAAATGAAAAAAAAAAAAAAAAAAACTCATTAATAGTTGGAAAATAAATAAATTATAATTGTAAAAATAATTAATTAATATACTTATTGTCATTCCGATTTCAAAGCAACAGTATTATTTTTTCATGTTGGTTTGATATGAATTTTATCATAGTCATTGTATTTTATATACACACCCCTTGTGTCATATTACAGAGAGAATAAAAATAAAAAATTTTTTTTTCAAATATTTTTTTACCGATATAACTCACGTTCATCAACAAACAATATCACAATACTATCGTGTTTGAACTTTTTGAATTTTTCATTTTATGGTTTAATGTAAATGATTCAGGTCTAAAATAATAAATATTAAAATAAAAACGAATAAAATAAAATGAATATTGCAATATATATATATATAATATAATGTCGAAAAAGAATATACATGAAACTATAAATTCATTTCACTATTATGATGTGGTACAAAAGTCACAGAAAACTGTTTTGATATAGAAACAAAAAAAACAAAATTGTGCCTTCATTTTATATTGAAGGCGTCATATGAATATTTTATACTTACATTTTTCACATTTTGTATTTGAAATTGACAAAATTCATAGACACTTCGCGACTCTTTACACTTTAATATTATTTAACGATAAAATATTTATTATTATTTTTTTTCTTCCATTTTATTTTCATTTAATATTTAATATAATTTTAAATTTATATTCAATTCAAATACATAAATTTCAATTATTTTACTTCATATACAGGATATATTATTAAATTTATTAAAAACTTTCCATATTCATTGGTATGTCTCATCTTTTATTATATTTAATTTTCATACTTTCACATTAATTTTAATAAATTGCACATAATATCACTCGTGATTTTCTTTTGAGCAATCAAACTTTGATTATCAAACTCCCAACGTCATGAACATCAACTCAACATAAAAAATGTAATAGTTTTCATAATGCTGTAAGAAAAATATATGAATATTCTTTATTTATATCCAAAATAAAATATAAAATATACATTTCAACGTTCAATATCACAATAATTAAAAAAAAAAAAAAACAACAACCATAACAACAATTGGCAAATCTCATCCTGCCCCAATAATTTACAATCAACTGCAGAAAAGAGTAAATATTTATATCACTGAAAAATCGTCTTTTTACATTTATCGAATATCCAACACGTGGAATAACAATAAACCCCAATGATAACATAACAAATTCCATTGAAATACATTCAAACATTTAAACAAATAAAAAAAAAACCTACGATAGCTCTTTTTTTTCCACACATTGAAAAATTTCAGACTGCACACACGTGTACTAATGCATATACTTTATAACCTCAATATTTTTATTTTTTTGTTATTTTTTTTTTCTATAATTATCGTTGTTTGCCTAATAGTAAAATACACATGTAAGTTTCAGCAATATTAAAAAATTCATTGTCAGCAACAATTCATATCAATGCAACGATAGAATATAAAAAAAAAAAAAAAAAAGAAATTGTATCTAATTCTATTAGTGATAAATCAATGAAATCACATCACAAATTTAAATAAAAGCAATTAAAAAATATTCAATCAATATATAATTATTCATTCAATTGCATTTGTACATTTCTTATAATCTCTTATTATTATTTATTTATTTTTATTTTTATCCCTCTTTTGCCAATTTATATTTCACTTTGAAGTTTATACAATAATAATTTACGTACATTCAATTTTCACGATGTAAAATAAATTTCCGCTGATATACACGATTGATATGTGCAAACACAAGAGTGCACAATGAAAAAAAAACTAATAAAACATAAAATTGATACATTTAACTATCACATGTCATTATAATATCATTGATATCAATTTCACATATAACGATATTTCTACAACTTAATAATACAATTGAATAATAAGAATAGAATTTTATATTTATCAATATTATATATAACATATTGAATGAGTTTTATTGATAATAAACCATCGATTAATTTATATATTTATATTCATATTAACATCGTATGTTACATACAGTGAAGTGCTGAATTAGTAAACTCAACAAGTAATAAATTTTGTATCAGTCATGTACACACATATATATTACACGTAGGTATATACAATATTGACAGTATATTGAACTATAATGAAAATATATTTCATTTATGTGAGTATATTCAACCTAGTCTAACTAGAATCAATGTAAATTGAATGATCACGTAGTATGAATACAATACATCGCACACACATTGAAAATTATACAATAGATCACTCGAAGCATACATTCACGTATAAATATAATACACATTCAACAACGCAGGTATAACGTCATGTATGTAAAATTATATTCAATAGATTTCCACGTTAATGTTGTGCTAAAAAGTACATAGTTGAAAAATAAACCTAAACAAAAAAAAAAAAAACTTTCATCTCAACCTCATTTTTTTTTGTTTTTCTCTCTTTTTTTTCAATAAAAAAAAAAAAAAAAATTCTATGCACAAAGATTAAAATGAATCTGGAGCTTGCTGTGGTGTTTAAGTGAGACTAAAAATTTTCTAGAGTATTGAGGCACAAGCTATTCAGTTTTATGCATAATTTCAAAGCTCAGTTTTCCCGCTTGTCCGCTCTTTACTTTCCTACCATAGTTAAGTCACACACAGTTTATCCACCGGAATATATAAACGTTTTTGCAAGTACCACCAAAAGCTTCATCGTGACTAGGTCGTAAGACCGTATTACATGCATGAATACATATAAATTCTGTGTGTAAATGCACATAGAGATAGATCTAAGTGCATATATATATATATGTGTCTAACCAATTTATTGCTATGTCTAATAATAAAAAATAAAAAATTATGATTTTAATGAGATTCCATGTGGATGTATATGAAGGTTAAAAGGAAGTGGTAGTAGATGAAAATTGAGCAGATTAAAAACAGACAAGACTTTATTTTAAATTACATTGATCATGAGTTGGTAGAAAAAAAAAAAAAAAAGAGGAGAGTGTCGAATTAATTTCACGTGACGGTAATGATTTTTAAATTAAATGGAAAAAAAAAAAAAATAATAATAGTAATAAAAATTTCAAACAATTAATTCTTTATAAATGAAATAAATTAATTAAACAAAAAAAGAAAATTATAATAAAAGTATTTATTTGTGATATACGTCTATTATATTTTCATATAGATAAATAT
Source organism: Dinocampus coccinellae (assembly GCA_963920625.1). Classification (NCBI taxonomy): domain Eukaryota; kingdom Metazoa; phylum Arthropoda; class Insecta; order Hymenoptera; family Braconidae; genus Dinocampus; species Dinocampus coccinellae. The sequence goes on from OY987186.1 coordinate 11,134,990, forward strand.
TGTTTTGGACATTTAATATATCAAACATTCACCAATCATCAATGTCATATATTATACCTATACGTCAATGATGTCAGCGTGTATATATATATATATGATGTAGCTTTGGAAATGCATGATTTGATATACGTTATGCAACAGGACGTATACCCGTGCATTATTCATACATACATAACATTGTCTCAATAACGAACCCATCCACGCCTATACATATTTCGTCCTTACACATAAATACATACAGAATTATATTATAATTGAAGAAAATAATAATTAAATTATTTCGATGAATAATTGTTAACATTATGGTATTATGAATTAAATAAATATCTTCGTGTGAATAAAAATGGAATATTTACATTTATTTAATTGTCAATAAAGTAATCGAGGAAAATATTTTTAGAAAATTATACAACAATGAAGATCTATGAATTGCTATTTTGAATGGAGACACGTGTCCAACACAAATTATTCTCATATATTTATACGTATATAAATGCCTGACTTGTTCTCTATCTCTAGATTCACTATGCGCTGTGAATCCTTTGGAGAATCTCAACATTCCAGAGCTTGCACATATTATCTCATGTATTCTGTGGCAAAGATATATATATATATATAAGACACGACATACCACGTTCAAAGCATTTGCTTTCAATGTACCAGGTCCACATGTGTATCAAATACATTCTACCAATGTGTGTATTCAACTACGTTATACTGTTAACGAATTCATTATCACTTTATCAATGGCTTGTGAATACACTTGTGGTAAACTTGATGTACACATTCATTAATTACAATTTAATTGGATACAGTTTAATTTAATTTTAAATTATATACTTGGATTTAAATTTCTAATACAACTAGTTTTATTAATTTCATTTAATATTTAAGTTTATTTTTCTTGTGACAATAATTTCATGTGATTATATGTAATATTTGTAAATATGAAAAAATATTATCTGATAGAAAGGGAAAAATTTCAAATCCCTATGTCACAATATTGACAGATTGTTGAATATTTATTAAAATATATAGAACGACAACAACAGACTTCTTTGATAATCAAAAATCCTTTTGTTTTATTTCAGAAAAGCTTTGATTTCTCCTTAAATCTTTCTCTCTTTCACACACATACACCACCACCACCAGTGGCTTATTCCATTCTTCTCTCCATGACATATTTCGCTGACATGGTCAAACATAAGCCGGAGGCCTTTGTTCTTGTTGATGGTGTATGTGTGTATATGCTTTTGCTCATTTCTCGACCGTTTCCCTCGCCATAACTTCCATTCACATTTCCATCACTCTATACATAGATATATATTTTCGTATATATTCACTCAACAATTCTACATAGCTCTCACATCCCACACCTTTTCATCCAATTTTTCATCCCACTATTCTTGTCCAGTAACTAACGAGACTGATTTTCCTCCCAATCATTTTTTTTTTTTGTTTCTTTTTTATTCTGTTAACGAACACCTGCTCTTTCTATTCACTTTTATCTTCTCTCACTCTCTTATTTCCTCCACTCATTTTGTCTACCTCGCTTAACCATCCGGTTTTTTTTTTTTTTATTTCTTTTTCTATCAGTTTGTTTTTCACTCTCCGATCAAACTTTATTTCATTTTATTTTTTTTTTTTTTCTCCCTTCTTTTTTATTATCTTTATACATATATATATATTTTTTCTACTTTCTCATACCTGTATTCTTCGTGTACATCGTTCGCCAATACACATTTTCCTTACGTCTCTACACATTCATTGTTCATTCACCAACAAAAGTTTTATCCGCTCTCACAATTGGAAGTCGATACCAGGCTAAAAGCTGCACTACATTCGCCTGTCAAACACCCGCCGCAAGCTGTTCATTTTTCCAGTTGATGAAATGAAATAAAAAATAAAAATATTAATAAACAATAATAATTAATTATGTTAAAAAAAATTATTAATTTTTTTTTTTTTTCTTTTTGTCCGGATTTGAAATAAATCTCTCAAATATTATATTGATATAAGTGATTGATCTCATCATGACATTTAAATCCTATCAAAGTTTTCTAATAAATTTTATAAAAACTATTTCAATAATAACGTGACACAATAAATATTCAGTATCATTAATCTTTTACTATTTTTCATTGCAATTTATAATAGTTTTTTTTATTTTATTATTTTTTTCTTCTCATTACACTCTCATTATTGGTCATTCATTTTTTTAATGTAGATTTTTTTTTTATTTACTTTTTTTTTTTTTTTTTTCTTGATTATTTTTTATGTTCAATTTTCTCATCTATTGAACGTGATAAAAGATCCAATAGTAGACGCGCATAACTGCATAGTAGAAAAACTTTTTAATCATCAAAAGGTATAAAACCACATTTGCCATCGAGTAAAGCTTGTTATTTATTCCTTCATCAGTTTTTATTTGTTATTACTGTATATAACTCGTGTACAATACAATTTATTTCATGCACAGTTTGTGTGTCACCTCAATATTCACAGAGTGACTTGAAACAATGGGATAAAGGTTTATTGTCATATTATCTATAATATATATTTTTAAGTAAAAATTTGAAAAGAAAAAAAAAATAATAATAATAATAAATAAATAAATAAATAAAATATTATATGACTATTGATTGATTAATAAACAAAAAAATTTTTTATATTTATTTATATATATAACATTTGATGTATAAGTGATTTATAAGTAATTCATTAAATAAATTTCGAAAATATAATTTATATTAAATTTTTACAAGTACATTGTTTATAACTGAGTGATTTAATAATATAAATTATTATTAACCACATTATATTGCTGCTAATTATTAACAATCGTTGAATAATATAAATTTAATCCAGTCTCCATTTTTATTTTTTGCCTATATTTTATTAATAATAATATATAAAAGTATATTTATAAAAATTATGGAATTTAAGTATTGTAATATTATGTTGAATTGTGCAATTAAGTTTCATGCATTGTACGTTTATTAGTAACTACCATCAAATTCAATATATTATTTATTTTTCATTATAGTAACTTTGTAACTCGCAGAATTTTTTTCATATCTTTCCTTATTATATATATATATATATAAATTTTTTTTTTTGTTTTCTTTCTCATAAAAGTATATATATCTTTATAGGCATATTGCATCACGTCACAACTTCACGTTGAATCGTTGAAGTTTTATGATATCTGAATCCGCTTCTGGAAAGTTCCTCTTGAATTTCACTAAACGATTTATTCTTTGTTTCTGGTATGCAGAGTGCAACAAAAGTAAATGCAATAAAGCATGAGCCAGCAAAGAAGAAATATACAGAATAACTGCCAAATGAATTTTCAATTTCTAAATAAAATTTCGATACAATAAATCCAATAATACCATCTGATATTGTAATACCAGCTGCTGCTACACTCTTAGCATTTGTGGGAAAAAGTTCGCCAATTAATGCATTTGGAAGTGTACCAAGGCCAATTTGAAATGCTATTTGGAATAATACAATTGCAATTACTGGCAATATATTTATCGCGGTTAAATTCATTTTTGTATCAAGATATAAATATATTGCTAAAGTCATAAGAGTTAGAGCACAACTGAAAGTGGATATCATAAGAAGTAGTCGTCTCCCAGCGCGTTCAACTGTCATTGTAGACAATGTACCGGAGATCAAACCAACAGCAACAACAATAATAGTCGCAACACTCGGTGCAATACCAATTCTCGCGTGACTAAATAATCTAGTGAGAAATTGCATTGTAGTAAAATTTCCACTCAATTGTTGAGCAACAATTAAAAATAATACAATTACAAATGCTTTACGGTTATTATGCGATAATAATCTACGTATTTTCATTTTCCAATCCACAGATTGTTCTTTGAATTCATTTATATTATTCAATACAATATCAAATTCACGACGTGCCGTATTTACATCTACATTTTTAAAAAATGAAATTGATTGTATTGCATCTTTTTTACGATTTTTCATTGCAAGATAATATGGACTTTCCGGAAACCAAATAAACGTTATGACAAACGTAATTGGTACAGCCAATAGAATAATACCAAGATTTGTATAGGAAACATAAGGCCCAACACTAACTGCCAACAAAGATCCAGTAAATACATTCACTGCTATCAAAGTTCCAAGCGCACCACGGATATTTGTATCCGCTACTTCAGAAACGTACATTGGATTCGTTGTGTATGACATTCCAACACCAACTCCTAAGATAATGCGTGACGCATAAAGTGCGATAACACTACTGGCAAATATTATATTCAACCATCCAACGATGAAAAAAAAACTTGAACATAATAGACAAATTTTCCTACCAAATGTATCAGCTAAAAATGCACCGAAAAACGAACCAAACATCGAAGCAATTACTGTTAAAGAAACAATCAATGAACTTTCATGTTGTGTAGTTTTTATTGGAACATCCTCACCCATCTCCAAACGTTCCAATGTTGTCGTTGTCCATCCATAAACTGTGCCAACTGCTACCATTGATAGAGTTGCTGAAAAACAAAAGATTTTTCATTAATCTCAGGCTGTGTTTCTTTTGTAATATTGAAAACAAAAAAATAAAAAAATGATTATTTCAAATTGAAATATTGTAATTTACCTGAGATTGATGCCAGCCATTGTTTCCATTGCATTCGAAAATTCGAAGGATATTTAGTTGATGTAGATGAGACAGTAGATGACATCTCTATTGGTTTATCAATCTTTGACACACAAATAAACCAACAAATTATGGCACATTAAAAAGTAAAGAAATCATTTTGAAATATTATAAAAATTTTTCATCAATATCTACTATTGGCTGTTTAATTCACGCAAGCGCACACAATCGTAACGGAAGGTATAAGACTCGATAACATAACCTGATATTCATATTATAAAATTATTGAAATCTATAAATACAAAACAAAAAAAAATAAATAAATAAATTGTTCGATAAAGAAAAATATAATTTAACACGTTATAAAAATAAACGAAATATATTAATTTGATTTTATTTATTCTTACCAATGGATCAATGTTACTGGTCATGTTGTTAAATTTAAATGAGATCGATCGTGATCGCAAACGCGCACGTTATCTTCCCTATTTTTTTCACCCCCCACCACTATTGCGATTACTTCCATCGTATTGTCACATGGCCGTACGTAATTCTCAATATAATCGGACTTACATATTCACATCATATCAAATAGACATCACGCACTGACAACTAATGAACATTCACTCACATTTATGTTTTTCCACACTTTATAGATATACAGTAACCGACTGGACGCGTAAACGATGCGCGTGCGCATTATCAACATCACTATTTTACACTCTTCCAAAAAATATATCTACATAAATATACGTATAAAACATATTTATATATATTTATTAATATCACCAACTCCATTATTTTTTACTTTTCCTCTCTCACTTCTTTACACTTTACATATTTTTACTTTTTATTATTATTTTCATTTCTCCCAGTTTATTTTTATTTATTTTTTTTAATCTTCTTATTCTATCACCTAGTGACCTATAACATATTGCAATCCAATAAAAGTGGTTTCTACAAAAATAAACAGTAAAATAATTGTCTTCATATCTTCGTTAATTATTTTATTTTTATTATTATTATTATTTTTTTTTTTTATTACTCACGTATAAAGTTCAGTGACAATTATAAAATTATAAAATATAAAAAATATTACAACAATAGGAATAATTATTGATAAATAAACGTATAGAAATTAAAATAATAGTATATATAATTATATAAGATACTTGCCATAATTCGATTTATTATATTTATGTTGGATTACGAGTAAGTTTGATTGTGCCATAACAGCGACAAGACTCGTCTCTCACGCACGTTCATTTAAATCACCTTAATCTTATTATTGCTTATTATCGTGACATTGTGAATTAATCACTTGAATTGTTATGAAATGTTATTTGATTTTGATAACTTTTTAATAAAAATTTTATAAATAGGATTAATGGTAATTATAATTACTGTGATGCAAATAAGATAAAACATTGCATCATTAATATTGATTTATTATTATATTTTTTTTATATAATGAATAAACGATTTTCTACGTGAAAATAATGTGTACAATAATAATAAATGAATTAAAATTTTTTTTTTCGAGATTAAATTATTTGAAGGAATTATGTAATTTGCCACTTGTCAACGAACGAATGTTGAAATTATTTGATACATACACATAATTAAAGGCTATCCAGGATGTTTAATTAATTAATTATTAGAGTCAAATTAAATGAAAGAAACAAAACGATTTTATAAATACAATACGAAAACAACATAGAATCAAATATGCTGCCACACTTTTTATGATATTTTGTAGATAGCAGATTGGATGAACCTAACCTATATTGAGAACCAATGAAAACACCACGTTAAATTCAAATATTATTTTTAATTATATGACCACAGGCGTCGCTTTGAATCAAGACTCGTGTTTACGTGAATTTGGATGCGTTTTTAACCAAATTCAATTTCACAAGTGCAAAATAAGATTTGAGTTTATTTCAATTAGCATTTTTTTTTTTTTTTTTTTCCGGCAATAATATCATATTTTTAAGTTGTAATTATTTACTGCATGATAGTTATATAGGAATAAATAATGTAAATTGGATACGATTCGGACGACGTATTTACAAATTGTAAGTGATAACACAACCTAAAGGTCAGTATAATTTATGAAAATCTCCATGTCCTAGATGTTTTGTATTATATTTTAGTTTCTTAATATCTGTTTTAAGTTCTTCTACATATTATTACACACTACTCATCATATCATGCATCGAAAACCAATAAAAACCTATGGAAGAAAACTAGTGGCAAGTAGACCTATACCAACCATTGAACTGACAAATTATCTTCATGAGTTATTTGATTCGAGTGATTCAGATAATTGTCATACAGAAAAACATAAAAAAGATGAATCGATTACCAACAATCCGTTTGAATCAACGTTCGATAGAGTCGCAAGAACGGCTAAGTATATATCACAGCTACGTTCAATTCAAATCAGATTCATGATTTTGATTGTTGATTAATGTTAATATTTTTAGACTACCTCCTATTCCATCAGATCAGAATGTGGATAATTCGATATTATATGTCAGTAGCAGTTCATTGAGCAGTTTAAGTGATGAACGTTGGATACGAGATATTAAAAAGAGTCGAGAAATACCACCAAAAAAAATTGTTGGTAAAAAACGTAAGAAAACGATTGATTTAGGTAGAAAAAAAAATAATGAAAAAATAAATGTGAAAAAAAAACAAGTCACTAATAGAAAAAGACAAAATAATTTACCGAGTATTAATAATGATGATTTAAAGAACGTTGAGTCTTCACAGCCACAACGGAAAACACGACGTGCAATGAAGAAAAAATACACAACTCAAGACATTAATTCAAGTTCAGATGAATTTGAAGAAAAACCCAATTCTATTATAACATCACCGCTGACAACAGAATTAAAATCTTGCTGTGTTAAATTAACACGAATAAAAATTACCAATCCTCATAATCATCAGTATGAGATAAATGAAAAATCACCTCCATCTACAATTGGGAATGAGAACACTATAGATTATAAAGGATTGCCAACAAATAATCAAATTTCTGCAGTTCCATCAGCAAATCAACAAACAGATAAATTTTTGAATATAAAAGATTGTCAGGTTGTTCTGTCACGGTTAGACATAAATTCTGATGTGCCATGTACAATTTCTACTACGCCTAACTCAAAGATGCTCGTAAGTAGCACACCCTTTGTTCCTCGTATTCTTCCATCAAACTTTAAAACATCATTTTCACCAATTGATAATCAACGTAATTGTATGGAAAATGAATTTAGCACAATTGTAATTGACGAAATGAGTAAAATTAATGCCACTCACGATGACGCGAAAAAACCAAACTTGAAAAATATTGTAAACAATGAATCTTATATAAACGAATTATCATACATTGAAAGTGGCCAAGTACACTCTCATAGTGATATTAAATTGTTAAAAAATGCTAAAACAAAAATTTCTTTCAACATAGTTGAAAAATCAACACAATTATTGTTTGAAACTGATGACGATATTAGTGATATAAACTCCAATAAGGATATTTTGAAATCTGATAGCTGTAAGGAATCAATAATGCCAAGTAAATTGATTGAAACCAATCGACATTCATTAAGTTTATCACTTGAAGATAATGAAACTCATTTGACGCCTGAGAATATTTCTAAAAACAAAATTCACGAGAATACATTTGATTTCGATCACTCATCACTTTGTCCTAGCAATGTGAATGATCAAAGTGAAAATAATAATAAAATATTTGAAAAAAATCATATTGAATCTAATACATCAATTATCAGTCAAACAATGGATTCAAAGAATACAAAAAATTTCTCTGACACCAGTATAAGTTTGAACGTGAGTAATGAAGAATCAAATAACGATACATCTGAAGACTCTTATCATTTAGTTATTTCAAATGAATCGTCAAGTAATCATAGTCCAGAAAAAAATTCGGTAAAAGTGATTGATGACGATGAGGATATAGATTTAGATGACAGTAATTTGAATGTCACTAAAATGAATGATAAAATTAATATGTTAAATAAAAATGAACCTTTTGTACTAGTGTCACGTTTAAGTGATCCGGTAAAAATCACAAAAACACGTGATAAATACATAAATTGGGATCGTCATTTAGATAGAATTTCCGAAAGTTTTGAAAAACACACATCTATGGATGAATTTCATCAGGAAAATTATTCACCATCAAAAAATGCAATAATTAGAGAAAAAAACAAGATCACTGAATTATCTGAATCGGAAAATCATAATCCATCGCGTATATCCAGACGACGATCATTTTATGTTGAAAATAAAAATATCGAAGCTACACATAATAAAATTCTTTATAATGATGAACTTAAAAAAGTTTTTCTTGCACCTGGAAAATCATGGGCCAGATCTTTGTCGATATTAAATCATATTAACAATAATGATGATATGGAAATTATGTCGAGAGGAAAAGGAAAAAAATGGCGACAAAGTGTCAAAAATATATTCGATATGCAATCACAAGGTACGTAAAAACTTATTTTTTTCTTCAATATATAATTATTCTTCAATAAAAATATGGAATTACTCGATTTTTATTGAAAAAAAAAAAAAAAAAAAAAAAAAAAACTGAATGTTATGAAGTTAGCTTTTTTTTTTGTAAATAAAATCGTGTATGTCATTGACTAAACAAAATTTTTAATTGAACAGTAATTAGTTTAATATATATATTTTTTATATATTTATACTTGTCATATGCTTGTTCCATGTTATTTATAAAAATTTTCTTTTATATAATACCATTTATAAAAATTTATTCTCAATTTTGAATAATTATTTTTGCTAACGATACTTACGATGCAAGAAAGACATTCACTAGTTATCATATTCATATAAAAAAAAAAAAAAAAAAAAAAAAAACATTTGACTTGGTAAATGGGTAAGTTATAGATTAATAATACTTTAATCTACTGACTCTCGTGATTCATTTCTATCACAGGTATACTAAATAGTTGTATAAACAATTATGAAAATGAAAATAAAAATGAAAACAATGTGTGCACGGTGTCACACAGAATACCTCGAAGCAACATCACCCGTAATTCATCTTCAACACTCGCTGGTGCCGTGGAATCCACCAGTCCAGGTCGATTTGTTCGACGAGTATCAATTCGCGTGGTGCCCGATGAAAAATATTCAATATTTAAGGACAGAGATGTCAAAGATACTTCATTCCTCGAGGTCTACGGTATTTCAACGAGTGAGAAACGCAAAACACTTGGAAAAAAATCCTTATCAATAGGTAAGATAGACGTACAACATGTTGATTTTAAAAAAAAATCGTTGATCGTCACTTTTTTTTTTTAATTTTATATAATTTATTTATAAACTCTAATTCCACAGCACCGACAGACACATTTGTCTACAACTTGAGACATTCAGATGTGGATGTAACAAACGTTCTTCAAGAACCAATTGTTGCGGCCAAAAATGTTGTACTTCAGCGATGTAATCAAACGAACAGCATACCCTTCGAAGAATGTTATCCGGAAACGTTTGTATTTTTTATTATGTTCTTCATCCTATTTCAATATTGATGAATAGATTGAGAAAATAGTTTTTATTATATTGTAGATTTTTAAACCGCTGTCATAAAATCGGTGAAGGTGTTTATGGTGAAGTTTTTCTATATGAGAATAAAAAAGAAAAATCTGTGATAAAAATAATACCAATTGAAGGTAACAAATTGGTTAATGGTGAACCGCAAAAGAAGTTTTGCGAAATTTTATCAGAAATTATTATTGCTAAGTAAGTGATACGTAGCAATATTATTTTTTATTGGTTATATAAATAGTACAAGTCATTTCAATATTTAATTACTTATTTGTTATCAAAGGGAACTACACAATTTGAGATTTCATAAGATATATAGAACATGCGGATTTATTGAAGTTAAAAATATTCGATGTTTAATTGGAAGATATCCGCAAAGGCTTATTGAACATTGGCAAGCATATGATGATGAAAAAACATCTGACAATGATTGTCCCAGTATGTTCACTGACGATCAGCTTTATATTGCTTTAGAACTCGGTCATGGTGGCCACGATCTTGAAGCATTCATTTTTCAAAATGCCACTGAAGCTTACACATCATTTGTACAGGTATAAAGTATTGGAAAATATTTTCTATGAATAGAAAAATATTACGGTATTTTATAAGCAGTTTATTTTCAGACTGCATTGACTCTTGCTGTTGCGGAGAAATCATTGGATTTTGAACATCGTGATTTACATTGGGGAAATATCCTCATTTCACGAACAGATGATACGGAAATGCTTTACAAACTTGATACAGAAGAAATTGTATTTCCATGTAAAGGCATCAAGGTAAATTGTGTATAATATTAGCAATCATTCAGATTGCTAAACAAAAATATATATTTTTCATAAAATTATTATGATGACAATAATTATTTGCATCAGGTGGCGATTATTGACTTCACATTGTCTAGAATGTCATATCAAGGATGTTGTATATTTAATGATTTGTCATTGGACCCGGCTCTATTTACTGCAGCGGGTGAATATCAATTTGAAATTTACAGACTAATGAGAGCCAAAGTTGGGTATGTGTATATGTTCAATTTTTCTATTTTATATATATATATATTTTTTTGTGTATGCTATTTCTAAATCTTTTTTTTTTTTTCTTCTTATAGAAACAATTGGCAATTATTTGAACCATATACGAATATATTATGGTTGCATTACACACTTGATAAAATGATTACTAGTGTTCGCTACAAAAAGAAAACAACGAAAATTCATAAAAATGCGATATTAAAATTACAAGAATTGAAAAAAATTCTGTTGAATTATGACAGCGCTTATGATTTCGTTATGAATTGTGATAAATTATCAAACTTACAACGCAGAAGTGCTTCGTCACAATAGATTTAAATTTTTTTAAATAAATTTTTCATAAATAAAATAAATATATCTACATGAATATTATGAAAAAAAATTTAGAGTCGTCTTCAGTGCAATATGTGCATATTTTTGATACACCATTTATACCTATGAAATATTTTATAAAGTAAAAAAGATTTATTTAAAATATTTATTCATGAAGAACACCAATAAAAGAAGCTGTTTGAATTTTTTATATTTATTATATATAATACGAGTACTTTGCGTGTATTCAGTAATTGATAGAAAAAAGCATCTCCCTAATTTTTATGAATCTTTTGAAAAAAATTGATATCCAATATCAGAAATATGGCATATTTTCCACTCACATTATTTTCAAATTTCTGTAATCCTTTTTATCTTATAATTTCACGCATTGTAATGATTTGCTGGATAATACGCTACACAATACTTTCCATCAGTTTCATAAGATTTTACATCGAGATTATTTTGAATTAGGACACCAGATTTTAACATTCGATGAATAACCTACAATGAGTAAACAAAAAAAAAAGACAACATAAATACTTAATAAAATATTTTTCATACATACTTGTGCTGTGCCATGACCAACTCTATTACCAAATAATCTTAGATGACGCATACGCGGGCTTTTCTTTATCGTATTTAAAATATCTGTTATGCCACTATCGTCAATATTATTATGTGAAACGTCAAGCAGCCAAACTCGTGAAAAAGGCAATGCGAAACTCAATGCTCTAAAACAACACAATTCTTGTCCAATTTTTTTTTTTTTTTTTTTTTTTTTGTAAAAATGAGTAAAAATGTATATACCTGGCACCACTCGTTGTTATTATGTTGTGTGAAAGCATCAGTTTAGCCAGTGCTGGTCTTTGCTTAAGCCAATAACAAATTGAATTTATTCCGTGATCACCAATATTATTACAACTAAGGTCGAGTAACTGCAAAGTTTTATTTTTCATCCCATCATAAAGCATTATTTCTATATCGTGACATGAGAAGTTGTACTTTTGCAGATACAATTCTATGAGGCGCGTATTTGTCTAATTGAATAATGAAAAAATTTTCCCCAAAAATTATAAACTCAATAACAAATTATTTGATGAAAATGCTAATACTTTTAGCATAGAGCCAATCATTGAAGCAATATGTGTAGAATCAAAATTAGACATAAACGCCGGATTTGGTCGACTAATATTTAGAGCTTTCACAGATTTATTAAAACTATCGTTATCTGATCTCATGACTGTTACAAAATATATCAGACTTTTCATGGTTTGATCAACTTCAGCTACATTAATATATTCAATATACGAATTACAGCAAAGCATCAGAGCTACATTTTTAGAAGCCTGAAAAATTTTAGATGAATTATAAAGTTTTACATTGAAGAAAAAAAAAAATATATATATGAAAGGATTTTATTACCTCACAACCAAATTTGTTTCCATTTAAACGTAGAATTTTTAATTTCAATCTCGCACCATTAACACACATTTCATTAATACCAATGGGTCCGATATCATTATTCTGCACGTCCAATTCTAAAATAGAATTGTTCACCTAAAAATACTGTTTTGATATCTATCCAACTTCATGTTTTTTTCAAACAACAATTTTATATTTACAATTATATAATGGATTATGTCAATAAATCCTGGACAGCGAATCGAATTGTATGATAAGTTGATTGACGTCACGTCGGAATTGTTTTTCAGAAAATTCAAAAGATATTGAACATCACTATCGCACAAGCGTCGTCTAAAATGAACGAAAAAAAAAAAAAATAATAATAAGTTTCCATAATTGAAACGAACTTCATATAAACGGGAAATCCAAAAAAATTATACAAACCCCATTCGCAGATATAAATCTTTGCCATTTAAAATTAATTTTCTAATTCCATTATCATATTCCGTACAATAGTATGAAAAAAATTGATCATTGAACTGTACATCATTTTGCAATTTTACGCCACAATTGAGAACACTTGGCAATAATGGATGATCAGATGTAATATCAATAACAGAATCGTGGACATTTTCATCATCGTGAATTTGTTTTTTTTCCATCACAATTATCTTGATATTCCATCAGCAAAGATTTATAAAAAAAATTTATCATCTATGAACTCGGCTTTCATTTGTCATAATACGCATTCTTATTGGTTAAATACGGAAAAATATGAAAAATTATGGCGGTGAAGATGCAACAAAATCCAGGGATTTCTATGATTAAATCCACGAAAAATAAAACTCCAGTTATTCCATTACGGGAAATGTTCCAAGGTAAATTTTTCATACATTTTATCGCTTAATGACTTTCTTAATCACCATAATATAATATTATTAAAAATTCAATAGCTTACTGTATATGGGACCCTGTATCGGAGATCATGGATATTGATGCGTTGTCATTTTCACAACTCAACACATGGCTAATATCCGCACAAATTGTTGATATGTCACGCGTAACTACAACAGACGCATTCCTCTGTTTTTTTCAATTTCGTAAACGTGCAATTGAATTTGATGAATTTCTTATTTTTCTTGAAGATTTGGCCGAAACAAAAGATTTATGCCTTAAAAATATGAAATATAAATTACAAACTTGTGGTAAACCACCCTTACCACCTGACATTGATTCGGATGAATAAATTGAAAAAAATATCATATGCATATAAACAAAAATATTTCATAAAATTCTATGTACAATGTTTATTTTTTTAATTCATTTATATATTATATACTCAAATAATTTTTCGTTTTTTTTTTGTTCTTTTTGATAACGATAATATTATTTACATTTTTTATATCCCTGATTATTTATACGTTATTGCTCGTCTATCAATACAACAATAACAAATTTAACCGAATTATTCACCACGTGAATTATAATTAATAACATTCCCAATTTACCATAGTGGAATAATTAATTGGAAGAAATAATGAGCAGTTTGTAGTATCTGCTAAAAAAACTTCGTGTACTCATATATAATAATACCTTTATAAGTGCTGTGTACAGTAAAAACATAAATATTGAATCATTGAATATTCAGATAGAAGTAAATACAAATTCAATAATTACTAAATCCTCAAAATAGAGATAATTCTTCAGCCGACAGAAGAAGAAATATAGAATTCTATGTAGTAGTTGTTTGTTGTTGTATAATTATAAATTTTATCACATCACATTGGTGATAATTTTCAGGAAATTTCAATACAAACAGAATTTTGTAAAAGAAAAAACAAAAATGAAATCATTAAAGGTCGTAATTGTTTCATTCCAGAAAAAAAAAATGAAAGAGGAATTAATTTCGATAATTATAAATTTCCTTTCAACAATAAATCAATTGTAATAACTATTTTACAACTTACTATTTTTCTTTTGTTTGAAAAAATTCAACATCCTCTTAAATATTTTGAATCGGCGTATTATTATGAATCCATCGTAATCCTTCTCTGACATTAACGAGACTTACTCTATTAAGGAAACTTGCAATTAGTTGATATTCCGGCATTGTACGTCGTCCACATGATGACGTGGATAACATTTTTCGATAATTTGTTTGTTTTGAATTTACATTTTCAACACATGCTAAAGTAGAATTTGATACTTTAATTTCACGACCCTCGCAAAGTACTTTTGTTGTTAAACATAAAAGCCACTGCAATATTTCATTACTTGACGGAATTTTATTCATTCGAGACAGCCAGGAATTCGGTACCCACAAATACAATTGCAATATTGTTGCTGCCATTTCCGCACTGAGACGCTGCAATGAAAGAATAAATACATAATAACCACAGTGAATTATGAACGTATTACTCTTTAGATGGTACGTTCATCTAAAGTGAACGTAAATACAAGCAAATATAACCGTATATAATCAAAGAAATATAAATAATATATTTTGGAATGATTTTATATTAATAAATTTAATGAAATATTTACAAATTACTTCACTTTCTATTTTCAATTTTTCGTAATGGCGTACTGTTGAATTAATTTTTATGACAGTAATTTTTTTCACATAAACATGTTTATGCGCATTGTAATAATTATCGGCAAAGTACTTCTTCAAACATCCTAATCTCAAATTCTTTGTATTCATGAATTCAAAATTTTAAATGAGACTTTAGGATGAATAAACATAATTCATTTGTTTGAATTTTATCATTTCTATCTGTGGTCACAAAAATATTATCCGTGTAATTACTTTCAATTTCGAAAATTTGTATAAATGGATTTATTTACTTCGAGGGACAATAGCGAAAAATAATAGAAAATTTATATATATGAAGAAAAATTAAATAAATGAGCGAAACTAAATAACAGATATTTTCACGAAAAATTCAAATTTACTTATGTCTCTATATGTAATTATAATATAAATGAAAGAAAAGAGAAAAAAAAATTGAAGTTAACATACCTTATTCATATTTCTGCTCAGTATATTCTTAATCAATGCAGCTACAATAGATGGTACACTTTCAGGAAGTGCTGGAAGCTCATCATCAACATAACTATGATTTTTTAACATAGCTTTTTCATTATTACTACCATAAAATGGATTTTTCATTCCGAAAATTTCATATGCAATTGTACCAACAGTCCAAAGATCAGATTTTGTATAATTTATGCTTGTAAATGGGCCTGGTTCAGCGACAACAACTTCCGGCGCCATTAATGCTGTATTACCACCTTTATCAACATCATGAGAATTAAATGGAAGATAAAGACCATGGTGTTTATCAGCTAAACAACAACCAAAATCAGTAATTACTAAAGATGGACAATTATCCAATTCCTCAGACAAATCTAACAATATATTGTCACTCTTCAAGTCTCTGATAAATAGAAAAAAAAAATAATAATATGCTTGAGTATTTAGATTTAATAAATGCCATATCATCGATATTTATAGAACATAATGTATATTTTATACGATACCTATGTGCAATTCCATATGTATTCATATGAGTAAGACCCTCGAGTAATTGTGCCAACAACAGTATTGATTCTCGAATATTTATTTCACGATTCAACATGTATTGTTTCAATGTGACATCATACCTATAAGTATAAAAATTCGCATAATTAAATAGCACTCTTTACTATACTGAGTCTACACCCAGTCTACAATATAATAAATATATTATATAATTATTTTATACCTTTTCATCAACAAAAATAGGCTCATATTTCTTCCTGATCCATCAGGATTAATACGCATTGGTAAAGCATCGGGATATAATCTACTTGAGCCAGGTAGGGACGGTACTCTGTCAGCGAATACGTGATACATGGCGACAATATTAGGATGCGGTGGAAGAGTACGTTTATTGTTAGCCATACGTTGTTCCCAATCAGCAAGCTCTTCAGTTTGATGATATTGTCTTGTTGGTACAGTTTCTCGATACATTGCTTTAAGAATAGTCATTGCATTCGATTCTGCGTCATAATTGAACATCATTTTTATTGCCAATGGAAATGCAGATAATTCTTCTGTGTTTTTCGCGATAATTGGACCATCGGAATTTTCATTTTCACACTGTTTTTTAAAGCGTGCTGCATACACCACTGCCGAACAACCTTTAGCAATAGCCGGGCCAATTATAAAATTTTTCAAACCAGCTATTTCACCATTAATATCGATTGTTTCGTAATTTTTGTCATTACGAGATTTTGTCCATTGTAATTTCGATACAGCATCACGAATTTCCCAACAAACACCCTCAAGCTCATCATCTTTAGTTAAAATGCCAGTGCCAGATGCTAATGAAACGCTAACAAGTGCGAAAAATGGTTTTGAATCGCCAGTTAATAGACGTTTAGTAGCTTTTCTTCGTAAATCACCAGCGAGACTGCTGGTAACACGATTTAAAATGTTATTAACAAATAAACGACGTGCTTGAGCTCCAATATAGCCGAGGGTTTTAGAAGTGGTGACATTGTTACTACCCTGAGGCAACTGGCTCAGGGGTTTGCCTAAAATTATCAGATAAATTTTAATATTATCATCCTACATACATTATTTAAAATCATGTGATTATATTAATAATTGCAAATACATAAATGAAATATCTACTTTTTTTTTTTTTTTTTTTTTTTGTTTAGGTAACAATGAAGTAACACAACTCACCAACTTGAGTAACGTGTATTTTGTTGAGGTGACCTTTTGAAATGTGGATTGGATAATGTTGCTCGTTGTGTTGGAGCAAACGGATAAAAATTCGACCATTTTGTAGAAGACGTTGTGCAGCAATCCGAATCGACATTTCTGAATGTTCTTGGGCTGGTAGTGCCCAACAACGGGCAAGCCCAAGTTCCCAAAATCCTTTCACAATGAAAATCTTATAAAATTATTCGATGTGATAGGAAAAAAATATTTCTGTACTGCGCACTAACGAACTCCGCCCATACACACACATACACACATACACATAACCAATCCCTTGTTGAGATGAAGTCCGTCAAAGGAATGGAGTAAAAACATGTGTGTATTTTGTATAGTTGAATTATTATTCCAATGTGATGGATCTTTTGCACAAGCTTCGGCTCATAAATTATAGTAGCGCCGTATTTGTGTGGTATTGGTTTGAACTATCTTGTCAGGCAGTGTCGACAGGCTTGTAATCATGATGACACAAAAAAATATCTAGATAGTCGACCATGAAGCACTTGATTATTTTCTTACAAAATTGTGTGACTCAATGGATAAAGAACAATGTGAAATGTCATTTACATTTAACAATAGATGATAAAAATAATTCAAACTTGCACAATTTAATGTAAATACATTGGATTGATTTGTTACTGTTTGTTGAATTCAACAATTGATAAAAAAATGATGTGAAATAAACTGTGGCGCCAAATATGAATTTCGCTTGGATTATTGAATCAATTAATTGTGCTTTATTTTTTATTCCCATTCATAAATAATATTTTATTACATTCAATAAATTAAAAATATATTTAATGTAGTATTGATATATCTAGAGAAAAAAAAAAAAAAAAAAAAAAAAAAAAAAAGGAATTCTTTGAGAGTCATTTAATTTCAATGACAATTTTTATCACATTTCTAGAAAAAGTTACCAGGTCAAAGGTCATTACAGCACAGCTGATTCATGAAAACCTATACATATCATAGTTTGATATATAAGAAAATAAAAAATAGTTCCCTCACTCGCTACTGTTCGTCGCCGAGTCTTTCGCGATATGTCCCCCTCTCAACTAACTAAAACGATATTGGTTATGAGTGATTATATGAAGTGTAACGTTGGAAAATAATATACATTCATATTGAGTTGCCGTTTGATTTAGTAGTCTCATTGACTGCGTCAAGTAAAAATAATTCATATTATTTCACTATTAAGAAATGGCTCCTGCACTTAGTAAATTTATAACTAAGCAGAATATCGCGGGAGTAGTTGCAGTCAGTAGTGCCCTGATTTGGTTACTTAAACGTAAAGCAAAGAAGCAAACAATAAAGTCAAGGTAATAAGACATTTATGTCATTGAATTTAGAGGTAATAAAAATTATTTAATCGTTATTCATATTGCAGAGCTGGATGGCCGACAAATGATGTTCACTATGTCATTAATGAGGTAAACTATAATGATTATTTATTCAATATATACGTGGTATTTTATGATATGATTGAATAGTTCAGTATGATATGAATCAGCTAATATTTAAGTGACCGTTATCACTATTATTTCAAAAAATCAGGAAAAACCCAAGCACTCTACAAAAGCTCATGTGGATGCAGCTTTTTTCAGACAACTGTATCAACTATTGTCAATTGGTATTCCGGGAATTCTTTCAGCAGAGGCCGGTTTTGTAGTATTAATTGCAGGATCATTTGTTGCTCGATCACTATGTGACTTGTGGATGATTCGAACTAACACTCTGATCGAAGGGTAATTATTATTCAGCTTGACTCGATAATATTGAATTTTAGATACACATTAATGCATATTTATAATTTATTATAATAGAGCGATTGTAAATATGGACGGGAAATTATTTAAAACACGTTTGTTGACGTTTTTGGCTGCATTACCGATAGTAAGCTTTTGAAAATATATAAATTATTCATTTTTTAAATATATTGATTAGTAGTTATATATTCATGTATTTTTAAATTATTTCTTTGGTTCATTTTTCGTATAGATATCAGTTGTAAATAATATATTGAAATATGGAATAGGTGAAATGAAGTTAAGATTGAGAACCAATATCACTAGACATTTATTGGATCAATATTTAAAGTAAGTTAAAAATATAAAAGTATATATTCATCATTTATTATATCATCAGCAAATTTTGAATAATTTTATTTATTCATTTTTATGATTTAATACACATTATGTACATTGTGTATAGCACAATAGAGGGGTTAGAGATTATATTTTCATTATATTAAGTCGTTAAATGTATTTTAAGTGTTTTATACCTTAACTAAATTAAATATATATCACACTCATTATTTATTTTTATTTCAGAGGTTTTACTTATTACAAAATGACCAATTTAGATACTCGTATCGCTAATCCAGATCAATTACTAACCACAGATATAGAAAAATTTTGCGACAGTTGCATTGATCTTTATAGCAATATTGCTAAACCAATGCTGGATATTTCCATTTATCTCTACAGATTAACAACTTCTTTGGGACACCAGGTATTGCATAAAATATTTGCGAAATAATAATTAATTTTATTGATAAAAAAAAAAAAAAAAAAAAACTCAAATGAGTCAATGAGTAAATATTATTTTAGACTCCAATACTTATGTTATCGTACCTGGGATTAGCTGGCAGTTTTCTCACACATATTCGACGGCCTATTGCTTCAATGACGGCTAAAGAGCAACGTCTTGAGGGTGAATATCGTCATATCCATTCACGACTTATTACAAATTCAGAAGAAATCGCATTTTATCGGGGGAATAATCGAGAAAAATTAACACTACTCGCTAGCTTTCATAAACTCGTACGTACAATATTATTATCACATAAATAACGATGAAATAATTTGTATACAGATAAATATTATAGTTATTTCATTGATTATTAGGTAAAACATCTTCGAGGACTATTGGAATTTAAAGTAGGAATAGGAATCATTGATAACTTTGTGGGAAAATGTAAGTAATTTAAAGAGTAAATGAAATCACAGAAGACAGTGTTAAATTATATTATTACACATATATTTATTTTATTTTATTTTTATTTTTTTATATATAGACGTAGCTACAGTTGTTGGTTTCTATGCTGTCAGTATTCCATTCTTTCAAACGGATCACTCAACACTATCAGGCTCAACGAATCATCGTTTCGAAAGTTATTATCAGAATGGTCGTATGTTGATGAAAATGGCTGAAGCTATTGGTAGATTAATTCTTGCTGGTCGTGAAATGACCAGATTGGTTGGTTTTACTGTGCGAGTGACCGAAATACAACAAGTATTAGCGGAATTGAATGAGGGAAAATATAAAAGAACTATGGTGACTGATACGAAGATGCCGTCAATTGGTTATCCGGGTGCAGGAAAAATCATTGCTCAAGATAATATTATTTGTTTCGATTGCGTTCCATTAGTGACACCAAATGGTGATGTACTCATAAATGAATTCAGTTTTGAAGTTAAATCAGGAATGAATGTATTGGTTTGTGGACCAAATGGCTGCGGTAAAAGCTCTCTATTTCGTGTACTTGGTGAAGTAAGTACTATTACATTTTTTGATTGAGAAAAATTTAATTTATCTCAAATTATCACTGATTTACAATTAAATTAAATTCATAGCTTTGGCCTGTTTGGGGTGGCGTCGTAACTAAACCGCCAAGTGGGAAACTATTTTATATTCCTCAACGGCCTTATATGACTCTTGGTACATTACGGGATCAAGTAATATATCCCCATACTCAAGCTGAAATGCAACGGCGCAAGTATGCAACGGATGAAGATCTACAGAAATTTTTAGATTTAGTGCAACTTGGGCATTTACTCGAACGAGAGGATGGATGGGATACTGTAGCTGATTGGATGGATGTTCTGTCAGGTGGAGAAAAACAACGGATTGCAGTAAGTACAATTAATTATATATATATTTTATTTTAATAAAATCATAGTGATATATTTAATTAATAAAATTTCACGGTTTCTCCCATTCCATTTAATTCACAATAGATGGCAAGGTTATTCTATCACAAACCTCAATTTGCAATATTAGACGAATGTACAAGTGCAGTGAGTGTTGATGTTGAAGATTCAATGTATTCATACTGCAAACAAGCAAATATTTCGCTATTTACTGTATCTCATAGGCGATCATTATGGAAGCATCATGAGGTAAAAATTCATCAATGGATTTATTTTGGGATTAAATGAAAGAATAACTTCAATGAAATTTACTAATATATCCTTCAATATTTTCAGTATTATCTTTTGATGGACGGTCAAGGTTCTTATGAATTTAAACCAATTGAATCTGATACTGAAAAATTCGGCTCATAAATTATTATATTCCTAGCCTTTTCAATCTTCAACTTCGGGCGGATGTATATCCAAGAAAGTATAAATTGATGAGGTGTCGAACAAGGAAAGACAAAATTTATAGGTAATTTAATTCAAAGTTGCTATCATGATAGAAAACTATATAAAATTAACTAAATAAATAATTAATAAAACTGTTTAGATATTTTTCATGAAATATAACATATATATTACTCTAACGCATCAATGCAATTTGAAATTTAAAAATTTTATACTTCTATATTTATAATGCAGTTATGTTAATTATTTTATAAATCAAATTTGAATGTGACAGAGATGAAAATATAATTATATATTGTATAACACGTTTTGAAACAGATTGATATTACACGTTTATCAATTTTCCTATCTTTTTTATCAATTATATTTTCAGAAAATAGTTCAGTGATACAGGAATAGATTAGTTATTTAAATATAAACTTTATGACAAAAAAGTTAACATGGCATAGGGTAGATATTAATGTTGGTAAATAATTCAAACATATACTGGCAATTCATTTGTGTCGATCAAAAGAGTGCCACTGTGAAAAATCACAGTACACGGGTCACCAATGAATAATAAAAATAAAAAAATTGCCAAAAATATCGATGTAATTAATTAATCAAATAAATTTATTGAAATTTTTTATTATCGATTATCTAATTATGTGTAGATCACATTTTGTACTATATTTGGTTGAAGATGTTTATCATTGTTACATGTGACAGATTGCGGGACAATAATGAAATCAAGATAATGTTATAGCAAAAAATTGATCATTTAAAATATTAATTTTATATTTTATAATGATGAATTAATGAATTTAAATTTTGAAAAGATGGCGCTGTGGATGTCTTTCATCACAAACTTCATGTTTATAAATATAAAGACAAATCAAAAACAAAATTAATTATATTCAATGATTTATATTAATAAAAAAATTTAATTATATGTAGAGACAAATAAAAATAATAAAAATCATAATTCTAAATTATTGAAATGAAATTGTTTATACATGAAAATGGTGCTTTAAATTCCTTCATA
Organism: Dinocampus coccinellae; assembly: GCA_963920625.1. Lineage (NCBI taxonomy): Eukaryota > Metazoa > Arthropoda > Insecta > Hymenoptera > Braconidae > Dinocampus > Dinocampus coccinellae. The sequence goes on from OY987186.1 coordinate 11,158,166, forward strand.
AATTGACATTCTTACCGTTAGACAGCACTGAGATACATAGACTCTGGCGCGTGTATCGCCATTTTTCATTTGTGCATATCTTTTGGGCTGGTCGCTCGTGTGTGGCTCGTGCAGGTTCGGCTGGGTCTGGAAATCCGGCCGAGGCCGGGGCTTCGAGTTTTTTGGTTGCTAGTCGCAGGGTTCGTGCGGTCAAGGGTGGGTGTTTGTAGCGGGATTAGTTGGACGCGCGACATAAAACGATCATCGAGCATCCCAAGCAATCAAAGACCATAAAAGAGAGGTGGTAGGGTAGAGACACAATATACAGGACAGTTGAGTGAAGAAAAAAAAAAACGAGGTGGAGCAACAGAGAGGGAAAGAGAAAGAACTGTTGAAATTGTGGACAAGGAGATACAGAGCACGAGGGGGTGTGTTAACGACCAAGCACACTGTGTGTTGGAGTGTCGCAGTGACGGTCGAGTGCTCGATATCATTTCGTCAGTTTATCGATTCAACTTGAGAAAGCAAAAATTCTTTTGTGCCTAATTTGTAAAAATTTTTCTTTTCTCACGCGACCTGAATTCAACTTTGTGTTCAAGACAAATAAAAATATAATAAATAACGAAGGAAAGTAAAAAAAAAAAAAAAAAAAAAAAAAGCAGGAAAAAAGATTGAAAAACGATCGAAAAAAGAAAAAGAAGAAGAAAAAGCCGGAAAAAAAGTGAAAAATTACGACGAATAACTAAAGTGAAACTCAAGTTTTATAAAAGCAACGTGAATTGCATTGTCTTTCAAATATACACTGTACATATATAATTTTTATTGTTGAAACCCGCACACGGGTGTGTGTATTTATTATTGGCGTCGGGCGCAAAGGTACACACAGGTGGAAAGTGCGGGTGCGTGTGCGTGAACGTGTGCGTGTGCGTGTGCAAGGTGAAGACTCGTGATTACACGAGGGAGATTGCTAACAATGGACGGCAGTTCGAATCAACCATCGTCAGCAGACATAACTGCAATGGATGGAAGTAGTAATAATAAAACAAACAGTAGCAATAGTAATAGCAATAATACGAATAAAAATCACAGAACAAATAGTAACGTTAATAATGGGACAGAATCCACAAATGTCCCGTCATCGCCATTAGCCTCATCAGCAATTGGCAATTCCGGATATTGTACAGCTGGCCCAAGCACACAAATGGCCACGATGACGACGTGCAACGGCGGCACCAGGAGCACCAGCAGTTTCACCCTGCCGACCCCAATCCCACCGTCATCACCGGGGTGTGGCTGCATTGTCATGGGTCCGCCGACACCCGATCCCGATGAAATTACCATTAGCATTACACCCACAACCGGTGGACAATTTGATTTAACCGTTGAACGCAATGATACCATTGAAAATCTCAAGAAAATTATATCCAAGAGATTGAAGGTCGCCAAGGAACGTATTTGTTTATTACATCGTGAAAGGTGAGTCCCACAATTAAATATAATACAACAATTCATTTACAAAAGTCTATTTCAAATAGAAAAAAAAAATATTAATATTTTATTCATTAATAATTTACATGTATATTTATTATTATCGTGTTATTATTCATGAATTTTTCATTTTTCTTTTTATTTTTATTTATTTTATTATAATATATATATATATATATTTTTTTCTTTCGATTTTTCTATTTTACTATTTCATTATTTTCACAATATCAATTTTCGCGTGTATTGAGACATTTATTTTTCAACTAATAATATAAATTGTCTTCTGATATACCGCAAGTTTTCTATCTCATCTTTACTTATATTCTCTGTCTCAAGGGAACACGTTATTCTCTTTCTCTTTGCCTCTTTTATACTGCGCCACCTTATCCCATTGATTCTCTCTTCTTCACGTAGCTAAAGCCCCTATATGCGTTACTCAGAGTTGATTCTACCGATCATTTCACGAGAAAAAAAAAAAATAATAATAAAAAATCGTGCAAGCGAGCACATCCAAGCCAGTCAGGCAGAAAACAAAAAACAAAAAAAGGTGAAGAATGACCGGAGAGTGAGATAGTAAAAGAACACACGACTCGTAGAATCAGCGCATCGCTGCTGCACTTTTGGCCGTCGAGTTGGCCGAGTGGGAGCCGTGGGCGTCGTGGGGGCCGTGGATCCTCCTCCGCCAAGCACGCAAGAATCAAGAGATGTGCATGGTTATATAGGTTGGTGTACTATATGCCAAACTCGTTGGATAGATATCTATATATATATATATATATATATAATAAATAGAATGTATATAAAAGGTAGGGGACATTGAAGGAAAAAAAAAAAAGGACGCGAAGTACATGAAATACATAAAAATATAATTTATATTTTGGTACGAAAAATTTAATTTCTACTCACTACAAAAGAAAAAGAATATAATAATAATAATATCTCATCTTTTATATACACTTACACACACATACACATACATACATACATACATATATATAATACACACGTATATTTATCCTGGATATAATATATCGCGTGTTTGTATTTTACAATGTTGAATGATGACACTCAAAGTCGTATGGGTAGTGAACAGAGAGATCTATTCCCGGCATATATACCTAGATATATATTTTCTTCTTCTCTCTCTCTCTCTCTCTCTCTCTCTCTCTCTCTCTCTCTCTCTCTTTTTTTTTTTTTTTCATCCATCTCGTTCTCTTTCTCTTCCTCTCCCACTCTCTTGTGTTATTCATGCTCATGAGGCTTGGTCGCTCGGCGTAATACACTCGAGAAGGCCTTTCCTTCTCTCTCCCTCGTTCTCTCATTTCTTGTGCTTCGTTTCTTTGTCCTCGCCCGCGAACACACACACACACACACACACACACGTGCATATATACATAGACACGGATATATACACAGGGCCAGTTTCAAACAACTCAGGTACATACTTCGGTCATCCGATGACGACAGTGACGCGTGCAGGCCCTCGGATCTTCCATCAACCTCCGTAAATATATCCCACTTTTTCTTCATTATCATTATCATCATCATCATCATCATCATCATCATTATCATGATAATAATAATAATGTATATTGGTATATACCTCCTTCATCGTGTTCACTCGGCGTCTCTGGGATCCATTAGGCGGAAGAACAAGTGCCACTTGGGTGTGCACAAATACATTGGTAACTCACGCTCTTTTTCTCTGTCTCGTCGGTGATATTTTTTATTTCTTCTCTTTCCCTTTTACTTCCACACCATCCTATATTTTTTCACTCTTTGTGTATAAGTGCACATATGCACGTGTGTGTATATTAAGAGAGAGTGTGTGTGTGTGTGTGTGTTGTGTATGGATATTACGGATACACGTTGTGTCTGAGACCGCCTATTTATCTTTTTTTTAGAAAAAAAAATTTTTTTTTTTTTTACTTTTCAATTTCTTACCGAGTTCTATTTCGCTCGAGTATCGCTTGGTCAAATTTTTTTTTTTACCTTGCCTTCGCACGCGTACACCAGTGCGTGTGTAATATCGACGCGGCTCCCGTTTCTCTTTCTCATTCTATTGCCTTCATTTCACGAGTACAAAAATCTACACAACATATATTCAACAACTGTTGTATATATATATATATGTGTGTGTGTATACACATTGAACACAAGTAAATCGACTATCAATTCATGAGAAAAAAAAAAAAAATAAATAAATAATAAAACATTTCAATTTATAGATTTATCTATATAAATAAGATAAATTCAGAGAAAATAAACAGATAACGATAAATATACAAACAGGAGAAAACAAAAAGTATTACAAAGTTTTCAACAAATGGATTATATGTTTTATATTTAGAGAAAGAGAGAGTCAATGATACAATAATAATCGTATGTGTATATGAAAAATTCTCGTGGTATTTCGAAACAAACTGCGAAACTTTTTTTTTTTTTTTTTTTTTTTTTTTTTTTCTCTCTTGTCTTTCCGTTTCATCCTCGACTTCCTCTCTCTTCCTTCTCACCTCTCTGTTTCCCTCTCTCTCTCTTTATTCCTTCTTGTTTTGTCCACATCATTGCCCCTTCCTTCTCATTCTTATCCCTCTCTTTAATCGCGTGCGTCACACTGACCATGATATCGCTACGGTGTCAGTGACGTATTAGTGCACTCAAGCATCATCCAACTCACAGAGTTGTAATCTCCAATATTTCATTATCTTTTATGTTATTACATAAAATATATATAATTACATATGTAAATACAAAATATTCTTTATTGACAATAAATGACAAAATTATTTATTTATTTATTTATTATTATTATTATTATTATTATTATTATTATTATACTTGAACAGATAAAAATTCAACACCCATGACTGTTATTGCTTTTCGTAACGGTTGGGAGAAAACAAAAAAAAAATTTTTTTTTTTTTATTTTTATTTTATTTTTTCACTCACATTTTTGCAAATAAGTAATTAACACCGTCTGCTGCATATTTATTATCAACCGTATGTTCACACATAATGCATATTATAATATTTATATTTATCGTAGATACCGTATACGTATACATTTAAAATGAATATTATAAAAAAAAAAATAATAATAATAATAAAAGAAACGCTCACGGCGTAAATAAATATTTCTACGGTATGACAAAAGGATACTAACTGATGTGGGCTCTCTTTCTCTCTGTACATTCATTCGTAGTGTGTATGTATATATATGCGTGTGAGTGAATATATATATATATAGTGATGCGCGCAAGTTAAGGCTTTTGGAATTTCTCATATGTGTACAACTGTACATACACATACATAATGAATATTGTGAGAGATATGGGAAACAAGCTAGGGGATTTTAGAGCTTTGCACATGAGACCTTATGAAATAGAGAAATGGTGTAGGGCCCAACCCACTTTTTTTTCCATTCATTCATTTTTTTTTTTTTTTTTTTTTTTTTTGTGAGAATTTATAAAATACAAATTCATAATAATAATAATAATAATAATAATAATAATAATAAAGTATTTGGGGGTGGCTTGGGGCACGTTTTCTGGTTGGATAATGCGGTCGTGTTGCTTCAGGGATGAATTTTATACGACTGGATCGAAGACGAGATGTGAATGTCAGAGGAAGAGTAAAAAGGGAAGGAGAGGGGGAATTGAATAGGGTGGCCAAATCCTCCAATCTACATTTGCCTCCCCTTCTCTCTTCTACTCACGTTGAATTTTCGAATTTCTATTCCGCTTGTTTTCTCTTTTTACACTACACTGATGTTGCTGCCTCTATCTGTCTATACACGTTCTATCCGTACTTCGACCCCTGGATGCTCGTTAATTCCCCCGTACATTTCCAACATATATATATATATATATATATGACGCTTTTGGGTGTATAGCCTTGATGCATCTCTTATATTCTTAGGATCTCACTCACCTCGATTTGCTCTTTTAAACGAGATCGTACACATGTTTTACATTGTTCTATAGATGTACACAGTACAGAAAGAAAACGTTATGTGTGTATGTGTCTACATATAAATAAGTATATTCAAAATAAATTGTGAGACAAGGTCATTTGTGTATTTTACTTTTTTTTTTTTTTTTTTTTTTTTTTTTTTTTTTTTCTTCAATTCATACAGATTTTTTGTGATATAAATATTGAATTGTATTGAATATTTGCATGAATATTTAATCTCAATAGTCAAGAGAGGGTGTCCAGCAACAAGAGAGTGAGACCCGTTGTCCGGACATGGTGGTATTTACGGTTATGTTACCGTTATTACCGTAACGTTATAACGCTTTATCCCGAGGAAATGCCATATTTCCGTCGATACAAAAATTTTCAATATACATTCTTTCAAAAAAAAAAAAAAAAATAATAAATAAAAAATAAAAATAAATTAAAAAAATAATAATAATGAAAAAATAAAAACAATTTAATTTTATCAAATCTAGACTTTTGACATTTTATCACTCACCAATTTTTTTTTTTTTTTTTTTTCTTTTTTTTCTTTGTTCATGATAAATAAATACATATATATTGGAATTTATTTATATGTATAAGTAAATTGGTAGCGCATGTAGCCAAAAGAGCCAACAAAAGATTGGATACATGAAAAAAAAAAAAAAAAAAAAAAAAAAAAAAAGTTGTGTAGCGCTTGTGTTGCTGTTTTATATCGTTGTACGCGCGCTTTGATCAAAGAAAATTCCCGTGACTATGTGCAGATACGTACACACACTAGCCAAAGTAACCTCCCTCCTTCCATTTGTCTTTTTATTTATATATACATCTATACACATACACACATATGTTCATCAACATTGAAAAACACACATACAATCATAATAATAATAATAATAATAAAGAAAAAAAATAAAAGAGTTGGCAAACCATTTCGATATGGTTATATTTATATTGTCATTCATTATTTTTAATTTAAAAAAAAAAAAATTTTTTTTATACTTTGTATTTTTTCTATTTTTCATTTAATTTAGTAGAAACAGTTGTAGTTGAGTTGTTGAATGATAAAATCCACTTATATACAATTTAATATATAATATATTTGTATAAGTGCATAAAATATCGTGTTGTCTGGCACATCGTTTCCTTTCAATACCATACGTTTGAATGGAATGAATAAAAAATAAAAAATTTTAAGCAAAGAAATAGCCATGAAGTGTCAGCGCGGGTAGAGCGCCGTTACTTTGACAGCGGGCGGCACAACATTACGAGAGAATAAATATAAGAAAAACCACCACGAGTAGAGTTTATAATTAAAATACGGGACTATATACTACATACAGATACATACAGATACATACATTCATTTATATACCAAAAAAAAAATAATAATTATAAAATTAAAACAAATATATCTTTTCTTTTATCCTCCCTCTCTTCTTGTCATAAAACAAAAAAAAATTTATTGATATTCGAATAGATAAAGACTACACAGTGGGTGGTGTACACTTGTCCGATTGCTGTTCAACAGAAAAGTCAAAGTGCATTGAATGAGAACGCTCAGGAGAAAATAAATAAAGTGAAAAAAAAAAAAAAAAAAAAAAGCCCGTGGTTCGTGTTGGCTCGAGACTCGGGTTATTAGACTCGAGGGCTCAACTTTTCATGAGTTTTACTCATTTTAGGGAGGGGAAGTAGTGCGAGAGAAGGCGAGAGGGGAAAGGGTGACTTTCTCTCTCTATCTTTCTATTACTCTTCTACCCCCCCTCTGTGCTTTCCCTTCCAATCGGGCTAGTCATTACCCCCTTCTCAACCCCGTAACGTTTCGAGGGTCGCACCAAGGACGTCTGGGGTCGAACCGTGTGTTAACGTACGCGTCTCACTGTGTGCAAGAGAGACGAGTTTGCTGCGGCATCTCGTGGGTAAACGCCTCCGTGCAGAAGCCGGGACGCGAATAAATTTCGCGCATCACCCCGCGTATCACGGTGTTCACGACTGCGCAACTCTAACGTTCCCAATTCTCTCTGTCACTCCCATTCTGCCTTTAATATATTACAGGCCGATTACCTCTTCGTTACTCTCGAGTATTTTTTTTTTGTTTTGTTTATTATTTTTTTTTTTTTTCCCGCCAGTAAAATCATCTATCGAATTATTTCTTCAATAATATTTATTATATTTATTGTTACAATGATATTGAATAATATGTGTTTTTTTTTTTTTTATTCACGTGAAAAAAATAATTATCGTTAGAGAAAATCAACGAATAAATGAGTTTTTTTTTTTTTTTTCTTTCTTGTGTTGCTGAGTGAGTGTGTGTTTGTGTGCGAGTGCCGTTGACGCTCTCTCTGAATCCCTCTCGACCACTCTCTCGACACATTTACACACACACATACACACCATTATGTGTGTGTATATATATATAAGTGACGCTCCGTTGCGGGTACCGAAAGTCCGAGCCAACAAAGGAGAGTGCGTTGCTATGGAAAACGACAGTGTGCGTTACATGAACTCCTGCATGCTTCAGAGAACTTTTCTATACATTTTTATGTATATATATTATATACATATATTATATATTATATATATACTGTACTTGGATATATAAATGGAGATCCAGAAACAAATGACCAATGATGTAGTGGTAAAGTTAATGTTCCTGACTGCGTTACTCGTATTTTTATATTTTATCTATATAATTTTTTTTTTTTTTTTTTTTTTTTTTTTTTTATGTAATGGAGTTAAAACAAATGAAGCGATAATAATGAGAATATATATTGGTTATATATAACCTCATGGTCCAATCAGTTACGAACACACGCTCTTGGCACTTGATCGAATTTCAATACGTTAAATATGTGAACGATTATATATAAATTTTTATTATTATTTTAATATTCTGACGGTATGATAATTTTTTTTGTTTTTTGTTTTTTTTTTTTTTTTTCAATATCATTTTTATTATTATTTATTTTTTATTTATTTATGATACAGTAATTTTGATGAAATTTCATTTTTATGTAGAATTGTTGAAAGGAGAGAAAAAAAAATGAAATAATAATTCAATTATATTCTGATTAAAGTTGAATATCTGATGGAAATAATTGAGAAAAAGTACAATATGATAATATTTGTATATTTCAATGTGATAATAATTAATTAAGAAAATAATAAATTTTTATATTTCAATTTTATCAAGAAATATACGAAAATACGTATAAATTGACAATTTTAAAATTTGTTAAATGTAATACTAGTAATATTCAATTGATTTACACAATATTCATTTGTATTATTTATTATTTCTCGTTTTTCATTACATTTTTTTATTTTTCTTTTCTTCCTATTGCATTGAATTGAATCAGAGTAAGAGACAGCCTGAATTTCACAAAACACAATAAGATGAAATTTCCATAATCAACAATAAAAAAAAAAATGAGAATTGAAGAGAAAAAAAAAAAAAAAAAAAGAAAGAAACTTAACAGCGACCTACGTGATACAAAAATTGTATTCCAAAAATTCTCTTTCTTCTTTTCAATTTTTTTTTTTTTTTTCTCTCTATCTTTTTTTTTCTCTCTGTTTCTCTATCTTTCTGAATCCCTTTCCTCCTCCACGTCATCGTCGTCATCTTTGCCTATTACTCTGAATCTATACAAGATTATAATACCCATTGCACCAACCGAAAACTGACATTCTTTGTTTGATTTTTTATATGTATATATATATATATATATATATTTTTTTTTTTTTCTTTTAGGCAGCTGCGTGAAGGCACACTCAAGGAAAATCGTCTACAAGATGGCAGCCGGCTGACGTTACTTCCAAGCGTGGAAACTGGTCTCATGGTAAGCCTCTTTCAGCAATGTATACATATATATCTATATAACTATAACTACGTGTGTGTAAAAGAGTATGTGTTGCATCTAGCAGTATGTTATTCAATGCTGTAACCTATAATATCAACCTCCAAAACAAAATACCACCTTTTTTTATTTATTATCACCTTGAATATAAAATTCATCCGAATAATTTCAATGTCTCACCTATAAATAATTATATGTACAATAAACTTTATGTATATATATATATATAATGTTTTAAAACATGATAATAGTGAATATTGTCAACAAGACATTTGTGACAAAAGTGAATTTCAATTTTTTACGTCAATTTTAATATTTAATCTTTGATCTGTATGGTGTATATGATATTGTAAATGTAATTGCACACATACACGTTTGTATAATGACATGATGTAAATAATTGATGTCAATGATAATGAATAAAATAAAAAATAAAAAATAAATCACTCTCGATTTATTTAAAAAGAATGAAAATATTCAATTAATTTTTTTTTTTATTTTTTATTTTTTTTTTCAAATTTAATAATTTAAAGTTGTAATGCTCTGCTGTGACAGTAATAATGAATTTGAACGTCACAAGATTACGGTGAACAGTTAACAGTGGTAGGGGTATAGTGGGATAAGAGAAGGAGGAAGAGAATAGAGAGTAGAGGAGAGCAAAGGAGAGTAGACTCTTGTGCTCTGGATAAACGCGCCGTTAACTTCAATGCACGTGAATCGGTCGGGTCACTTGGTTTCTCGGTCATCATATCGCACTTTATTTTACCTTGGTGGCAGAAACGCCAGCAGCCACACGGCGATTGCGCGACGATGACGACAACTATGACTTGTGACTATTACTATTACTACTACTACTACTACTATTACTATCACTACTATTACTACTACTACTACTACTACTACCAGTGCAACCAACTATATACAATTACCTTTTATTCTATTTTTTACCTTATACGTTCAATGCCATGTACATATTGTTATTTACATATATGTAGAAAATATTTATTTGACTGTCGTTAAGTGAAGAAATATTCTCTATATAGAATATTTATGTATATTATTTACTCTAAATTCGTTGATAACAATGAGTTTGAATATAAAAATTACGACATTTTTAATTAATAAATATAACAACACTTTGTAAAACGTTACATTTGTATTTTTTTTTTTTTTGAATCTTGTGTTATAAATATTTTATTCCTTCATATTATTTTATAATTATTACATTTCATTAAATTTTTTATTTTTTTATTTTTGTTCATTTATCTATTTTTATTTAATTCAATACACATTATCATGATAAAATTCAATTTCAATCAGTTAAAATTCAATCTTAAATAATTTTTTCGTGTGATTAAATTTTTAAATGCTATTGATTTACTTTTAATATCTTACATTTATTTTCAAACAATAATTCACAGTCTCAATAATATTTTTCTAACTGTATTTATATTTTTATCTGATATTATGTTGATAAATTGTAAAATTTAATTGTTAATTGTTTCAATAAATTTTTTGGTAATTATATTAATTAAATTTATAAAATCATTATTGCATATTTAAACATTAAAAATACAGCTGTTTAATTTTTCAACAAATAGTCATGTCGACATTAACAATTTCATCAAACTTATCTTATATATTCAATTTAGGGTTCCATATATCAAGAAAAGTAAATATTAAATTAAATAGTAAAATAACATTAATATATGTACATATATATATTTATATATATTTATATATATATTTTTTTTCATTTTATGTATGTATAATATACATGGTACATGTTATTGTATATGAAGTTTAAAGTCTGAATTGTATGATTACACAATTGTAAATTTATCTCATAAATATTATTTACACTTAATTTTATTGACAAAATTCTGTTGTGCATTCGTATATGCACAATGTAATTTCAACATTATCATTGTGGCTATACAATTATTGGTATATATATATGTATACATCATATATATATAATATGTTTGATGGTACGGAATAAAAAGAAAAAAAAAAAAAAATTAAGATGTAATTATTAATTTGATTGCATTTTTCATTTAAAAAAAAAATTATTGATATATCATTTGTTGGTATTATGCATATTAATTAATGATATTATATTATATTATATTATATTATATTATATTTTATTTTATTTTATTTTATAATTTGCATTTGGATATTTAATTGTAATTATATCGCTGTGAAGGTCATTATTATTCACTGCTTTGGCTTTCAATTCGATAAATGACCTACTTAATTTTAATTTTTTTATTTTTGTTACTGTTTTTTTTTTTTTTTCTTTTCTTTTTTTCCTATTGAATTTTTTATACTTCCAACAATCAATTACTACACTTTATTTCCTAGTAAATGTGGTAGATTATTGATTATATATATATATATATTTATATGTATGTTGTTATTACATGATATGACAAACGAAAGATTCACTGTAAAGTGTTGACACGACCTCGTCACAATCAATTCGATATGTTTCATTTCAAATTTGTCGACAATAATAATTTATTAAAGCCGAGAATTGCTATATACATATAAATAGTAAATGATTAATTGTATGTAAATTTGAAACTTAAAAGTTAAATTGAAAATTTTTTTTTTTTATTTTCCACTGTGATAATATTGTATATATAAAAAAAAAGAACAAACATCTGTTCAAGATTGCAACAGATTTTTATTTATTTATTTATTATTATTATTTTTTCTCTCTCTCTTCTATTTCATTTATTTTATATCTATTTTTTTTATATTCATATACATCATTGATAATAAACTAGGGCTCATCGTAGTCGAATATTCCTACGAAGTATCGTAAAATATCTCACAGAATTCCAGATTTTGACTTGTGAATTATTATTATTATTATTATTAAATGTGCATACGTGTGTGTTATCCTACATACATTATCGCTTTTTCACAAATTAAGGAATTCACTGTCTCCTTTATGTTTAAACATACGCACACGGCAAATACACGGATGATACTTGAAAAAAAAAAAAAAAAAAAAAAAAAAATTTCATTCATCTTTGACCTGCTTCATATCTCAAAACAGATGGTATTGCACACACATTTATTCTTACCTCCATATATTTTATTCCAATATCATTTTTATATATATATATATATTTATAGTTTGAATACCAACAATAAAAGTATATAGTATACTCTTCAACTATTAAAAACTCCTAGTCCATGTATACATATAAAATGTGTTCCGTTTTCGTGTAACAATGGAGATCCATGAGGTGTAGCAGTCCCCAATTTAAACAATGAAAAAGCCTTGCCAACAAAATCATATCTAGTGTAACTGGTACAGAAAAAATATATATAACGTGGGAAATTTCGCGAATAAAAAAATTGTTTTAAAAAAAAGTCATGGATAAGAGTTGAAGGGACTTGTGGGGATATTGAGAAATGAAATGAAAGAGTGAAAGCAATGAGAAAGATGGAGAGATATTAAGGTTTGAAGAAAACAAAAAAAAAAGAAAAATCACGTGAAAATTTATATAATATAAAAAAAAAAAAAGAATAAATACGTGAGAGTCGAAGAGAATTGTGGCAACGTCGCGAGGTCCTTATCGTCATCGTTGTCGTCGTCACCCTCGTGACTCTCGCGTTCTTCTCAGGCTTATTGACTGTCAAGGGAGTGAAAAGGGAAAGAGAGTGAGGTTGGTTTATATATATGTATATGTTGTGATGAGAATGGTAGAAGAGAGCACGACTGCGCCAGTCTAGTGTATATTTTTTTTTTTTCTTTCATCTTTCCTTCTTTCATCGTTTTATTTCTCTCTATGCCCGTGGTCAATTTCAAAACGTCTGCGTGCACACCGGGCTCTCACTCATTCTCATTCTATCATTCTCTTATACATATGTTATGTGGCAATAACTATATATAATATACATACACACACTCGTTCTACAACTTTCAGGGACGTCCGTAGGTGGTGGGTTTTCATGGTCCAGGACAAAGAGGTGTAGGGTTTTTAGCTCTTGGAGGAGTTTGTCATGAAGGAGAGAGTCATAGAATTGTTACATAGATTGAATTGTAAAAAGAAAAAGTAGAAGACATTGAGCGTGAGAACTTTAGCCGGGTGCTGTAATTTCATTCAATATATTAATATTTCAAGTTGTTGTTAAATAGTTCGTGTAGGATTATACATTGGGCTTTAGATTTTAATTCAAAATAAAACCAGCCCGGTGGTTATAAAATAGAAAATAAAAAAAAGAAGATGGGTGTTACTTGAAGGGGAAACATATATATATATATATATATATACAAATTCTACAGGATATATATTTTCCAACTTATTCACGCTTATTTATTTACATATCAATAAATAATCATTGAATATTTATAAATTATTATTGACACTTTATCCCGGGTATAATTCTCAAGAGTGGAGATTTTCATATCATTCGTTACTTTATTTCTATTTTTTATTATTATTTATGTATATAATATGTGTGTGTGTGTGTGTGTGTAAATGGAATTTGAAAAAAATATGTTGAGACTCTGTAACAGATTACACATCATTCAATGTATTTTGCTTGCAACACATGTGCAACAAGAATATGAAATATCAGTTGGTTACACATGTCGTCGCGCATGCGTTTCAGGTTTTGTGAATTTGCGTCAACAACGTGACAACTCTGTAGGCGGTTTATGTTTACAAATACATTTAAGATATATAACACATTCAAGTATTTTTCTCCCACCTTTTTTTTTTTCCTTATCACACTCACCCTTGTTTTTCCTGTTTTTTTTTTTTTGGTTTATCATACGATAAGATAATTTATGATTCTCAGATTAATATTTAAGTGAGTAGTGATAGTAAATATGAATAAATATTTTTTTTTTTTTTTTTTTTTTTTTTTTTTTTTGTGTTTAATAATAAACACATGGTCACACAAATACAAACACCTCAAGGATAATTATAATTTATTGTTAATTTTTTAATATTTTCTAAAGAAAAATATTATATATATATATAAATGTGCGTGTATTAATTATTTGATGATTGCAATTAATTATTTCAATTCATTCGTGATTATCACACAAACATTCACTTTTTCGTTTTTTTAATTCAATCAAAAAACTAGAAGAAAAAAAATGTTTACATATTTTATATGCGTGAAAGACACCTACGCGTGTGTGTGTAAATATGACTTTCATGAGAAATGAAAAAAAAAAAAAAAAGAAAGAGAGAAAGAAAGAAAAAAAATATATTCAAGGTGAAACATTGGCATTGATCCAATAATTCACACAATAATACAAATTTTTTTTTTTTTTTGTTTTTTTTTCTTTTATATATCCAACCCTATGTTTTCATTCATTTATATTGCTCTGGTGCAATTAATTTGTTTTCCTTTCATATTTCAATATTTTATAAAAACACCCCAGAAATATCCACCATCAGGATCCATGAAATCCCGCGAGAGAAAATACTTTCACCCACATCTCATTTTGCATTTTGTTTAGCTCAGACACACAAACACATACAAACACATACACACACATACATAGACTTGCAAAAAGAGTCATCGAAGGCATGACCGTGCCACGTATACATGAAGTCGATGCACCACACAGTGAATAACATAAGCGCACTCTGTACATAGCACACCAGGGGTCCAAGGATCCAAAGGTCTTTCAATCCAACATTGCACGTATACATATATATATATATATATATAGTTAACGAATGAAAAAGCGAGATGGTGGATAAAAACGAGCAAAGGCAAAGAGAATCGCCCCCGCCGTGTATTGTATATACGTGAATATGTGAGGATCGAGATAACGTGGGTGGGGAAACGAAGGCGTAGATTTGTGCTCTCGCTGCGTGATTCTCCCAACTATACGCTGCTTGTCTCTTTGGTTTTCTCTCTCATTCTCATTCGTGTATCTTCAACACTCACACAATTTCTCCCTAATGTCCCTCGACAATCGTTCGTCCCCACCCACCCTTTTCTCTTCACTTGTAATGTTGTATTAGTGCCCCTGGGATGCGACACGTGGGACGCTTTTATTTGCCGGACGTGGGTTGACAGGTTGTGCGTTTTGAGCTTTCGATTGGGTACGGACGATGCTCCCTCCCCCACTTTATCTACTATACACAAAAATTTATCTCGCAAAATTCATTTAATCTTATTACAATTATTAACAGTAAATTTTTATTTCAAATTTATATTTATATCTTTTAATATTATTATATATAAATATAAATTTTAATAAAAATTATTGTATATATTAATGAGTTTTTCTTTATAGACTTATTGAATTATTGTATGTATGACTTTGTGCGAATAGAAGTCCGTTAGGTGTTATAGAGTATATACATGTGTGGATAGGTATAGGGATGCCCGATGATGCCCCAGGGAGAAATGTTGGAGCTTCAATGTATGCCCGCGAGGTTTCTTCTCTTTATGTCCAGGGTCTTCTTGGGATTCGGTCTTTCATATATATATATATATATATATATATATGGCCGCATCGATTGGTGTCATCATTGGTAGGTAGCTCCAAAGGGCCAGAGCATTATATTTCAAATGTGCGGTTAAAATGCAACTGTCGTATCTCCCCACTATCATCAACTTTTGTTGAAAATGATGTATACGCGTGCGTTCCATCTTTCTAAATCATTGATGGATGAATAAAAAATTTCTGTTTATATCTACTAAATGTATAATTTTTTTTTCAAACAAAAAAAAAAAATAATTGAATATAAGATTTGTTTAAATACGTACAAAAATTATAAAGCCACATAACTAATCTTTGTTTTGTTTTTTTTTTTTTATTTTGTTACAGGGACAACGCCCTGAGCAAAGTGTAATGCAGGCACTTGAGAGTTTAAATGACTCACAGGTGAATGACTTTTTGTCCGGAAAAGCACCACTAAATTTAACAATGCGGCTGGGCGATCAAATGATGTTGATACAGCTACAACTTTCGACTGTAACACCAGCATCACCGTCTGCTAGTTCAGTTGGTCCGTCTAGCATTAGTTCGTCAACCACGTCGTCATCTTCATCATCATCATCATCATCTTCATCATCATTATCATCATCAACGTGTTCGCCTTTGTCCGCTTCAACATCATCATCATCGTCGTGTGATAATCCAACCTCTCCAATTGGCAATAATAATACAGTAGCGACAACAGCAACAACAGCAACAACAACCTCATTAAACTCAAGTCCAGATTCATTGTCGATACCAGTGCACAGGAGATCAATTGAACACCTTGCTCGATCGATGCGTGGTGTAAAGCAGAATGAAAGCAACAGCAGCACCGCTACCGCCTCCTCCTCCTCCTCCTCTACCTCCTCCTCTACTGCTACAGTGGCTAACAGTGGAAGCGATAGTAACGATAGCAACACATCCAGGACACTGATAAGCAGCTTAGCCTCAGCGCTTCGGGCTGCCGCCAGTTGCAGCACAAGCATCTCAACTACCACTACAACAACAAATCCATGTGCGAGTGAATGCACATTACCCGCCTCCCCTGCGGCTCTGTTGCCATCATCTACTCCATTTTGGCAACGTCGACAATTATTTTATCACCGTCATCGTCACAGTCATCATCATCACCATCATCATCACCACCATCACCATCATCACCATCATCATTCGAGAAATCGGCTAATACCACCGTGGCAATCATCTTTACAAACATCATCTACCTCTACACCTACCACGAGCCTTACAGAACAACCAATTTCATCATCTGGAACGATGACGAATCGCGATGATGTTGTTGGCACGTCATCCATAACACCTTGCACACCGCCAAAGAAAAAATTATGTACATTGGGCCACCATCACGCGCAAGCAACAACATCAACAGATAATGTAGCACCAAGGACTCCTGAATGTGATTTGAATTCACAAAGTCCGACAAATTCATTAATGGGCTTGTCAACGAGTAGTAAAGTCGCTGCAACGACACTTGATACACGAGCACTTGCCGAGGCGTCACGCAATCTTACGCAGAAGTTGAAGCAACTCTCCTCTGAGGTACTCACCTCGCGGGTCGACCTAGCCGAGGTATATTTACCGAAGCCAGTTCTCCTGTGTTACTATTTTATTTTTTATAATTCAAATTTTATTGAGCTCAATTAAAATTTTAAACGTTATAAATTTTCATTAATTATATTCACATTTTTTTTTATTTATTATCCTTATTATTTTTTTTTGTTTTTTAAATTAGGAGCATGCCCGACGTCGACAAGGTGCAATAATTGAGAGTATGCATCATCATGGAAAAGGTGTTTACTCTGGTACATTCAGTGGTACACTAAATCCTGCATTGCAAGATCGTCACGGTCGTCCAAAACGTGATATCAGCACAATTATTCATATTCTGAATGATTTACTGTGTGCAACACCTGCAGCAACTGCTAGTCACTATAGGCATCATCATAGACACAACAGCGGGCGTCAGCAATCATCTACGTCGTCTAATTCCGGATCCACAGGCGCTACCTGTTCGACATCACCGACTGGCAGTTATCAAGAATCAACACCTGGATACTCAATGGGTATGATTCTATTTAAATTAAATTACTATTTAAAAAAATTAATACGTATTGGAATTTTGATGAAAAATTCTTATTTATAATTATAATTTTTTTTTTTTTTTTTTTTTTTTTTTTTTTTTTTTTTTCTCAACAGAAGAATTGTCCAGAGAAAATGAGGCGACAAAAGGAAAAATGCGACGACTACGACTTGTAATGGAGCAACGTAGAGCAAGACGAAAAGCAAGACGACAAGCACGCGCTGCTCCTTACACAACACAATGGGCAGCTCTCACACCAGATCCAAGTGCAAATCATGATCCAAACACAACATCACCGTCGAGCAGTACATCGGGAACAAATGCCGCTGAACCACAAAATGAACCTGAATTGCAGCCATGCAGTCCCGAGCCAGTTGTCGCTTGAAAATTGGATGCAATATCTCGAGGAAAATATATAAAATCATCTATAATTTTAGCCCGATCAATGTTCGTATCACTCGTCTATTACAGACCAGTTGCTTTATAGCGTGGGCCCCTCTCCTACGTCTATTTAATTCTCATCCCGCATTTCACCCAATCTAGCTGACAATAAATTGTTTGAAGTCTGCGACGAGTTATTGTGGTCGCTTAGCTCGCTCGCTATTATGTTCGCGTCGTATATTGTAGTAAAAATGAGAGTGAAAGAGAGAAATGAAAATTAGACAACAGTCACGCTGAAAAGAGATATATAGTAGAGAGGGCGACGAGGAAAAAAAAAAAAAAACAATAAATAATAATAATAATATGCAGGTCAGGAATTGAAGAAACGAGGGGAGAGAAAGTGATAATAAGAATGATGATGGTGATTGATGCATTTTGAGCGATGTTGAAATACCATGTTGGTAATTATTATTGTAACAGTGCAATGATTAACTCGTCAGTGACGTAATGAATAGTTCTACCCAATAGTAAAATATCATGAATATGATAAAATGCATTGATGCATGATAGGAAAAAAGGATTGAGGATGAAAAAAAAAAAAAAGGTTTGAGGGTAGATACGCCGTCAAGAACGAGCAGTGATGAATATTCACGACGTTTTATATAGAAATAATGTCCTATGCAAACTCTCAACAAAATAAATCCATTTTGCATTGGACATTTTACCATTGTGTCGTGCTCGATCGTATATGTAGTTTTTAATATAGTTCATTGAGTTATTAATCAATCTTGCGCGGATTCGCAGATTGATTCACTTACGTGAAAGAGTTATAAGTAACTCTTTCCGATTAATTGGCAATAAATGGGGTTCTGGAGTGTTGTAAGATGTGTAATAATTGAAGAAGCAATAGTTTCTCTATTTGGGATTCAATGATAACAAAAAGAAAAAAAAAGAAGAAAAAAAAAATAGTAAAAAAAAATAAATTTATACTTGAAATATAAAATGATCGAACTTTTTGTTCTGCTCACTTTTGGAGAAGTGGGTGAAACGTGGAAAACGTACAAGTCAGCAATAGAATTTTTTTAAATAATTGGTTCAGAGAATTCGAAAGCTTTCATTTGTGGTTTTGTCGTTCGCACGATTGATTTCGCAAGTATCATTTATAGTAGAATTATTTGATGTTAAGTGAGAGGTAAAGCAAAAAATTAAAAAATTGAAAAAAAAAAAAAAATTGTGAGTGTATGTGAGAGGAGTGGGTTCATCCGGTAGATAGAAGTAGAAGTGTCCGACTCTTGCGTTGGGCCTTTGGAGCCAGATTCGTTGAGGTTTACTAGGTATTATTATAAAACATTGTATCACCTTATAGTATACTGTCTTTAGGTTACATAGGAAAAGTTATTAATACTATCATTATTATGAAACTATTATTACAGTTTTTAAAACTGGCTCAATATTGTATCATACGAATACCGAATCTATGGAGTACCAAAATAAATAAGATTGCTTGCTAAGTCTAATTTACGACTTCCTTTTATAACCTCAAATTATAATGATAAAAGAAAAATCAGGAATATTTAATTATAAATTGTTTATTTGAACTATTTCTAGGATTTATTTAGTATATAAATTTTTTCATCATCAATATAAGTCTCTTATTATAACATTATAATTGTAAATTCTCTTGACTATTGTCGACTGGTATCGATATCAGTAAATTTTCGAGATACCGTGTCCAAAAAAATGGCGTGGTATTTCACGTTGACTTATTACAAAAATTTTCACGTAATTTAGATGATATTAATTTATAATAAAAAAAAAAAAAACTTTGTTTCATCTCACTGACTATAAAGAGCAATAAACACCATTCAAGATTTGATAATTATTTTCATACAAATGATTTATAAAATGCGGATGTTTATCATCGAATACACCGAAATAAATAATTAAAGAAAGGGAGCGAAAAATGGGAGAGAGCGTAGATTAATTTTTCTTAATTCTCATGAAATGTATAAATAGTTTCATCAGCTTTAGAGTAAAAATGATAAAAACAATACTAACAGTGTAAATCGCGTTTCAATAAAATAATATATATATATACATATATATTTATATGTTTATATAATATTAATGATTAAACATTGAATAAATAGAAGGTGGGACAACATGAAAAAAAATTTTGTTGTCGCCTTCATTTATGGCACATTACTGTACAAATTCATGATCTCACTGGAAAATGCGGGCGATTATGCATTAAGAGGCAGGAATTACTATCCTTTTTATCGGAATTTGGCAGTTGAGATTTACAATTATAAAATATATATATATATATATAAAAAAAAAAGTATTGATTAATTCAATAAAGATTAATCTTTTTGGTAATGGTTTTCCGACACATGTGACATGTTTTTAATGGCGCTGAGCAATGCTCGCACGCGCCATGACCACATAAAAATGCTACATTGCGTCGTCGTTCCATGCAGATACTGCACATATTTGCTTCTTCAAGATCAGCAACTCTCGTCTCTAAATAACGTAATCGCTCCAAGTCTTTATCCTTTTCCCCCTCCAATTTCTCATCCTTTCTCGGTATATCCTCATTAGGTGAACTTTCGTCTTGTACTTTTGAGCTATTATCTTGAGATAATCCATGATCTGTAATAATTTATTATAGATAATATTTTTCAAATAATTCGAATTTTCGGGTAATTAAATTATGTTTGTTGTTTATTTATTATTATTATTATTATTATTTATTACCTGCCGACTTCTGTGGACCATTTTCACCCTCATTTCTCACTTCTGTGATCGTCGAACCATTATGATTCGGTTGGTCTGATATGCTTGGTGGTGGTGGCGGCAAATTACTTTCATCCCTTTTTTAAATTTAAAAAAAAAATGTTTGTTCATTAATATAATAATACTCGCATTTAAAAAACAAAAAAAAAATCTTAATAATAATCAATTTTAAAAAGTCTCACTCAAGTTCCAAGTCTTGATTACAACGAAAATGCACGTATGAACGAAGTAAATCAACAACACCACTCTCAATTCGTTCAGACGAAAAAAGATCCAATGGTGTTTTTCCTTTTGAATTTTGTGTTTGCATTAAAATTGATCCATTATTTTCTACACTTACAAGAAAACATGCAAGCGTCAATTCCACAGGACCATTTAAATTAGTTAAATCTTGAAAAACCTAAAAGGAATAAAATAACGGACGAATGAAAAAAAAAAAAAAAATTAATACCAAATGATAAATTTTCAAATAACTCACAGCGTGAATCATGGGTGCGTCACGATTACTCTCAGTCGTAGGGAGCGTCCCTGATTGGTGCCGACTCTTCGTTATAGCTATATGAAGTACTGTATCACCATCCTCATCTGTTGCTAAAATGTCAGCTTTGTGTTTCAAAAGTAATTCTACCAAAGCCCAATGTCCCTGTGACACAGCAAGATGTAACGGTGTTTGATCTCGATTATTTCTCAAATCAACAGTTGCACGTCCACCATCGTCTGCTAATAATAATGCTGCGACATCACGATGACCATTCAATGCAGCAAGATGTAGTGCAGCAAATCCATCATCTTTCTTTACATCAACTAAATGTTGAATTTTCGCAACGAGTTTTTGTGTGGCATGAGCATTGCCCTTTAAAGCTGCATGATGTAATACATTAAATCCACGTTTATTTCGTACTGTAAAATCAATTGTCCCACAGTTAATCAATACATCCATAATTTCGATTGCATCTTTGCTAATGGCATCGTGTAATGCCGTATCACCGTATGAATCTTGAAGATTAACGTTACATCCGTGGTGCAATAGCATTTGAACGCACGCAAAATTTTCTTTATTAACAGAAACGTGAAGTGCTGTACATCCACTGTTATTTACTGCGTCTATTGGCGCTCCTCTATTCAACAACAATTCCATAATACCAGCTTGATTACCAAACGCCGCATAATGTAATGGTGGGTCGCCATCTTCATCGATTGCACGAAGTGACGCCCCCGCATCAAGCAATAGAACACACAGTTCACGATTTCCCTGATGTGCTGCAACTTGTAGGCATGTTTTTTTACCACCACAAAGACCACTGGGTCTTGCATCAACGCTACCAGAATATTTTCTGAGAAATTCACGAACTGTTGATAAACCAGCTTCACCCCGTGCTGCATCCCGCAATAATTTTTCCACTTCTATAGATGCACCATCTCCAGGTGTTGATGGAATAATTAATGGGACACGTTGTCCTTCACTGTGATTTAAACTTCCACCCTCTTGTGCACCAAAAATTTTCGTTACACTCAATGGATTAAATGTCCATGTATGACCATCCAATGTAACACGTAAATCACCATCCGGATAAATTTTAATAACTTTTCCCGTTTTTCCCAATGCACTTTTCATCACGTCAATCCACTCACCATGACCTTGTTGATAATTTTTTACAGCAGCTGCGTCACATTTCACTTGGACAATATCACCCAATGTAAATGTATCTTTACTCATAACTTTGGTAAGTGCACGTGGATGGAATGTCCAACGATTATTACATCCCTCATATTGTACTCGAATATCACCTTTATCAGTTACACGATGCACCGTACCAATTTTACCAATATATTCGGCCATTCGAGGATTCCATCCGCCATGACCAGCTTGCATTTCTTTTAATGCATTAACGTCACGTAAAACTTTAACTTTATCGCCGACATTGAATGTCAAATGACATGGACTAGATGTACTTGATACATTTCCACACTGAACAGTACCATTGGTATCAGTCTCTGCCATTGTTATCACTGGCTGGCCGAGAACTGCCAAATGCTCTTTATAATAAGTACCATACGTAGATTCCTCAACACAACAGAGATCCACACACCCTTTGTAGCCTAGTCGATAAACATTTGTACTACCCGATCCCCATGTAACAGTTGCTACAGAACGACTACTCTCGTTATCCCAACCTCGAATGTCAATAACTCTTCCAGTTTTTCCTAAATTGAAAAGAAATTCATTAAAAAATTACTCAACAAGAAATTATTTAAAATTTATAAATACACGGATATTTTATTTAAATACCTGGGCCACCGTCTTGATTGCCCCATTCCCAATCAGGTCCTCTCACAACTTTGGCACCAATAAAAATGCCTTTCAACGGTATTTTAGTGCAACCTTCTCTTGGCGTTAATTGAACCCTACAAAGTGCATAAAATATTAAATTAATTACAATATAATTTACACATATGTAAATAATAAAATTCAAAATACATACCCGATTGCATTTGATGTTTGGAATCTTTGAAAAGTATGAGACAAATCGTGTACATCACCCATGTAACACTGCGTACACAAATCATAATCATGGCATTGTACACATTTCCATCTTATACCGACGATTTCATATCTTTTGCATCCATCACAAATAATATTGGCATGCTGTACACCTGCTGCTGCATTATCAAATACTAATAAATCATAGTAACCCTGATAACCAATTCGATAATTACTCCTGGATCCATGATCCCATTGAACAATAACTGTTTTGTCGGGAGTTTTATCAGTTGTATTGGATACTGCTGCTCCATTAACGGGTGGAACTGGAGGTTTGCCAATTTCGACAATTGTACCAGCGTGACCCTCACCACCATCCTGATTTTTCCATTTCCAGTCATGGCCACGCACCACCCTCAGACCCACTTCCAACATCTCCAATTGTGTCGTCAAACCACACAGTCTATTAATACACAATACATATTACTCATTTACATAAATTCAAATGTATTTGTAAATAATGTAACAAAAATAAATAAATATAATAATAATTAATGAGAAAATAATGTAATATTCTTCGTACTTCAAAGTGCCTAAGCTCATTTTTATATAATATTCTATGTATGTCACTATACAAGACATAAAACTTGATGGCACTCACGGAAACATTGACAAATAATTATTAATATGAAAATATTGATTCATATCATCATATAAGTATCAATCTGTATTTATTTTAAATGTAAATTATTGAAAAAATGTAAATACAGATATTAATGAGTTAGTTAAATATTTTGATAACAATAAATGTATTGCAATGAATGAATAATTGTGATATGTGTATATATACATACGTAAGTTAAAAATGAGCAGGCAGAACAGCTTGCTCTATTAATTTTTTTCCATCATGTCATCAATGAAAGATGACCTCCTCTGGACCCTTTATCAATGAATTCAATTTCACCAACTAATGCTACCAGTAACTGAAGATAAACTCATAAAAATTGTCAATAGATAGACATCACACATCAAACAATATACAACATGGTGATAGAAAATTTCCTACTCCTGGTGATGCTGAGTCTCTAGAGAGACAGAGAGAGACAGAGAGAGATAGACGGAATTGGACGGTATTACTGGAATAATAGACTAGCGGCCTCTCAGGATTAATAAATTTGTTTTTTTTTGTTTTTTTATTTTTTCTTCTCAATCTATGCACAACGTGTATTCATTTTGAAAGTAGTACGAATTCCGAATATAGATGGTTGAAATGTATTTGCCATTGCAAAATTCCTTGTCTATTTGTTTACATGGCCTCTTAAATTCAATCAACGATGTAATAAAATTATCTTCTATTTCGAATCAGACATAAAATTTAATATTTTTAATTTATCTATAGAATTTTAACTGGTAATTTTTTTTTAATTTCTTTTTTTTAATAAAAAAGTACCAGACTTCATAAAATCACTGTACATGCACATGACTCACAAACACTCAGATAGTTCAATGAAAGGACTCGAATGACGTCATTTAATAATATATAGGTATAAAGATCAATATAAGTTGGGCAGGTTGATGAGCTTTGATAGATAATTTGGGTATATTGAAAGAGCAGTATATATGACATTTATACTTGAAATTTCTTTTTTTATTTTCACGTTAAATGTCATATAAATAAATTGATATATTGAAATTTTTTTTTTTTTTTTTTTTGTAAGAAAATTTGTTGAATTCAGCGGAATAAATGTTTAGATATATTTTTTATTATTTATCTATATTTTTTCCCATTACCTCTTTAATTCCCGTCACACTCTCTACCACGTGACGTCATGAACACCATTGTCATAGTAAATATGCCGGCATAATTTGAATTGTGATAATGTAAAATTTCATTTATCAAAGTCAGATAATATGATCTTACATGCAATAGATCATAATCGATACATTATAAAGTCCAATGGTCCAATTTACTTTGAATGATGTCACGATGTGTGATGAATTAATTGTTTAAAAAAAAAAAATAAATTTAAAAATATTTGGGGAAAAGTGAGATACATTCTGTAATATACAGGATTACATTAAATTTTTTTACTCATGAAATGTATAAAAATAAATTATGTAAAAAAATAATTATAGTATTTAAAATAATGATAATGGAAAAAATATAGTAAAATATATTTTTTCAATATCACACATGTTAATTGATTGTGAATGAATTTTTTTTTTTTTTTTTTTTTTTTTTTTTGGAAAAACATTGTATTGGGGCGTTAGAAATGAATGTGTCGCCACTGCACCGACATAACGGACTGGCATAGACCGCGAATCTGTGTCGGCATCGTGTCGTTGATCTGTTGTAATTTCACATATTTTAATTGACACGTATTTTAAAATATTTAGAAAATTAATTGGAGTGTTTTAATAGAAAAAAAAAAAGTAATATATTAATTTAAATAAAAGTTGAATCAGTAGTGAGTGAAGTGGGGTAGAAAAAAGCTGACAAAATGGAACATGTTGGTGATGAAGACGGCGGCGGTGACCGTCGCAGTGGCAATCGTGGAAGAGAACGCGATGGTTGGAGCAATTCGTACAATAATCATCTTCCACCCCTTCGACGGCCTCATGGTTCTGTCAACAACATTCAGATGGGTATACACACTTTTTACTCACATTCCATAGTCATTCAAGTCAGATGTCTCTAACCTCCTTTCAATTTTGTTGCACGCGCGCATACTGTACATACATACATAAGGGAGTGTAAATCAAGTGCAGGCGATGCTTGACATTGCATCTATTAACGATGTCGCCAAGAATTCAGAGTTATCTGCGGAGGCAGCCGAATTTGTACCCAGAAATTTAATGCCTGTACAAGCCCAAGTGAGTTGTAAACAATTTTATTCAAATTAAAAGAAAATTGGATCAATAGACATATTGAAATATAATAATTTAATTATTATTATTTTTTTTTTCTTCCTTTTTCCCATAGCAACGACAGTATGGAATACCACGACATTCTGTTCAAGATCGTTTAACTGCAGCAAGGAGTAATGTTCCAGGTATGCATCCTGCGTCACCTCATTACCACTATGGTAATCAACAACAATATCCGCATCATCTTCAACACGTGCAGTACCAGCAATACGTTGATTCTGAGCAATCGTCACAAGGGTATCCACAATATGAAGGAGGCTACAACAATTTTGATAGGAATCAAGTAAGTGAAACTAACATTAATAATTTCGAGTATTATGTCATATTATAATAAACATAAAAATAAAATTTATATATTTTTTTTTTCTAATTTTCAGCATGACAATCGTAACATGGGGAATAATCGGAGTGAACCAAGCTTACCTAATGTACTCAGTCAATTGAACACAGCTATGCAAACATTATCTAGAAATCCAGACCAGTTTGAAAATCTAGTCGTATCTCTTGTTTGTAGTATCACGCCCCATCTCAAAACCCAAGTTAATACTCAAGCAATTGTGTCCGCCATTATTTTAAAGGTATAATATTTATTTATTTTTTTTTTCTGTTTACAATTAATTCAACATCTACATTTAATTTAAATGAACGTCATTTATTCAAGTATTGTAAATATAATTTAATTCCAGTGTCATTGAATTCATTTTTATTTTCTAGTGTATAAGTGATTCCAATTTCCGATACAGCGGCGCTCGGTTATGTTCTCATCTAGATTCTGTAGATACTCCATTAGATGATACACCGTCAATTTTTCGGACAGCATTATATGAACGGTGATTACAATTAGATTATTGTATTATTTTTACATTTTGATTAATTGCAGGATGATTAATATTGAATTAATTAATTTTTTTCACAGTTGTCGTGAAGAAACACATAGCCAAAATACAGCATGGCCTCAAATCATTGATCACTCACCTGAAGATGAAAGAAAATGCCATGGGCTTATGCTTTCGTTAGCGGAATTGGTAGCGCAAATGGATACACGTCCCGCATCAATTTTAGGTAAACTTTTAGTTGAGGTAATCTCAATTACGTTGAAAAATCCTGGGCCTAATTCAGTCAAATACATATGCCAGTGTTTCAAGGTAATATTAATAATATTATATATTGATTAACACTGTATATTTTAGTATTAAAAAATGATAATAATGAAAAAAATTAATATAATTTTACAGTTAGCTGGTCAATATTTAGAGAGAGATAGTGCTACAAATCGTCAAGAAATTGAACGGTTGTTGCGTGAACTTACCGAGCTCGTAATTGAAGGACGAGTGGATACGCACGTGGGTCGCATGGTCAATAGTGTGAGAGAATTGCGAAATAGTAATTGGGGACGTGTAGTATCGTCTCATGGTCCTACACCTGCAGACATCAATCAAACAGTGAATCAGCAGCACCTACAACAGCAACAACAGTTTGATGAGCCCGTGTTGTATGGTCCCGATGGTACCGTTTTATCAGCTGAAGAGCGTCGATTTTGTCAAGATCTTGCGAATTTAGATGAAGGACCTGACGAGCCATGGTACATTATTTTCCCACTCTCTCTATTTGCATTAGTTTCTAATTGTTCGTATAAATATATTATATAAATCATAACGTATTAATTGAATTTCGTGATGCAGGCAACCCAACTTAGCGACTGGTGATTTGGAAGAAGATGAGGATGACATCATTGCCGCTGCTTACGAAGAATTTTTAAAACTTCCACTAAAAACAAATACTGGAGACGTTAAACAAGGATAATAAGCCAAGTATAAACTCGCTAACGCCATCCGGAACCATGACGCAATTTTTTTTTCTTGTATGGGCTGTAATCGAATGCTCAATACATCGTCAGGTTTGAATAAATGTAGTTGAAAAAAAAAAAAAAAAAAAAAGCCTTTGCGTATAAAATCAATGCTAAGATCATGTCGACTTTTTTTCTGATAAAATTGCTGATAATTGCTTTCAATTTTCCGACAATTTCAAATTAATTACGTAAAACAATGTAGAATATAAGACGGTCTTTTTATCAATTATAAATATGTATGTAAAAGTTATCTATATATTTATGGGCCAATTACGGTCGATACTCTGCTGCACCTAGTCGACCATATAATAAAAAATACGTATTAAAAAAATGAAGATCAACTTTATGCACTTAATACAGTCAACGTTTGGTTTATATGTATCAATATTATCGAATAATAATAAATGAATTGGATTTTAGAAGCAGAGAAAACTATTTGTCATGGTATATTTGTTTATTTAATTAATATTAGATGTGGATTGAGTAATACGAATGACATAAGCAGTAGTGATATACAACGATTAAATGAAATTACAAGTATAATATTAATTTATGATATGCAACTTATCTATAAAAAAATAGTTGACACCTACTCGACACGGAACTTTTTAATATGAGAAAATTGATCGTCTACAGAAGGCGATCATTTGAGTTTCATTGGCGTGAATACATTGGTGAAACCATATTCGATGCAGATTTATATAAATACACAAATATATATTCAATGATAATTATGATATGTGATTATGAATACGAAGGGCATGTATCGCCCACATATTTTTATTCATACACATTGTCAACATTGCATGATGGAATTTTAGAAAGTATGTTAATATACTTGATGATTCTCATATAAAATATATATAAATGAGTCATTCGACCGTCAAGAATTTGGATACATGCAATTATTGTTGTGAAGATTTGCAGTTTGATAAAAATGTCCTATAAAAAATAGGAAAAAATTTGAACGCTTAAACTCACGTTTGTTTTCATTTAAATTATCATTATGTCCACAAACAAAAGACTCTTCAGAAGATATTGTATTATTTGTAAGCAAAAAAAAAAGGCCCTGGTGCCAGAAACATACCAGAATTCTTAAGATATGTGTATTATATGAATATTTAATGTACTGAAGAGGATGTGGCCCATTTGAAAGGCTAAATCCCAACTGTATTTTAGTATCGAAAAATCACTTGAATCTGATTGTTTCGAGGTCATATACGTAAACTCAAGGTCCGTACTACCAATTAGGTATAACAATTGCGTAAGAATAACATATATAAACATGATGTTCCCTTGTTGTCGTATGAAGTCATTTAATTTTGCGTGGTATATATTAATATTGTATCGATTGCTTGGAGGTTGAAGTTGATTTAGAGGTGCAACCAATTATGGTACACTTACGTGTACATCATGATGGAAAATATGCTGTGATCACATGACGAACGTGGACAACAAAAAAAAATGTGTATTTGTTATTTCATAGATGTGGATTAAGAAAACGTGGGCGCTATCACAGTGTATTTCTTTTATAAAATGAAGGAGCTCGTCAGGGTCATGCGTGGGTCAGATCTCAGCGAATCCACAACGATGTAGTGGGGTGGACAGTAGTAGTACTTATGGTATTTTATCAACTTAAATTTCTTGTTATTGACACGGTGAAATTCGATGCGTCAGTCGATATAAAATTGTATACTTAAAAGCATATATATTTGTGAAAGCGCTACGAAACTATGTAAGTTTATACTTTTGTGAGAGTTATGTACAGTTTATCTTATCGCATATCTAGTAAATGAATATTCGTCTGAAAAATTTTTTTCATTTAAGATTAACAGTTTTTAAATCAATGATGAATACAATGCAGATTGCAGTTCTGCTGGCATTTTTTGCCACTTGTGCAGTTGTAAATTCTTCAGGAACGTATTATCAACCTCGAATAATTTCTTCAGGTATAATATAAAAATTCTCATACAGTATAATAATAGTACAAAACAATAAATAAACTTTATTCATATCGCACAGCGAGAATACAAGTGCAAGAATAAGTGCAATTTTATTTAATATTTTCTGCATCAGGTGGATGTGCTTCATACACTTGCGGAGTAAATGCAAAGTGTTCGATGACTGATGGGCGCCCGGTGTGTTCATGTTTGAATCTTCATTCGGGTGATCCCCTAGTCCAATGTGTCCGAGTCGAGTGCCAAAGTGAGTTTTAAATAAATCATATTATATTCTTAATATTAAATTTAATATATCTCATTCTTCCCAACAGTTCCTGAAGATTGTCCGAATTATCAGACATGCGCGAACAATCATTGCATAGATCCTTGCGCTGGACTGTGTGGTGTCAATGCCAATTGTGAAGTAAGAAATCACGTACCAACATGTTCCTGTCCACCAGGCCATACCGGTGATCCATTCAAATCCTGTCACGTTGCTGACCCTCGTACGTTAATTGCAATTACATATTTGGTTTGCTTGTTTTCCATGACATTACCTTGACCCTATAAACTGAATATACGTATTCTTTTGTGCATGAAATCAAATGTACTCACATAGAGGCAGCATGTAAACCGAGTCCTTGCGGTGTTAATACAAAGTGCGAGGTAATCAGAGAAGTGCCAACATGCTCGTGTTTACCGGGATATCGTGGCTCACCATTAACTGGATGTCGCCATGAGTGCGAGAGCGATGCTGAGTGCTCTAGTCATCTCGCATGCTCAAGCAATTTTAGATGTGAAAGTCCATGTAAGTGTGGCGATGGCGCGATATGTGATGTCATCAATCATCAAGCCAAGTGTACGTGTCCCATGGTAAGTTGGATGTTTAATATACTTTGCTCCAAAATTTTTCAAATAAATTAATTATTTGTATTATATTATTTCACATCGATTGTTCGCATGGATTACGCAGAGTTGGCTGGGAAGTCCTTTAACAAAATGTTATCCCGAATGTACGACGCATTCTGAATGCTCAGGAAATAAGCCAGCTTGTTTTTATCAAAAATGTATTAATCCATGTGAGGGTGCATGCGGCGTCAATGCCAATTGTGAATTACGCGGCATTACACCAGTTTGTAGTTGTCCACGGGATATGACTGGCAATCCATTTATTAGTTGCCGACCTTTCGAACCCGGTAAGAAAGTATTCAAATTTTCTTACATTCACTGTATAAAATAGTTCCATTATATATATATTTGTACGTTTATATTGTAGCGGACCTGTGCAAACCAAATCCATGTGGAGAAAATGCTGTATGTACTCCAGGTCACGATAACACTGGAAAAGACAGGCCTGTGTGTACATGTCCCACTGGGTATGTTGGAAATGCTTTAGTGAAATGTCGACGTGGTGAATGCCAAGTTGATAGTGAATGTCCAGATAATCGTGCATGCATCGATTATTACTGTCAAAATCCCTGTACGGGTAAAGAGTGTGCTGCAACTGCAAAATGTGAGGCACGTCGTCACATTGCAGTTTGTACATGCTTGGATGGAACTCGCGGTGATGCAATTATCGGTTGTAATACGATTCAATCTCGTATTGCCGGGTATGGTAAATATTTAAACGGAAAATAATGATTGCCCTTTTTTATATATTATTTTTGACGGAACATTATTATCATGTTGAATGAAAAATAATATATTTTCATAATTTAACATTTGTATTGTAATTTGAAATTTGTAAAATGAATAAAAATAATATAAAGAAATTGGAATGAAAATAGAATAAAACTATAATTTTTATTTTAATTCTTGAATAATTTCATTTGTGATTTTTATTTTATCTTTTATCATTTGTTCAATAAATAAATAATCATTTTGGAATATTTACTCCTTGTTGCGAATTATATTTTTAAAATAGCGACTTGGGATTCATAGATCCAGCGGTGAAGAAATTCAAATAGTTTGATGCTGGAAATTCAAAATAAGTAAACATTAAAGGTGGTTCTAATATAAAAAAAAAGATAATTTTAAACGTATTATTATATATTGTCCTACTAGGTTTTTCTGGTTGACTAATAAAATTTGGCACATTTTTATTCGGAATAATATTATCAGCTGGAATATGAGAAGATGCGAAGGATATTTCGGAACCTGCTTGTGGAGGTGACAAATTTCCCCAAGTTTCCGAAAAATTATCTAAATCACCAATATCTGGAATGCATTAATATTATGTATTAACGATAATAATTTATTGATATTCTATAAATACCTTGTGCAAGATCATTACAGTTATTATCAACAAAATGTGACAAATTTGCACTACTCGCATAACTCGGTGCGTAGTGACGTGGTGAAAATAAACTGGAAGGCGTTGGTGGTACTTCTGCCATTGGTGGTTTAACTTGTATAGTAACTGGTCGGGTAATTATTTCAATTTTTTTAATTTGAGGTAGTGTATCTGTAGCTGAAGCTGCTGTTAATGATTCTTTTTCCGATTGACAATTATTTACAATGGAATTCGATTCATCACATGGATTATTTTGGGTGACTAATAATAATGATGATGATGGTGGTGGTGGTGTTGGTGAAAGTTTAGATAATTCAGTGAGTTTGGATTTTTTTGGTTCTCCAGATTCACTTGCATCCGATCCTTCATTTGATAATTTATGTTTCAATGAATATATATTGTCATCACAATATTCTTCCTGTCGTGACTGAGATTCTAGATGGAATTCTATCATTGGTTTAATTTTTGGAATTTCATGATTCTGATTATCGCATGTCTCGTTAGTAATACTCAATTGACTGCAATGATTTTCAAGAGTTTCTATGGCCGATTCTGCCATTGAATTATTTGCATCATTTGAAATAAACTGTGAATTCTCAACTTGCTGAATTGATGGAGACAAGTTTTCGTTCTCTGTTTCCTTATGTGCATAGTTTTGACAAGGTGTAGTCGATTCCATACTTTCTTCATTGTTACACAGTTCTTCAAACATGATAGTATTTATTGAAACAGTATCTAAACAAAATTTATAAAATCATCTCATTACTAGTCTAATATGAGAAGTGATTTAAAAAAATTATATATTGTACCTAGATCAACAGTTTGTTTAGGACAAAATTTATGGTTTCTAACAACTTGACACTGTGGAGTACGTCTATCTACGTAAAAAGACTGAACTAGTGAGATATTGAGTTTGGGGAGTGGCATCAGTTGTTTTGCCAAGGCTTTTTTTTTGGCTTCGGTTTCTAAATTTTCTTTCATTTTTTCATACTGTAAAATAATCATAACGATGATTAATTTGATAATATTGCACAAGTATTTACTGTATTATTATGATATTAATACTTCTTGGGTAATGATTTCCAGTCCCCATTCAGCTTTTTTAATTTTATTATACAATATATCCAAATAATCCTGGTTCTGAAATCTATTCAACATGAGTTTTGAAATTCTTATAATTGTGGCTTGTGTTCTTTTTCTATCGATCATCTCTTTTTGCCTTATCATATTGCGGTACTCTGAATGTTTATATTGTTTTATCATACACTGGATTTTCAATTTTTCACATTCAATTTTAGATTGTTTTCTTAGAATCGCGTATTCAAATTCTTCATATTCTGTCTGTGGAAGAAAATAATAAAACAAGCCGTAAAATGTATTGTTCATCCATCATTCAATTATGAATAAAGAAAAATATATGCTTTGTAATTGTTCCATGTTTCCTTGTAAGCCTCAATAATTCTTCTGTATTCAGTATGAGTGATCTTTTTTCTCAATGAACCTTCATCTAAACGATTTTTCAACAATGTCAATTGTGTCTTTCGTTCGCATTCATTTCCTGTCAAGCTGCATGTACAAAAAAAAATTAATGAAAGACTAAATATGTGGACAAATCATCATATGTTAAATCATATGTATTTACTACTCCAGTAAAGGTTCCATAAATAATTTTTTCTCCTTATTCTCCCTAAGTTTTTGTTTCACATCTTTTCTCTCTTGAATTTTCTTGGCTACTGATACTTTTAATAACTTAATTTCCGTTGCAAAATCTGTAATGTGAAAAATGAACACATGAAAAATATATCATTGCCGTATCTGTATTTAATATTTTGTATACTACTTTTTAAGAGTTTTTCATTTGCTATATTTTCTGAAACAAGTGTAGCCGTTAAAATTTGAACGAATTGCGGATCATTGATACACTCATCAGGAATATCCTTCATACTCATTCTGATGTTTAATTAATGATAGTCACCTAACCCGATCAAGTATAAAAGGATTTTGAATCCTAAAAGCCGCCCCTCAATGGCTGACAAGATGGTGATTTTTTTTAGCGCCCTCTGCAATTATTTTCATTTAAAAAAAATTATGGACACAAAATTACATTAGCACTTTAGATCAAGTGAATAATTTGACTGGAATCAAAGACTAAAAGACCAGAGACATGTTATACCGCTATATTTTTTACATCTTTTTCGTTGACAATTATTCCCTGTAAGAATTGCATGTCTCTACCTTAGTCTCTGCTGGAACTGCGAAACTGATTGATCTTCATTGCTTGAAAATTTATTAGCATGATCAAGAATAGACCACATAAAAAAATATCTCATTTCAAAAAATAAAAATTCTGAAAGAGAATATGTTTTAGTAGAAAATAAAATATGCAAGTAATGCATTTTTCATTAATTATTTTTGATTGAAAGCAATAAAGAAATGTTTATTCTCATAAAAAACTAAATACATTTTTTAAATTCATTTTTCAGGAAAAACAATTTGATTTTACCTATGTCGAGATTATCAATGACAATGAGGTATTATGTTGACAACGGCAGTTTAAATACAAAATTATTCCTCTAGGTATGATTTTATCTGTGCAATAAAAAAAATAATTTGTGAGTAATCATTTTTTTTTATATAAAAATAAATGATATCCATCATAAATAACGAGATAGTGAGTAAAATCAATTGATAATATCATTAATGATATGTATTATTGGCTTTAATGGAACACAAGTTCTATTTATCATCATCAACAGTGTTATGAAAGATTATTTTGAATTGGCTCCACTTATATAATGCCATTATATTATGACGAGAGAAGTAGGTTTTGGGCATCTACTCAGTTATAACGCATTCATTTTTTGCACTTTGATACATGAAGTAAAAAGTACAACACATATAGAAATATTGATATCAAAATTTAACGTAATCTTCTCTGCAAAATCAAATATCATGGATACATTCTATGTTCTCTTGACAACTATTTTTTTCGTATTATTGTATGTGAGTTATCGCATTCAGATGCAAAAACAAAAATACTGGGAAAGACATGGAGTACCAACTATTGTTAGTTCAGTGCCATACATTGGAAATATTTGGCCAGCTGTAATGGCACGGAAAAGTATGACCCAGACATATAGTGATATATACAATTCCATACCTAATTGCAGTATGATTGGAATGTACAACTGCGGTGAAAATGAGCTCATGTTAAAAGATCCGGAACTTATAAAATCTGTTTTGCAGACAAATTTTTCGAATTTTCAGAAAAATCAAGTTAACGAAGATCCGGAATTAAATCCACTACTCAAACGAAATCCTTTTATTATCGAGGGGCAAGAATGGAAAAATGAACGTGCAACATTAATCAACGCCATGTCTAAAATAAAATATATGGGACCAGCAATACATGAAGTTGGTATAAAAATGACAAAGTATCTCAACGACAAAATCAAAGAAAATGGTGGTGTTTTTGAATTCGAAGCACAACCGTTGTGTGCACGATTTACATCAGAAGTTGTTGCTCGTGTAGGTTTTGGTATTGATGGTCAATCTTTTGACAAAGATACTGAAACTTTTGCGGATATGGGTAAAATAATATTTCCACCATCCTCAAACTTAACTGTAATAAAGGAATTTTTCGCGCTTTTTATCCCGTCGTTGACTAAAATATTCCAACTGAAATTTATATCCGAAGAATTTGATGTTCGTTGTCGTCGCATTGTGAAAGATATTCTCGAAATGAGAAAAGAAAAAGGATTACGTGGAACTGATATTCTTCAGAATATTTGTGATTTGAATATATCAGAAAACGGTGAGATTAACGACGACTTTGTCACCTGCCACCTCGCTTCATTTTTTTTTGATACATACATGACGAGTAGTTATGTTCTCAGTTATATAGCGTATGACATTGCTAGACATCCGGGAGTCCAGAATAAATTGCGAGCCGAAGTGAGAAATACTTTCAACCAGCATCAAGGTGAATTGACACACGATGTTATTCAGAATATGAAATATTTGGATTTGGTAATAAAAGAATCCATGAGAGTATCACCCATATTAATTCAAATGAGAAAATCATGTACTGAAGAAATTAAATTAGTTGGATGTGATGGGGTTGAATGTGTCGTAAAACCAGGCACAAATATAATTATTACTTCTGATATAAATAATGACCCGAAATTTTGGGAAAGTCCCGAGATCTTTCGGCCAGAACGTTTCGACGAAGAGCATAAAAATGATTTTCCTAAATTTGCCTACTTGCCATTTGGTGGCGGTCCGAGAACATGTATCGGCATGAGAATGGCTCTGCTGCAAATAAAGTACGCTCTAGTATCTCTCGTCAATAACTTTTCACTTACAGTGTCGTCGAAAACGAAACTACCTTTCGTTTTTAAAAATCATTTCATATTGAATGCTCCTAAAGGAGGAATATGGTTAAATATCAAATCTTTATAATCAATAAATTTTACTATATTGAAGTTTGATTATTAATTAATTTCTTAGATGCTTCACGTCATTTAAAATAATTGTTAATATACTGATTATATGTATACGTAAGCACTTTATCATCACGTGCACATAATAAAATGTCGATAATTCACGATAAATTCCAGTTTTTCGACCACATACAATAATCATGACAAAATAAAAATTTCGAATTTCTAAGATAATTCATGAACAATTCGAGTAATTATTCTAATAATATGGTGTTAATGATTTTCTTTTTATATAAAAATAAATGATATCCATTAAAAATAACTAGATAGTAAGTAAAATCAGTTGATAATATCATTAATGATATGTATCATTGACCTTAATGGAACACAAGTTCCATTTATCATCATTAACAGTGTTATGTAAGATTATTTTGAATTGGCTCCACTTATATCATGCCATTATATCATGACGGGAGAAGTAAGTTTTGGGCATCTACTCAGTTATAACGCATTTATTTTATTCACTTTGATTCATGAAGTAAAGAGTACAACGCATATAGAAATATTGATATCGAAATTTAACGTAATCTTCTCTGCGAAATCAAATATCATGGATACATACTATGTTCTCTTTTCAACTATTTTTTCCGTATTATTGTATGTGAGTTATCGCATTCAGATGCAAAAACAAAAATACTGGGAAAGACATGGAGTACCAACTATTGTTAGTTCAGTGCCATACATTGGAAATATTTGGCCAGCTGTAATGGCACGGAAAAGTATGACCCAGATATATAGTGACATATACAATTCCATACCTAATTGCAGTATGATTGGAATGTACAACTGCGGCGAAAATGAGCTCATGTTGAAAGATCCGGAACTTATAAAATCTGTTTTGCAGACAAATTTTTCGAATTTTCAAAAAAATGGAGTTCACGTAGATCCGGAATTAAATCCACTAATCAAACAAAATCCTTTTATTATCGAGGGGCAAGAATGGAAAAATGAACGTGCAACATTAATCAACGCCATGTCTAAAATAAAATATATGGGACCAGCAATACATGAAGTTGGTATAAAAATGACAAAGTATCTCAACGACAAAATCAAAGAAAATGGTGGTGTTTTTGAATTCGAAGCACAACCGTTGTGTGCACGATTCACATCAGAAGTTGTTGCTCGTGTAGGTTTTGGTATTGATGGTCAATCTTTTGACAAAGATACTGAAACTTTTGCGGATATGGGTAAAATAATATTTCCACCATCCTCAAACTTAACTGTAATAAAGGAATTTTTTGCGCTTTTTATCCCGTCGTTGACTAAAATATTCCAACTGAGATTTATATCCGAAGAATTTGATGTTCGTTGTCGTCGCATTGTGAAAGATATTCTCGAAATGAGAAAAGAAAAAGGATTACGTGGAACTGATATTCTTCAGAATATTTGTGATTTGAATACATCAAAAAATAGTGAAATCAACGAAGACATTGTCACCTGTCACATCGTTTCATTTTTTATTGATACATACATAACGAGTAGTTATGTTCTCAGTTATATAGCGTATGACATTGCTAGACATCCAGAAGTCCAGAATAAATTGCGGGCCGAAGTAAGAAATACTTTCAACCAGCATCAAGGTGAATTGACATACGATGTTATTCAGAATATGAAATATTTGGATTTGGTAATAAAAGAATCCATGAGAGTATCACCCATATTAATTCAATTGAAGAAGTCATGTACTGAAGAAATTAAATTAGTTGGATGTGATGGGGTTGAGTGTGTCGTTAAACCCGGCACAAATATAATTATTACCCCTTCCATCTTACACAATGACCCGAAATTTTGGGGGAATCCCGAGGTCTTTCTGCCAGAACGTTTCGACGAAGAGCATAAAAATGATTTTCCTAAATTTGCCTACTTGCCATTTGGTGGTGGTCCGAGAACTTGTATCGGCATGAGAATGGCTCTACTGCAAATGAAATACGCTCTATTATCTCTCGTCAATAACTTTTCACTTACAGTGTCGTCGAAAACGAAACTACCTTTCGTTTTTGAGGATCATTTTATATTGAATGCTCCTAAAGGAGGAATATGGTTAAATATCAAATCTTTATAACCAATGAATTTTATTATATTGAAGTTTGATTATTAATTGATTTCTTAGATGCTTCACGTCATTGGAAATAATTGTTAATATACTGATTATATGTATACGTAAGCATTTTATCATCACGTGCACATAATAAAATGTCGATAATTCACGATAAATTTCAGTT
Organism: Dinocampus coccinellae; assembly: GCA_963920625.1. Lineage (NCBI taxonomy): Eukaryota > Metazoa > Arthropoda > Insecta > Hymenoptera > Braconidae > Dinocampus > Dinocampus coccinellae. The sequence goes on from OY987186.1 coordinate 11,197,413, forward strand.
TTTCGATCACATACAATAATCATGACAAAATAAAAATTTCGAATTTCTAAGATAATTCATGAACGATTCGAGTAATTATTCTAATAATATAGTGTTAATGATTTTCTTTTTATATAAAAATAAATGATATCCATTTCCAACAAAAAGAGTACATATAGTATACTGATGATATTTTAAATGATATGTCTTGTTGACCTCGATGCACTTTGCATTAATACTTTTATCAATATAACTAGTCCTAAGGTCATTTAGTACATCGATGAAAAATATTTATATATTACACGACAACGTAAAGCAGAATACCAGCATTACTCAACAAATAAGGACTTACACAATGCTATATTATAGGTTGCAGTTAGAGGACTCATATACAAGTGCAATTCATCATCATCAACAGTGTTATATAAAATTATTCTTGATTGACTCTACTTATATCATGCTATTGTATCAAAACGAGAGGAGTAGCATTCTATCATTCATCCAGTTACAACACATTTATTTCTTGCACTTTGATAAATGAAGTAAAGAGTACAGCACTATTAGAAATATTAATATCGATATTTAATGTAATTTAATCCGCAAAATCATATATTATGGATACATTTTTTGTACTCTTTTCAACTATTTTTTTCGTATTATTATATGTGAGTTATCGCATGCAGATGCAAAAACAAAAATACTGGGAAAAACATGGAGTACCAACTATTATTAGTTCAGTGCCATACATTGGAAATATTTGGCCAGTTGTAATGGCTCGGAAGAGTATGACCCAGATATATTGTGACATATATAATTCCATACCTAATTGCAGTATGATTGGAATGTACAACTGCGGCGAAAATGAGCTAATGTTAAAAGATCCGGAACTTATAAAATCTGTTTTACAGACAAATTTTTCGAATTTTCAAAAAAATGGATTTTTTATAGATCCGGAATCAAATCCACTACTCAAACTCCATCCTTTTATTAATGTCGGCCAAAAATGGAAAAGTGAACGTGCAACATTAACTAACGCTGTTTCGAAATTAAAATATATGGCACCAGCAATATGTGAAATTGGTATAAAAATGACAAAGTATCTCAACGATAAAATCAAAGAAAACGGTGGTGTTTTCGAATTCGAAGCACAACCGTTGTTCGCACGATTTACATCAGAAGTTGTTGCTCGTGTAGGTTTTGGTATTGATGGTCAATCTTTTGACAAAGATACTGGAACTTTTGCAGATATGGGTAAAATAATGTTTCCATCATTCTCAAACTTAACTGTAATAAAGGAATTCTTTGCGCTTTTCATCCCGTCGTTGACTAAAATATTCCAACTGAGATTTATTTCCGAGGAATTTGATGTTCGTTGTCGTCGCATTGTGAAAGATATTCTCCAAATGAGAAAAGAAAAAGGATTACGTGGAACTGATATTCTTCAGAATATTTGTGATTTAAATATATCAGAAAATGGTGAAATTAATGACGACTTTGTCATGTCTCACATCGTTTCATTTTTTATTGATGCATACATGACGAGTAGTTATGTTCTCAGTTATATCGTGTATGACATCGCCAGACATCCGGAGGTCCAGAATAAATTGCGAGCCGAAGTGAGAAATACTTTCAACCAGCATCAAGGTGAATTGACACACGATGTTATTCAGAATATGAAATATTTGGATCTGGTAATAAAAGAATCCATGAGAGTATCAACCGTATTAATTCAATTGAAAAAGTCATGTACTGAAGAAATTAAATTAGTTGGATCTGATGGGGTTGAGTGTGTCGTTAAACCCGGCACAAATATAATCATTACCCCTCCCGACTTACACAATGACCCGAAATTCTGGAAAAATCCCGAGGTCTTCTGGCCCGAACGTTTCGATGATGAGCATAAAAATGATTTTCCTAAATTTGCCTACTTGCCATTTGGTGGTGGTCCGAGAATTTGTATCGGCATGAGAATGGCTCTGCTGCAAATGAAGTGCGCTCTAGTATTTCTCATCAATAAATATTCACTTACAGTGTCGTCGAAAACGAAACTACCTTTCGTTTTTGAGAATGATCCCATGTTGAATGTTCCCAAAGGAGGAATATGGTTAAATATTAAACCTGTATAAACAGTAAATTGTATTAGTAGAGTTCGACTATAAATTTTTCATTAGTAATATTCTATAAATAAATAAATATCACATCATGTGAGCAACAAGAGACGTATATATAAGATATATCACTCATTTTTATATGTATTAGAATTATGAATTGACACATATTTAGACGATCATTTGAATATCTTAAAAATATCCGCGGGCGCGCGCTCTGACCAATAACAGTTTGAATTATATAACTGTAGAGCGCATGACTGGTGCGATGTATCTAGACTTCAATCTACAATCATATCTTTATATCATAGTTTGTGGTCTTTAACGTTCCTCCATGCCAGAACATTGAGGTTCTTGATTAATAATTTATGTATAGGGTATATTTTACCGGTTCATTATAGAGGGAAATTCTAAGTGGAGTAAGTATAAAAATTGTGATTACATGAAAAAATGATTATTATTATATAGATTATACATCGAAAAATTTTCAATGTATATAGAAATATGTGATTTTAATCTACGTGTTTGGTTATAAAGTATAGTGTGAATGCATGGTTTACACGACAGCATCTACAATGTACAAGCACAATACGGTATTTGTCACTTTTTTTTTATCATAGATCATAGATAAGACATCAACATGAGTAAATTTTTTACAACTGGTACGGACTCGGAATCCGATAGTTCGTCTGAAGAAGAACAAATACAGCGGGCACCTGCAACTGCATTTACTGTAAGTATATTGAGTAATTTTATATCCGACGTTTGAATACAATCATTCATATGTCATTGAATATGATCGTGTGTATTTAGTTCAGCGATGAAGAGGAAGAAACAAAACGTGTGGTACGATCCACCAAAGAAAAGCGATATGAAGAACTCACAAATCTCATTAAACTTATTCGAAACTACAAAAAAATCAAAGATATGAGCAGCATGTTATCAAGTATGTGTAAAAAATATATAAATTTTAAACAATTAATAAATTATATATACTGATGTAAAGAATCATTTTTCTGTGTGTTTTGATAGCTTTTGAAGATCTTCAAAGAGCATATCAAAAAGCTCTTACTGTTGTAATGAAGGAAGAAGGTGGACAAACACCACGTTTCTATCTTCGATGCCTAATTGAAATGGAAGATTTCATTAATGAAGTATGGGAAGATCGTGATGGACGGAAAAATATGTCAAAAAATAATTCCAAGTCATTAACGTCGTTACGTCAAAAATTGCGGAAATATAATAAAGATTTTGAAGAGGAAATTTTGAAATTTCGCGAGAATCCACTTGAAGAAGATGACGAAGAGGAAGAAAAACCAGAAGAAGATATACCATCTGAAGACGAAGATGATCGTCTTGCATCGTTTAAAAAATCGGGATCGGAAATGAGTGCGCCGGATTTGTCAAAGTTCAAGAAGGGACCAGCTACCGGTGACGAAATGAGCGAAAGTGAATCCGATTGGGGTAGCGATTCGGATAGTGACAGCGAGAGCAGCGATGATGATGGCCAATATCAAAATATTCGTGAACGTTTTATCAAAAAAGCAACTGATAAAGATGAAGATGAGGAAAAAGCGAAGAAAAAAGAGCAGCGCAAAGAGCGAAAAGATAAAGATAGAAAGAAAAAACGTGATGAAGATGACGGTGAGGGTGAATGGGAGACCGTCAAAGGTGGTGTTGTCGTTCCATCTGAGAAACCTAAAATGTTTGCTAAAGATGCTGAAATTACTGTTGTGGCAGTATTGAAAAAATTATTGGAGATATGTGCTGCACGTGGAAAAAAACGTACAGATAGACGCGAACAAATCGAACTTCTACATGAGCTACAAGGTATTGCTGATACTCACAATCTTGGTGTGGCAGTTACAGTCAAGATCAAGTTCTGTATTGTTTCTTCAATTTTCGACTATAATCCAAAAGTTTCTGATGCAATGAAACCGGAATATTGGGTCAAATTATTGGAACGTATTACAGAGATGCTTGATATACTTCTCGCTAATCCAGACATGCAAATCGCTGAGCACATACATGAGGATACCGAAGAATTTGTAACTCCTCCGTTTAAAATTCATGGATGTGTATTAACTCTTGTCGAACGTTTAGACGAAGAATTCACTAAACTATTAAAAGAGTGTGATCCACATAGCAATGAGTATGTCGAGAGATTGAAGGATGAAAAACAAGTTGCAAACATCATTGATAAAGTTCAGGCATATTTAGAAGTGCACGGTAGTGGATCGGAACTATGTCGTGTATATTTGCGTAAAATTGAGCATCTTTACTATAAATTTGATCCCAATGTACTCAAACAAAAAAGTGGTGAAGTTGCAGCTGATGTTGTTACATCAGTCCAGGTCATGGAAAAACTGTGTAAGTACGTTTACGCACACGACAGCACCGATCGTCTGCGTACTCGTGCCATTCTGTCGCACATTTATCATCATGCTCTTCATGACAATTGGTTCCAAGCACGTGATCTTATCCTCATGTCTCATCTTCAAGAAACAATCCAACACTCCGATCCTCCAACTCAAATTCTCTACAATCGAACCATCGCACATCTTGGCTTGTGTGCCTTCCGACACGCTAACATTAAAGATGCTCATAACTGCCTTGTAGATTTAATGATGACTGGCAAAGTTAAAGAGCTGTTAGCTCAAGGTCTTTTGCCACAAAGACAACATGAGCGCAGTAAAGAACAGGAAAAAATTGAAAAACAAAGACAAATGCCATTTCACATGCACATCAATCTTGAATTGCTTGAGTGTGTCTATTTAGTCTCGGCAATGCATATTGAAATTCCATATATGGCTGCTCATGAATTCGATGCAAAACGTCGAATGATTTCTAAAACATTCTATCAACAATTACGCTCAAGTGAACGTCAATCGCTTGTTGGTCCACCGGAATCAATGAGGGAACATGTCGTTGCAGCTGCAAAGGCAATGCGTAATGGAAATTGGTTAGCTTGCAATAATTTTATTATTAATGAGAAAATGAACGCTAAAGTTTGGGATTTATTCTATCAGGCGGACAAAGTTCGCGAGATGCTCACTCGATTAATCAAAGAAGAGTCATTAAGAACATATCTCTTCACATATTCTCATGTTTACGATTCAATTTCTATGCCAACTCTCGCTGATATGTTTGAATTAAAACGACCTGTAGTACATTCCATTATCAGTAAAATGATAATTAATGAGGAACTTATGGCATCTTTAGATGATCCATCTGAGACGGTGGTTATGCACCGTAGCGAGCCAAGCCGTTTACAATCATTGGCACTACAGTTCACAGATAAAGTGAATAATTTTGTTGAATCCAATGAAAGAATCTTTGAAATGAAACAAGGTAATTTCTTCTCGAGAAGTGGAAATCAAAATAATTTCCGCGATCGTCAGAATTTCAATCGGCAGGGACCTGAGTGGAACCGTCAACGACGTGATCGTGAGCGTAATCGTGAAGAAAATCGGAATTATTAAACTTAGAAAAAAAAAATTGGTAAACATGGATTTACTGGTAGTGTGAAGTTACATATGTATAATTTTACACGCTTGTAAATAAATAATCATTTCGCCATGGACAAGTGTTCATTAAAAATCCACTTCCCTCTATATATTTTACATCAATAATAATATTACAGTAAATTCTACAAATATGTAAAGTTTTTTTTAACGCTAAGATTATTAAAAAAATACATTTCTTTTAATACAAAAAAAAAAAAAGTCGTTGGCCATTATAATAATTCACGCATCTTTTAAACTTTTGATGAAATTGTCGCCACTGAGAAAGCAATCGGAGACAATAACGAGACGAATACCCGTTGATTTTTCTATAAAACGACACGCTGATATTTCACCATACGTAATACCACCAATAATACAAACAACAACTGTTTTTGGTTGTATAATGGCGCGTGGTCGATTAACTCGACATCCTGGTAAATTTATTAATTCTTCAAAACTCTTTGAATCAGTCGTCTGGGCGAGCGCGATGTTGAGAAATTGCGCCTACGAAATAAAGTATCATTAGTAATTGATACATATTTCAATAGTATTATTATAAATACTTACAATAGCTGGAATATAAGCTCCACTAAATATGTAACTTGGACAAATTGTAATTTTAATATCAGATCGTTTTATTTGATTTGGTATAAGTTTCATTTTTTGAACATGATTTGTCCACTCGCCACTCCACGTTGGTAATTTATGAAGTAAATTTTCTTTTTTATGTTGCAAAAATCCTGTAGTTTCGAGTTTATGAATCAAAGGTATATTTTTATAGCCATGTGCGTGAAGATATGATTTTTGGATTATTTGTAATTCATTGGGTGTAACGCCATTGCCAGTAATAGAAAGTAAGCAGAGCAATCGTAGACTACGCATTGGATAATCATCTAAAAACGGCAAAATAATTAGGCATATTTGAAAATTTTATATTTACTATATAACATTTTAATATAAAAAATAGTCAAGAAAAAACAAAAAAACTTACCTATATTTCTTTCGATGTAATCTAAACATTCTTTTCTCTTTGCACAATCAAGTATTGACTTCTCTGTCGATTGTAATGCTTCAAATTCGGAACCAAGAGAACCAATAATAGCCTCACAGGCACTAATATGAGAAGCTAATTGACGCTTTACTTCTGTTGTTTTTTGTAATTTTGTAACTACATAATGTCCCATTTCTGCCAGTTTCATTCCTTGCGTTGCCTCTTGTTCGGCTAAATATATATATATATTGTTTTCTCATTATTAATATAATTATAATCATTAAAATATTTAAGTAAATATTTATATAAATACATCAGTAATATTATTATAAAATATTCTACATACATTTCAAAGATTTGGCCATAGTACGGAGTTTAGGAAAGACATCACTAAAGTGTATGTCTCGAATATCTTCATAAACTGGATCTTTTTTTGGATCTAATTTTATCTGCGTACTATCAATTATTGCTGTGCCAACATTTATTGTCGCTACTTCACTCAATAAACCCAAATAAGAGACGGGTGTTAGTAAAGTTGATACAAGATCGTATGTTCTATCCATAATAATTATACCACCAATTTCATTATCTGGACAACTTGGCCGTGTATTTTCACGCATTACCTCCACCATTTTCATAACTTGTTCACTGTGCTTGCCAAATGTAAGGACAAGTTTTGGCCAACCAAGTACCATTTGCAGTGACCAGAGACTACGAGATATTGCTGGTAAGAGACTTGTATCTTTATGATAAAATAAATCAACAAACATCGGTGTTTCTAACGATAAAGCATTCCCATCAATTTGTATCAATTCCCATGACATTGGATGTATTGTTATTAAATCTGCTAATCCTTAATTAATAAAAAAGAAAAAAAAAAAGAAGGGAAAGATAGTAAATATAATTATGCTGGAGATATTTAGTTTTATCTGTAATACCTTCTTCTTCAACAAGTGAATGTACAGCAGTTGGTACGTAAGGTGTTATCAATATGTGAAATACCAAGCCCTTAGATTGAATAATTTCTGATTGAATTTGATCCAGTACTCTTTTACATGATATAAGATTACTGGATATTAAAAAAATTCTTTGAGTATTAGAAGGTTTTAATCCAGGTTCAAGTTTGAAAATTTTGTCAACTCCATGTCTCCTATTCAAATACAATAAAATATAATAATTTTTTTTTATTTTAATATTTTTCAACTTTACTTCAATATTGTCACTCCAATAAATGAATCCAATGACTTCATCAATTTTTGCTCAATAATTAGATCTTTTTTTCCTGAAATAGAGTCCAATACATCAACAAATTTCCTTTGGCTTATTTGTTGAAGTGCTTTCAGTCTATCATCAATTGTTATATCCATTTTTATCATGATACAGCAGAACTAAAAAATACAACAAAATAATCAATAGAAATAAATATTTTTCGATATAAATTTTGCAGAAATAATAATATAATGATTATGTTTATATAAAAAATATGTAAGGATAAACTCACGATTATTTTTCCACAATAAAAATAATTTTGTGTCTCATATCCTATAAATTTTTTAATCTAACTAATATTATTTCACACTGATGCATCAAAATTATCTAAATTATTATCATTTTATAATGCATAAGTTTCGAAATATAAAGTTTGTTATTACAATTCGGGTAATAAATTTTTAATGTCATTATTATCAACAACGTGTACTTTGATTGATTAATTCTGGTTATTCGGGTGCCATTCTACATTATATTAATTTTTTTGATACACGCAGTAACCAGCGTGTCAGGCACAAGAAAAAAAAAATACAGATGTGCATGCTGTTCTTTGCTTAGACTGTAATACACGGGCGATGCGACTTTTGATGGAAGGAAGGGGATAATAAGCCCAAGGGTAAATGTACTGTACAGCGAAATTTCTCCTAACCTATTACATATATGTGTACGCCTATACGATCGTCAAATAGAAATCCAATCTTCAGTGTTTCCTGAGTACTACAGCCTGGCTCAAACTTCATTCCACAACGAAAATACAATTAGTGGTACGTGTATGTGTAACTGTAATAGGTGGATTTAAATTCGACATTGGGCATAAAATTTATTTATTTATTTATATAGTCTTGTATTTTTTATTTTTCTATTCATTGTACGTGTGTATACGTAGTTCTCCTATATATTTGCTCAGATATATCTACTATATATAGTTTATATACATGTATAAATCTGTTGTGTTACTTAACCTTATTTATATTCAATAGGTATACACAAGTAAATGGATAATGCCTACTTATTTTTTTTTTGTTCGAATAATTGAAATTTATAATTATATATAAATTAAAAATATTGAATGAAATTTTATGGGTGAATTTTGCAGGAAATCATGGCCTCTACAGCAATGTCACCAGCAGAGGATGACGAGTTGACTCTTCCTCGTGCTTCAATTAACAAGATGATTAAGGAAATTTTACCACACGTCAGAGTGGCCAATGAATCACGTGAATTGATTCTCAATTGTTGTACAGAATTTATACATTTACTATCATCAGAAGCTAATGACATTTGTAATCAACAACAAAAAAAAACTATAAATGCTGAACATGTATTGCAAGCTTTGGAAAAACTTGGTTTTGGCGATTACAGTGCAGAGGCTGAGGCTGTTTTAAGAGATTGCAAGGCAGTAGCGGCTAAACGTCGTCGTCAAAGTACAAGATTGGAAAATTTGGGGATACCCGAGGAAGAATTGTTACGACAGCAGCAAGAGCTTTTTGCGAAAGCAAGGGAGGAACAAGCGGTAGCTGAACAGCAACAGTGGCAGCAATTGCAGGCTGGTGTTGCTCAAATGGCTTCATTACAACAGCCTGACAGTGAACAGGAAGATTATTCATAACATAATAATGTATTAATAATTGAAGAAGAGATTGCTAGATGTTGGAATTTTTTTATACAAATATAACGTAAGAAATAGTAATAGGATATATATATATATATATATGTTCATAACGTATTATTAATAAGTAGAAATATTGCCGTTTAAAATATAACTAGGATGTATGTAAGTACGATCAAGTTCAGATGTTTATTTAAAATAATGGTACCTGTAATTTATTATTTTTATTATTTCATTAGATAAATAATACTGATATTTTTATGGCATTTGTCTCTCATATTTCCTACAAAAATGACTGTTTCTTGCGGCCTCCAGAGCTTTTGTGGCATAGTGATACCTAAAATAACAATATGATACAATTCAATTGTAAATAAAGCACTGGATATTTTATTTATTGGAAATACGATTTGTTACTGCACCCACCAAGTTTTCTCAGTCAAAGTAGATGGTGTCATTGGATTGCGTGGAACACCGTGAATTTTTCTTCGTAATTTTTCAATTAATTCCTCTCTATTATCATGAATCGTTGATTCACCTGAAAACATTGATACATTCAAGTACAAATATTATAAAAGTATGCAACAAAAATTATTTTTCATACCCTGTGCAGTTGTAGAAGGTATAAGGAATAAATTTAACTGTCCTTCTATCGAGCAGGAATTCATATTGAGGCCACTGTGAGTTTGTAATCTCGAGTTTGCAAAAACTTTATCGTAAAAATTCTTTAGAAAAAAAAAAAGTCATAATTATGTAAAGTTTATATGCCAATTATAACAAAAATTCATTATTAAAATTACTTTCATTGCTTCAAGACTGCTGGGCATAAAATCTTGCAGTTCGGCTTTATTGTGTAAAAATAGTACGTGTGGATAATATTCCACATAATCTTGATTTAAGTTTGAAGTAGATGATGGCTTCAACATTTCAGCAGTTTGAAGAAACCTAATGAGCGCAATACTATTAAAATTCGTATCATACTTTTGCCATGAATTATGCAATTTTTGTCAGTTACCTCACTAAATTTGGATCGACAAACCAGTCTTGAACGAAAATAATAACGTGACATACCGAATATAAAAAGGCAGTTATATCAAGTGATTTGAGCTCCAAATTATATTCTGCACTAACACCATCGAGCGGATTTGATGAATTTGAAGCTATTATAGAACTAGACAAAATAGGTTGTGTATCTAGATAGATAACACGATTTTTTGTTACATAGAAATCTATTCCACTGGTACAATTAGTTCCATTTTTATGATGAGATATATTTTGAATTGGAAATATATCATTCCTATAATAATTTTTATCTCGGCAACTTCATTTTATAGATTGATTAAAAAAAAAAAAAAAAAAAAAAAAAAAAAAGAACTCACGCATATTTAGAAGTAAGAAGTGATAATATAGTTGATTTTCCCACACCTTGAGAACCAAGAACACCGACTACTAGGAAGTCTTGTTGATCGATTAAATAATCTAATAAATTATCACCAATCAGTAGATCTTCGTCCATGAATTTTTTACAACTTGTCATTTCCGGACCGGACGACAAGGTATTTCGAGCTGTAAGTAATTGGAATTATTTTGATTGGCAATCCTAAAAATTCATATATAATTTACTTATAGAGATTTTGTGATACTTGCATTCATATGATTTTGACGATGTAGCTGCTTGTCCGTCCGATTCTTTTCTATCGTTAGAATTTGAAAAAATGAGTAGTTATAAATATTTTTGAAATGATTTAATTACTATCCAACGTAAAAGCTTACTTAGCACCATTACGTTGACTTGGAGATACTGCTCGATTTTCACCTTCTCTAGTTTTTAATATAAATGTTGGACGATCACCTACTTTTATTGGGATTTTACTATCAGTACTGTTACTATCGTGATCTTTTGTCATGACAGATGTTATTTTTCTTGAAGTCATTGTGATGAAAGATATAATCAGGTTAACACATTCAGTAATATTTAATGTCGGAAAATATTTTTAAAATAATTTCTGACATATTTAGAAAAACAAACAAAATCAAGGTTAGATCAACATACACATATAAATTATGCTATAATTTTGATTTCACGTGTTGTTCATCCTGCTAACTTCAAGTGTTCATTTTTTGATGCCAAGCGCGCCCCTGCGGACATAGGATAAAGTATTTAAATTGTTTGTTATAATCAAAAAATTACATATATCTTTGCATATGTACATATATATTTTCTGAAATGTAAAACAACCTTGTAAAAAATAAAAATCAATTTTTATTCATTTATTATCATAACCATTTATCTGTGGTTTTATGTACAATTTTCTGCATACATTAGCTATGGGAATGTCTGAAACAGGTGGTATACCACCAGGTACAATATCATTTCGGATTAATGAATATTCATCTTGGATTGTTTTTATATCATCGATATCAGGAGTCATTAGCATATTCATTGCTGGATAAATGATAAAAATAAATGTAGCTGCAGCAGTTAATAGCCAAATGGGAATCGCAATTGCCCAATATTTTAAAGGCCAATAAGTCAAACCTAATTTTTCATGTAGGAATTCTTCAGGCACAACAGCCCAGACTAAGTATAAAAAAAACAACATATTTGATCCAATATATAATGCATATCCATAGACGGATCTAGGTCTATATGGTGCTGGTGTGTGTCCCGGCATTATTTTAATACTAAAAATAACAAATATCTAATATAAATGATTGTATGGATTTTTAATTGTAACTGTAGACAGGTTCTCTTGAATCAAATTCATTCATTGTTTCAGCCACTAGTGTTAAACTGTCAAAGAAGGATGTGAGACTTACTCTCACTTTTCTTGCTTCTGTGCCGGTAATGTTCCTAAAATAAATCATTTTAACAGTAATTGAAGACTCAGCTGTATATTTTAAGTAAAGAAAAAAAAAATATTATGTTAATGAACAATACGGATAATGAATAAAATACATACACACTTAAAATATTTTCATTTATTGATAACCTCTTGGTAACGCCGCTTCGTTTAGGTTCACCGTCCACTTTCAATACAAAATACGCAATTTCTGCTTCTCTAGGTGAAGGAAAGGGTACAGACACTTGGCTACATAATTTTGATAAGGCAATTAATCATCAAAAAATGAAGTATATGCAAATTTTTATTTATCATATAGCATTACATTGATATTATAAAAAAGGATACACAGCTAAATCATTCATTGCAATAAATTTCCTTTCGCTTCTATTTTCACCTTGAATCGTTATGCAAATGGATTAATTAACAATAATGCCATAATTTAAATTCCAATATATTGTTGATAGTGACTGTATAAAATATTGCAGGCACATGGATTTATATGGATTTATAATGTGCTAAAGGAAAACATAATATAACAATAAATATAAATATGTCATGTATGCATTTGTTAGAACAGATGGCGATATCAGTGCAATAAGAGCGCGGGTAATATTTGAAATAGCTAAATGATGGGGTTCAAGATGCGTTCGATTAGAATACGTGAGAACAATTGTGAATCGTTGCTTGACATTGCACATAAAACAATTTTCATACATATGATGGATCAATGAATAAATAAAACAACAACAAAAAAAGAAGATATGTTTATTATTCAAACAAACGACTAGCTGGTTTAGTGGACTCACAGTGATATGTGAAAAATGGGTCGGAGAAAAAGTAGAAAGAAATTACCGCCAAAAAAAAAAGTAATTCAACCGTTAGACGTTGAATTTAATTGTCTATTCTGTAATCATGAAAAATCTTGTGAAGTTGAAATGTAGGTATTTATTATTGAATAAATATTAATATATTGTAATAGAATATTTGATAGTATATATTATACTAGATAATATATATATATTTTTGTTTTTCCAAATAATAGTGATAAGCCAAAAAAATTGGCTAGAATTACGTGTAGAGTATGTGCAGAAAATTTTCAAACAAATATAAATTCATTGTCAGAGCCGATAGACGTATACTATGAGTGGATTGATGCATGCGAAAGTTTAAATTAATATTTATGAATATACAAATTTGATTTCCACCAGAAATAAATTTATTTATTGTAATTATTAATAAGGAAAATTGTATTGCAAAGTTTAATGATTACATTTGAATAATACAATATAATAAACCTAAGTTTAGAATTTAATTAGATTCACAATAAAACATTTAATCTATATGTATTTTTGTACTATATCTACATAAATATATAGCTAAAAAAATATTTATTCATATGCATAATCTATTACATATCATAATGACTTATTGATTCAAGAAGTAAATGTTAAATATTAACGGATATGGTAGGAAATATTTTACAATAAATTGACTCACATGAAAGTTATGTTTTTTTTTGTATGTGAAAGTATCCGACAAAGATTGTATTCATCAGAATGTTTTGAAATCATCAGCGTATATTTTACAAATTCACGTGTACGTGTGTGTGTATATATATGTATGTGTATGTGTATGTGTGGTGAGTGAGCAAGAAAAAGAGATGACAGAGTAGTGAATGGGGGAGCGGGAGGTATACAGAACTTCATCTGAGAGAGGTTGCTAACGGAAGTACGTTATGGCGTGGACAAAATGGCGCGGGGCCACCGATCGGTGTGTGTACACTCGGTGGAAAAAGTTGATAAGGTAAAAATGCCGCGGTAAGCATAAGATTCCGACGCGTGAAAACGGGTTATGAAATTTTTTGATGTAACATAGAATATTGTATTGTTGGTGAATTTTATATGGCTGACAATATGGAAAGTTTTATAAAAGTATTGTTGACATAGAATAAATCCCTAATAAATACCGGGATTAAACTTAATTGTTAAATATAATAATAAATTCGTGGTTGAACGCGGCGAACAACGACGCTATGGCGTCCGACTTGCGTGTGTGTCATTATTTTTTATCCACAATTAGTGATTAATCATAGTGTCATATCGCATAAAGTACTTCCCCTCCCACATCATTGTGGTAAATGCCAATATCACTGGTCAGGTTCATCGTCTCCTGGTGACTCTTGCTGCCCAACACAGACTGTAATAATAAACATTACTACAGTCCTGTGTTTTAGCCATTATTAATTTGACAGCTACTCTCACTTCATAAATATGTGTTCCTCATGATAGTAATGTACAATTTTTAGTAATATTTTTTATTTAATATTGAAAAAATGATAGATGAAGGTATAATTTTTCTCTCATAACCCCTAAAATCAATGACTTCGTGTGTGTATAGTTAAATTAAGTGTGAAGAACATTGTTAAATATTGTAGTTGGAAAATCTACAATATTATTAGTGGATGGTTGGAGCACAACATGTCAAACAGTTTAGATAGTTTCTTAACACGTATTGGAGATGTTACCATTGAACGAGTTACACCTAGAGGTAGCCCACGATCAACAGATCAAGGTGGTGGTTGCGATAATCCACGTATGAGAGCAAGTGTCAGTAATCCATGTATTCAAACAGCTAATGACGGGGCTGAATGTGATTCTGACGATACGGGTGGTGAGACAAGTGACGGTGAGAATAATAAGAAACATGGCTCAATGGAGGTAGAGGATGTTGAAGAAATACATTCTGAAGGTTCAGGCGATGATATGGATTTAGATGATACAATTGATACTGAAATCGGCGTGAGAATGGATTCGGAATCTCCTTGTCCGGACGATGATGTCGATGCAGTTAATATTTTGGATACTCTTCCATTGGAAGGTTGGACTGTATTTTTTATAATTTAATTTACACGTGAAAATTATTGCTTTTGGTATTAAAATTTTTTTGTTTACTTGTAGGTGCGCCGATTGAAGGTCAAGAGGTAACGGAAGCTGATTTACTTGGAAAACCATTACTGAAAGACGATGATACTGAGAGTTTGGACAATGATATTGTCCACTCAGAAACTCAATCGGGCGATGAGGATGATGGAAATAAACGGCCGGGTGATTCAGATGATTCTGATCCAGCGAAAAAGAAACAGAAAAAAGATGATTCTGATGATCCCGAGTGTGAGCTCAAAGCGGAAAAAAAAATAGCCAATATGAGACGAAATATTCGCGAAGTGATGGACGAGACACAATTGGATGAGGCAACTTTGGCGGCTCAACGACAAGAAATGGAGCGTTTACGTCGAGTTCAGGAGCAGCAACGGATTATACGTGAGGTACAACGTCAAATAGCAATCAATCGTCAAAGTAACAAATCACAAACGCGTGCTCTAAATCTATTGCAAGGAAAACAAAATAATATTAATACGTCAATAACTGAATTTGAATCATCTTCGTCATCACAGGTCAAGTTGCCGGGCACAGTTATGTTGAAAGTTAATTCGGGCACTGGCACGAGCACTGGGACACAAATTCCAAGTGGAGTACAACCTGGTCAGGCGCCAAGGCGACCCATGGAGGGAATGAGATGGCAAAAAGGCAGAGGCGGTTATCACGGTACACAAACCTCAATAGCACGTCTACCAAACTCTCGTACACCAACTACAGCTACTGGACAAACAAACATGTTGCAGCAAAGGATTCGTATGATGACACCTTCCGTGAGTATTTCACCAGTGGTACCTAAAAATGAACCACTTGATCGATCTGAATATTATTCAGATTCTGATGTATCAGACAATGAGACTGATGATGTTATATATGAGAAGCAAATGCAAACTATGCGCAAAACAGCAGGTGTAAATAAATCTCAAAAACCGACTAAAGGTAAAGATGTTGTCACAATATCGAGCTCAAGCGAAAGTTCCGATGATGATTGTATAGTATTGAGTGATCCTAGTGGTGAAGAAGAGACTGATAATGATGATGATCCATCCAATTCGGGAATGCATACCAATGACCGATATAATATTCCCGATGAACACGGTAGAATATTGGTAAATGTCGGTCATCCTGATACTGAGCCAGACGTTTATCTTGCGCCTCAAGTAGCACGTGTTATTAAACCACATCAAATTGGCGGTATTAGATTTCTATATGATAATATTGTTGAGAGTATTGATCGATTTAAAACAAGTAGTGGATTTGGTTGTATTCTTGCGCACAGTATGGGCTTAGGAAAAACACTTCAAGTTGCAAGTTTTTGCGATATATTTTTTCGTTGTACAACTGCTAAAACTGTGCTTTGCATTATGCCGATAAATACATTACAAAATTGGCTCGCTGAATTTAATATGTGGCTTCCATATGAAGATCCAAATGCTATGAAATTTGATCCAGTTTTAATCCATCAAAAATCAGAATTGTCTATGGTTGAAACAAAACATGAAATTAAAGAAGAAAATTCTAATCACACTGATATGTCGAGTATGTCATCGAGGCCTATTAGCACAGAATCAGCACATCGTTCAATACACGATAGTATTCAACATATACCAAATATGATGACTGATAATAATCCATACAATCATCCAGGTTATGAAAATCACAATGCCATGCCTAATTATTATTCAGATAATTTAATGAACAAACCAGGAGCAATTGATCAACATTTACATATGCGTCATGATTATCATAATGCTTTATCGCAAAATTCAATGTATAATACAAATATGCCGTTAATGAATAATTATAAACATATGAAGCAAGAAATTGATGGTAATGAGTTGAACACAAAACTACCAATGGGTACAATGACAAATTATGGTACAGAGGTTCAGTCATCAGTTAATATGCATGGTCAAATGGATAATCGATCACAAAGTCAAATGTATTCGACTCCTGACAATCGTAATCCTGCTATGTATCCCATGATAAACAATCAAGGTCAAATACCAGGGGGTTATTCATCTTATCAAAATATGCTACCTAATAATCTTTATGGCAATAATACACCACAAATACCTGTACAACATGAACAGGAAGTAAAAAAAGAACAGTTACATGACTCCAATAGAGATGTGACTATAAAAAAAGAGCCAAATGAAGTGTCGACAAAGGAAGAAGGCACATCTACTGCTAAAGAAGAAACGAGTGATGAGAAAAAACCTGTTGAAAAAGTCACGACCCCCTTCAGCGTTGATGCCCCTATTGGTATGGCGACGCGTCATCGACATTTCCGATTGCATATTCTCAATGATTCTCATAAAACAATGGCAGCGCGCGCTCGTGTTATAACAGAGTGGCAAAAGTGCGGTGGTGTTTTGTTAATTGGTTATGAATTATACCGACAATTGTCATTAAAGAAACCAAATAAAGGAAAAAGAAAACGTGGTCAACCATTCAAGGACACAGTTGATGTTGAGGAGGATGATAAAAATAAAGGTTTATTGGAAGATATGCATGGAGCGTTAGTGAATCCAGGACCAGATTTAGTTATATGTGACGAGGGTCATCGTATTAAAAATTCTCATGCAAGTATTAGTATGGCTTTGAAGCAGATGCGAACAAAACGACGTATAGTTCTCACTGGTTATCCACTGCAAAATAATTTACTTGAATATTGGTGTATGGTAGATTTTGTCCGACCTAATTATTTAGGTACAAAAAGTGAATTTTGTAATATGTTTGAAAGGCCAATTCAAAATGGACAGTGTATTGATTCAACACCACAAGATATTAGACTGATGCGATATCGTGCTCATGTTTTGCATGCACTCCTTGAGGGATTTGTACAGCGTCGATCGCACTCAGTACTCCAAGTTTCTTTACCGAGAAAAGAAGAGTATATTCTTCTTGTACGTATGACACCGCATCAACGTAAATTGTATGATGTATTTATGAATCAAGTTGTGAAAACTCGTGCTGTACCAAATCCCTTGAAAGCCTTTGCAGTTTGTTGTAAAATATGGAATCATCCAGATATTTTGTTTCATTTTCTTCGCAAGCGTCAAGCTAATGAAGAAGATGATTTGGACCTAGAGGAAACTATGGGGGAAAAATCAGCGACAGGAGGCAAACGAACCAAAGCACGTCAAACAAAAGGTGAATCGAAGAAAGGTAAAAAAATGAATGCAACTATAAGAAATAAACCAGCTGCGAGTGTACCACCAAATTCATCTTCATCCACGAACAATGATAATATTGATGGTGAAAATTTACATGCAGATGTAAAAGGTAATTTCTCTAATTATCCACCGCCACCACCACCAGTACCAAATTCTAGCTATACCAATACCGGACAACAGAATACTTATCCACAGGGTTATTCAAATTATCGATCCAATGAACAGACAAATTATTATCGCAATGATCAGCAAACTGGTGAATATAATAATTATTATAATAATCAAGAGCAACAGAGATATCCAAATCAACAACAAGCCTCATCTTTTTCATCTTATCCACAAAATGACCTCAGCTATGGTACATCACAGGGTTATAATCAAAATCAACAACAAAATAATTATACTTCGACAACTGAACAAAATGCAAATAATTCACAAAAATATTCAGCACATTCAACAAATTCGGATTTTCGTGCGGATCAAAACAATACTAACAGCTACGACATGTCGGGAATTTATCCCAGACAATCGTATGGATTTCAAGATCAAGCGAGAAATTATCCGTCGAATGATAATCAAAATGTCAATCAGACCCAATATCCACAAAATAATAACCCACAAAGTAACTATCAAAATTCAATGCCTAATTCAACAACCAATGTACCGATTCCGGATTATTCTTCTTATGGACAATCAAATCAAACGCAAAATTATCCATCTGTACCAGGTACAACTAATTCACAACAACAACAGCAACAGCAACAGCAGCAGCAACAGCAGCAGCAACAGCAGCAGCAACAGCAGCAGCAACAGCAACAGCAACAGCAACAGCAACAGCAACAGCAACAGCAACAACAACAACAACAACAACAGCAACAGCAACAACAATTGTATACACGCAGTGATACTACAACACTTGGATATTCATCAACTCAACAAAATCAAAGTGTTTCGTCTCAACCACATCAGCCGCCATCCTCAACTGGCTACATAGATAATCAAACGTCGCATCAGAATCAACAAAATACCGGATCATTGATATCTACAAATTCAACCCACAATTATCCACAAAGTAGACCAAATCAGCCAACAGTGTCGATTCAAAATACTCCACAGACAAATAATGCAGGTCAAATGACTCCAAATATATCTGCACAAAATCAATCAATCTATCCATCAAATCAATCATCGCAAAATACAATAGTCCAAAATCAATCACATGGATATATGACCAATCAACAATCGTCTCAATCAGCATTGTCGCAAAATCAAATACGCAATTATCAACCAACCCAACACAATCAATATACAACAACACAAAATCAAGCTACTTCCTTCTCATCAACACAATCTTCAGGTCCTTTGCCACAGCCCCAAGGTCATGGTTATCCTACTGATCAAAATTCAACTTCAAAGCATGGTAGTTATTCGTCATCTCATCTAGGATCAACGGGTACATCGCAAAATCCCACGTATTCATTACCACAATCATGTCAAACACCAGCGCCAGTTAATCAAGGCCATTATCCGGCAAATCAACAGGTCCCAATATCATCTACGCAGAATCAACAGCATAGATATCCACAAGGTCAATCACAGAATCAAAGTTCAATGCCACCAAATCAATCAGTAAATTATGGCAATGTACAACATGGTACTGCGTCGGTACTTGGTCAAACGGAACAATCAAATATTAGTGGAAATTATCCAATCGGTCAATCACAACAGCAACAGAATCAAACTGTAGCAAATTATTCGCCGTCAAGTGGTAACCATCAAAATCGATACAATAAAGGACAAGAAGAGCATTATTCGTGGCAAGGAAATTATCCACAATCTGTACGTCAGGATCAGTGTAATGATCAATATTTCAGAGATTCAAGTAATAATCGTTATCAACAAAATAATTATTTTCCGCAGCAAAATTATGTACAACAACAAAATTCATCGTATGATTATGTAACTGGACACGGTGGTGGCGAATTAAACAAGTCAAATGATAATAAAACACCACAAACGGGAATGCTTGGCCCGGTTTCCGGTAGTTATGATAAAAATACAAAGGATAGTGGTACCAGCATTGGTGGAATACAAAATCAGGTACAAATGCAAAGCAATATAACTCCAGGTACAAATTACACTGGTAATGATAATAATATTGCTAAATCAATGCAAAAAATGGCACAATGTCACGGTATGAATAACCGTTTAAATCCTGTAGATGTTAAAGAAGATGATAAAGAAAAGGATGAGATACAATTAGATAAAGACAAAGAAGATAAATCAGATGATGAAATTTTAACCAAAGACGAGGAGAAAGATTTGAAAAATTTCTCAAGTGGAAAAGAAGATCCTGGTATCCCATACGATTGGGCAATAGATTTAATGAAAGGATATGTACCAGGATTAATTGATGCATCAGCTAAGATGACGTTGTTTTTCTGTATTCTCGAAGAGGCAATAAAACTTGGTGATCGTGTACTCGCATTTTCACAGTCGCTATTTACATTAAATCTTATTGAAGATTTTCTAGCTAGAAACAATATAAAATATCCTGAGGGTCAAACTGATGCCTGGATTAAAAATGTTAATTATTATAGGTTAGATGGAAGTACGAGCGCATTAGAAAGAGAAAAGCTTATAAATGAATTCAATCATAATTCCAAAATACATTTATTTCTCGTATCAACTCGTGCTGGCTCGTTAGGTATTAATCTTGTAGGTGCAAATAGAGCTATTGTTTTTGATGCATCGTGGAATCCATGTCATGACACACAAGCAGTCTGTCGAGTTTACAGATATGGTCAACAAAAGCCATGTTATGTATATCGTCTTGTCACTGATAATTGTTTAGAAAGGAAAATTTATGATAGACAAATAAGTAAACAAGGTATGGCTGATCGTGTTGTTGATCAATGTAATCCCGACGCTCATTTATCACTGAAAGAGGCAACGACATTGTCATGGGATTGGGAAGAGGATAGTCAAATACAAGATTTTTCAGATGCAAAGGATAATTATTCCGATGAAATAATGCATGTAGTTCTTGATCGTCATTCATCATTACTTACGAAACAACCATTTCATCATGAAAGTCTACTTGTTGATCGCAAGGATAAAAAATTAAGTCAAGCTGAAAAACGATTAGCACGCCGTGGTTATGAACTTGAAAAAATGGCTGCTAATTGTTCGAAACCCAGTTACAATTATATACCTGGAAATACCGCAACTCGTGGTACGTATTGTGATGTTTTTATTAACACTAAATATTTATTGAAAATAATATAAATTATTTGGATTATATATTATAGCGGGCGGTTTGCAAATACGTGCTATACGTGGAGGTGATACAGGAGTAACACCAAAACCAGTTGCGTCCGTAAGACCAATGCAGCAGCGTGGTGCAGAGGGTGGCATTGGTGGTACACGTGGTATCGTTGGCAGTCGATGGATTCCTGCAGAAGTATGGCAACGACAGGGTATGAGTGCTCAAGAGATGACTTTACCGTTGGACGTTGTTATACCTACGAATTCTCCTGATAAGAGTAGTATTGTGTTGAAAGCGGGACAACGTGTAATGGTGTTGAAGAGTCCAAAAGGAATTTATATGCAGCTTGAGTCAGGAAAAATAATTGCAATTAGAACAGCATTAAAAATAAATCAACAAAAACGTGAAGAGGAGCCGAAAAAAGGTAGGAATTTTATTTAATATTATATGATGGAAAAAAAAAAAACAAAAAAAAATTCAAATATTATTTTAAACATTTTTAGCTGCAACTTCAGTTGTCCAGAGAAATGTAAAGCCAGATGTGAGCTTTCCTCTGAGAAATAATTCTGCAATTTCGATAATTCCTAAAACGTCAACAAATCCACCGACACCAACACCAAGATTAATATCTAGGCCGGGAAGTGGTACAGGATTTAAACATCAAATTGATAAAGATGCGACCAAAAGACCAAGAAATATTCCCACACCGATTTCAAAACCAAATACAAGTCAACTAAACGTAACAAATCAAGTTTCACTTCAACGAGTACCAAAATCAAAAAACGATTCAATGGATCACTCATTAGTTGGTGAGAATTCAAATTCATCTGATAGTCAGCCACGAACAGATCAACGTGTTGAAGAGGTGCGTCTGGAAGATGTAGTAGCCGAGGCTAGTTCAAATCCTGATTATAGTCCAACAAATCCAAATCGAACAATTAATTCGGATATTGATCCAGTATTGCAAAGAATATGCGAGCCAAAAATTCAAAATTACGGAACTAATCAAATGCCAACAGGTCAAGTGATTCAAAATATACAATCATCATCCCACATTGATAATGAAATAGATATTGTATTGAAGGATAATAAAAATCATGTGAAACCAACGGACTTCATCGAATCTGATAGATCTATATCGACAATCAATTATGGACACAAATATTCGCGACAGACTGGAAATAATGATCATCTTTCTCACGATGAAATCGTGGTAGAAGAATCGATTCCAACTGCAGCACCACTTCCGCCACCTCTTCCACCTCCAACACAAATGAAGCAGCAATCGCATTTACCCCAAGATGTACACGTCGCTCCACAATTATTGACCTCGCAACCGCCATATTCTCAACGACCGTTGGAAATACCGAAAGCAATGCCAGATATGAGTAACAATCGTCCAGTTGTTCCCATGGCCGCAAATACAAATAGACCTCCTATAAAAGAACGTCCATTAGATGAGAGACAAGAAACCATAGCGCCAGCACCGGAATCTGCACCCGCGCCAACTGGAGCCTCATCAACCACACCGACAACGACCGATCCACATGGACTCTCTCAAGCTTATCCATACGCACAATATCCTCGATATTATGACTATGCAGATCCACGATCTCAAAATCTTTCGACACCGTACGGATCTTACTTTCCGACTGTTTCGTCACATTCAACCAATACTCGGCTTGGTGATGTTGTGACGAAACCACAATCGTCTGATAGGGCTACGAAATTGCCTGAAGAAAGGATTTCAGTGCCAATGTCTGCGACATATTCTCAACCAACTGGCACAGTAACATCGACACCGTCTGTAAATACAACTGAAGTAAAACCTCCTGTTGAAACTACACCAACAGTGACATTACCGAGCACAACACCAAGTCGAATGGATCCACATATATCAACGGCATTTAGTCATCCAGCAAGCAGCAGATATACTGGTACTTATCCACCAACACCGTATGATCCATATTCGCAGCATTATCCAGCAGCACCGAGTTCATCAGCGGCTTACCCACCAAGTGGTAAATTTGAATTTTTTAAATAAATTACATTAATTTATTATTTTTATTATTCTGTTGTAATATTTAAATGTCACTTTTAGGAGCACCAGGTTATGGGGCATATGGCGGACCAACTTACAATGCGGATTATGCTCGTATGTATTCAGCATTCCATGGCCCACCTCCACCAGCAGATCCTTATATGCACAGGGGTTATCCACCACCTACTACACATCCATCAAATTATTACTCTCCTTTTCCACATCCGCCTCCTCCACCTTATCCTAATTATTCATTTTTACCACCGTATCCAAACCCAAATATGCCCAACGAGTCGCAACCACCGACTCAGTAAAAATCACTGTTATTGTTGTGCGACATACATTTTCAATCGAATTTTCGAATAAATTGGATGAAATGGTTTTCATTGACCACAGTTCGGAAGAATGACGAACTTAAGCTTTAAGAAACACATCATTGTGGATGATCTAATTTACAAAGATCAAAAAAAAAAAAAAAAAAAAGATGAAATTTTCTATCACAGTGAGATAGAGTACGTGAAGACTTTGATGATAATCATGGATAGTGCAATTGTATCGTCGTGTAATGGCCGTATAGTTGAGTTATATTTTTGAGTTCAATTGACTATATATATATACACACACACACACACACACTCACACACATGCATATATATATATTTTTTTTTAACACTTTGCGATGGGTTATTTTTTACGAAAAAAGATATAACATTCGATAAAATCTTGTATTTAGTAGACATTGGATCATTCACACTGTAAACTTATCATTATATCATAATTATTTGTAAATCATATTATTATTATTATTTTTTTATTCTTATTTTTTTTTTTTTGAAAAGTTAATTATCTATAATTAACACGTGTAATATAGAACGACCTGATATATATGAATCAGTTTGACTAATTTTCCAATCTGAATATCGCACACAAGCATGACATAAATCGCTTCTTTTTATACAGATTTTGTAAATAGAAAGTGATATATTTCAGTAATAGTATAATTTTTTTGTGACATTGGGTATGAGTTTATATCATTCACAAAAAAAAAAAAGAAAAAAAAAATGTGTTAGGATTTATCGTCCACAATCAATTATATTGATTGGAATCATCTGCATTAATGTGGTAAAAATATTCAATGCGCATTTTTATTTCATAACTAGATATTATCGGTAGTACATGTGGATAATAAATATGAGGTGCAACTAGATGCGACGATATATATATATATATATATATATTTTTTTTTTCTTCACACATATTATTATTATATGGACAGTATTCACTTGCAACTTTAGCAGCCAGTACACACAATTAACAGCATCCGCAGCCAGTTGTGTATGACGACGTATAACTATTTAACGTTACGATTTATTAAATAAATAGGTATGATTATTGTAGTATGTAGGATTTGTTGTTAATTAGAATGATGTCCAATAATTAACAATTAATACGGTACGTAGATAACAAAATGGGGAGTGCTTCGATATTGTATCGCGGTTCTTCATGATCAGTACTGTGATATTTCGTCATAAAACTCGTGCTATCTTTTTAAAAAAATATTATTTATCATCAATATATTATGATATTTTATTTCTAAAGATAAGTATTTGAAAATATTGCGATTACTTATTGCACAATTTCTCATTCAATATAGATGTTACATACGATACCTTTTCTACGATGATTGAGTGAAGAAATGAATTTTTTGAGTTTCAATTTTTGATGAGATTGAATTTTTTCTGTGTCATTATATATGTTGAAGAATTATAATGATAGATTCTACATACATGTATATATTTTTCGTTTAATTTATTGTTTAATTATGATTCTTGATACAACGATTAATGGAGGCACGAGCTCGGGATATTTAATTAATTATGAAAATTATGTATAGAGCTGTATGTTGGCGCTCCCCGAAAAATAAAAATGAAAAATTATATAGATGAATTATTATTATGCAATGAGCATACAAAGTTAAGTATAATATGTTCTGAATATATTGATCACTGCTTCATTTTAAAATTACATTCACAATTAATTAATTTCTCTTTAAATCTTGAAATGAAAAAAAAAAAAAAAAAAAAAAAAAAATAACAACAACAAAAAACAAAAAAATTTATCGGAATTCGTATTTATTATAACGAAATGTTATGTAGAACATAAGTGTACAAAAAATTGTGAAAATTGTCAGAGCTAATGATGGCCGATGATTTTTTTTCATGGTTAACAAAAAAAAAAAAATTATTATTATAATAATAACATTTACTTAGGAACGTATAAATAATCAATAATTATTTGTTCAACAATGATACGTTCGTTATACCTTTTTCGCCATTTATGTTTTTGTAAATAGCCATCATTTACATTTCATATACTTTATTTATTATTATACTCAGAGAATTATGTGTTTTTTTTTTTAATGTCAGAGAGTATCTTATGTAAAATAAATCGTTTACACCGACTTATGTATTATCTTTTTGCTCATACTATTATTGTTAACAAGGATATTAATATCTCAATGCAAATATTTTCTTGTTTCTAAATGAGTTCTGTTTATGATACTTTACTAAAGCAGGAAGACCAAGTCATTTTTGCGTTATAAGCTTCATGTAAATGCTTAAAAAGAAATTATTATTGATTAAGAAGAATATAGGGTTGGAATTAAACGGGACTACCTATTACAAGATTTTATAAATGTCTTTATGTATGAATTCATCCTTTTTCCCAAAATCAACAATTTTTTTAATGAAATTCAAAGAATTTTCTTGTATTGCGTATTTTACTACGCACATGTACAGTCAAAATTCATTGTAGAAAAAAAAAAAACAACTTATTTATTTACGTTCTGAAATGCACAATTGAGATTTTATTAGTATTAATTTATAGATTTTTCAAATTCCCGCTTTTTAGGTACATTCTACTGAACGCATGCGCACACACGTAATTTTCATATGAAGTAGACAATAGCACCGCCATATTAGATTCTTGAAATTCAATCTTGAAGTTTCGGAAGTAGGAACATGTGTTGTATGTGAAATTTTATGATTATACTTCAATTGAATGTAATTGCAAAGTATAGAACGATACTTTCACACGAATGCGGATGTTCATCAGTAGCGTATTGATTGTCAGTAAATTTGCGGAACGGTGCAGTTATACACGAATTAAATCTGGTATAAATCATCTCCAACGGGAATTCAGGACCGGCGTTTCAGTTGCAAAAACTTTTAACTGGGGTTCAAATAAAAAACACCAAGCAGTTAAATTAAGATTTGCTCTCAACATGACGGATCCTAAAATTGAAGAGGCTTTAGCACCACTTCGTGCTAATGTTAAAGAACAGGTATTTTGCCATATGGATACTTGTATCGCACTCGCATGTGCCTTTGACATATGCACACCATAACCAAACATAAATATATATATATATTTTTTTTTCATTAATTTTTTTGTTTTGTTGTATTTATTCAATTTTGTTTTTGTTTTTGTATATTATATATGAAAGTATATTTGCATATTTTTTATTTGATTGGATTATGGAAATAAGTGATGCAATTAATTTTTTTTATTTCAGGGTGACTTGGTGCGTAAACTTAAAGCCGAAGGAGCACCTGAGCTCGATGTAAAAAAAGCAGTTGCTGAGCTTAAATTGCGTAAAAAAGTTTTAGAAGATAAAGAATTATCATTCATATCGGATTCTCATGTTTTTGATAGAGCACGAATGGAAGATTTACTCAAACGTCGATTTTTTTATGATCAGTCTTTTGCAATTTATGGTGGAATTACTGGTCAATATGACTATGGTCCAATGGGATGTGCCTTCAAAGCAAATTTACTTAGTGCTTGGAGAAGTTTTTTTGTGCTTGAAGAACAAATGTTAGAAGTTGACTGTTCAATTTTAACACCAGAATCGGTATTGAAAGCGTCAGGACACGTTGATAGATTCGCTGATTTAATGGTGAAAGACGTAAAGAATGGAGAATGCTACAGGCTGGATCACTTGATAAAAGCGCATCTGCAAAAAATTTCAGCGGATAAAAAAATTGACGCTGAAACTAAAGCAGAATGTGAAGATATTGTTGTTAAACTTGATGGTATGAACAAAGATGAAATGGCGGCAGTAATGAAGAAGTTTAACATGAAATCACCATCAACTGGAAATGATTTGACAGAGCCAATTGAATTTAATTTGATGTTTGGTACGCAAATAGGACCGACAGGTTTAATAAAGGGTTTTTTACGGCCAGAAACTGCTCAAGGCATTTTTGTAAATTTCAAACGACTCTTGGAATTCAATCAAGAAAAATTGCCCTTTGCCGCAGCACAAATTGGTAATGCATTCAGAAATGAGATTTCACCACGCTCTGGATTAATTCGCGTTCGAGAATTTACCATGGCGGAGATTGAACATTTTTGTGATCCAAGTGATAAATCCCATCCGAAATTTGAAACAATTAAAGACACTGTATTGATGCTTTACTCGGCATGCAATCAAATGGATGGTAAAAGTGCACAACAGATTGCTATTGGTGATGCAGTGGCATCCGGTCTCGTAGCAAATGAGACTCTTGGTTATTTTATGGCACGTATTCAACAGTTCTTATTGAAAGTTGGAGTTGATACAAAGCGACTACGTTTTCGTCAGCATATGGGCAATGAAATGGCTCACTACGCCTGTGATTGTTGGGATGCTGAATGCCTAACGTCATATGGATGGGTTGAATGTGTTGGTTGTGCTGACAGATCTGCTTACGATCTTACCCAACATACAAAAGCAACTGGTGTGCGTTTAGCTGCTGAGAAAAAATTGCCTGTGCCTAAAGTCGTTAATGTTTGTGAAACAGTCCCAAATCGTGGTGTTATAGGTAAGACATTTAGAAAAGAAGCTAAAATTATTATGGAAACTTTATCATCACTTGAAAATAATAATCTCGATAATATGGAAAAATGTTTGGAATCAAATGGATCTTATGAGTTGACATTACCTGATGATTCTAAAGTCAATATCACCAAAGACATGATTGCGATAAAACGTTATCAAAAAACTGTCCATGTTGAGGAAATAATTCCATCTGTGATTGAACCGTCTTTCGGTATAGGCCGTGTTATGTATGCCATTTTTGAACATAACTTTAGACAACGAGAAGGTGATGAGATGCGAACATATCTCAGTTTACCACCAGTTGTTGCACCAATCAAGTGTTCTGTTTTGCCACTCAGTGGAAATGCCGAATTTGTTCCCTTTGTTAAACAACTATCACGGGGACTTACACTCGCTGATGTATCGCATAAAGTTGACGACTCCTCTGGAAGCATAGGCCGAAGATATGCACGTACTGATGAAATTGCAATTGCGTTTGGTATTACTGTTGATTTTGATACTCTTAAAGTACCGCACAGTGCAACGCTCAGAGAAAGAGATAGTATGAGTCAAGTTCGAATTAATTTGGATGAATTGCCAGATGTAGTGAGAAATTTGTCTAATGGTAAAATTACATGGGCGCAAGTTGAAGCGAAATATCCGAAATTTGAACAGAAAGAATCTAACGAGGCTTAAAATAAACTTTATCCATAGTGTACTTTTTAATGTGAGCTTTTTTTTTTTATGAATTGCATCAGTTTCATCTTTTTGGATGAACTGATAATGATATTTAGTTAATTATACAGACTCTTTCACAGATATTGCATCAAAGTAATTATCTTTTGTAATATTTTTTATGACAATTCTGTAGTGCACTAATAAATTTTAGACAACATTTTTTTTTTGTTTTCTTATGCTGTGCTATTTTATTAATGTTAAGGATAGTAAGAGAATGTTGGCTGATTGAAATAATTAAAGTTTTGAATTTTCACCAGTTTCACAGAAGTAAAAAATTTTTGATTTTTTTTTTGTTTCACCGGTAACTCTGTTTTTACGAGACGCAAGCAATTACTTTAGCTTAATTTTTTTTGTTGTTTTTGTTTTTGTTTTTTTTTTTTTTTTTTTTTTTTTACTGTCCAACACACAAGTCTTAAGTTTATTTACTTGTGTAATATTTGAAGGAGAGTGTGGTTCAAGTTCTTCTGGTGCATAGCCCCGTGTCTTGCAGTTGCCATGTACAGATGCCAGTAGAAACGAGCCTGAGCATAATAACTTTTTAATTATCGCCAAGCCACGATGGCCTCACCAACGGTAATTGAGTTGGCGGTTCTCTCGCACTTTCATTGCACGAGATATGCACGCGCGGTGCTCTCACCTCCCTTGAGGGCAATTGGAGATTTGGCATGAGTTGAGGGTATATTGCATTTTCCAGTGTCGACGTAGCTCGTCTACATGCCACGTCCTTCAAATTAAATTACAGATAAAATTGGCATTATGAAAGTGTATGTAGGTGACTGATTTATTATTTCTTATACATTTGTAACTGTCCCAACACTCTTATCATAAATTCAATTTCTTTCTTCATTTATTATAATATTTAATGATTATATTATTAATTACATCACTTTAATACAAATTGATTTATTTAGAGGATTTATGGGATAAAATTGTTTACAACGTGTTTATATAAATTTGATAAATAGATCCAATGTCATAAATTATATAATTACGAGTTGATGATGCCATTGCACCAATGACTTTGGATAACAAGCGATGACGAATGGAGCAGGCGTAAAATTGAAGATGCACGCAACTCTTGGGGCTTGAAAATAATTTCCATTTGCAAAGTTATACGAGACTTTACGAGTTTGTTGGTTGTTGTTGATGACGCCCTCTCTTTTCTCCCTTCTTCTCTGCAGTATGTAAAGAAGTATATCGCAAAGTAAAAACTTTACTTGGTTATTTCCTGAATATTTACGGCTGTCAATAATTTCGGCACGTATTACATTTTGCGTGGGAAGTAACCGCAAGTCCGCCAGTCCCAATTTCATCAAATCAATTGCTGTATTTATGTATCCGTTTTCATTATTACATTTAAAATTTATATATATAAAGGTATAAATTAGTAAAAAAAATAATCATGAAATTTTTATTCATTTATTTATTTTTTTTTTTTCATTTAAAACTTTCATGGTCTTTTAGATTAAAAAAACGTTTGTCACGTGAAATCACAACTCAGTGTGAATATTATTTACGAGGGCGTCGTTGGAGCCAACATTACACACCCACGCAACCACCTCATGAGAGCGTAAAAGAATCTCGCAATTGTCGATGATAAATAAATATACGAAGGAAAATAATAATAACGAGGCGTTGTGTGGCACACGCGAGGTCATCGTCGGTGAGTCGCACTCCTGTGGTTCAGTAAAGAGGAACTTGAGAGTAAAATGATATACAAAGGGAGTGAAAAAGCCCGCACCATAGAGAAAGAGAGAGATAATGTATATAATAAGTAAAAAAGAAGAAAAAAAAAATTAAAGGATATGCGCTTGTTGAGATGAGAACTGGTTGTTCAGTAATTCATGCGCCCTTTATTTCAAAGTACAATCACTTCTTTTTATTGTTTCTTTTTTTTTTATTTTTTGTTTTTGTTTTTTTCTTTTTTCTCTCGTACTTGATATTTTTATTTGTTTCTGTGTATTTTTATTCTTCTACATACTACATGTTAATTCGTTGTTTCATTTAAATTTTATTTTTACTAATCTCAAATCAATATAATGACATGCTGATACAAATATAATGCAATCACACAGGAGCGATGACTTGCTATTTTATTATAAAAATAAAAAAAAATTATTCTGGTTAATGGTACCTCACCTCAAGTGTTAACTGATTAACTGACATTACTGATGGTATTTGGAGATTAGAGACTGAATTCTCATTCATTTGTCCGTGTTGAATAATGTTTAAAAAAAATTTTTTCCTTTCATTTTTATTTTATCCATTAATGATCTCGAAATTGAATGATTTGCAATATATATACTTGTAATAATTTTATACGGTAAAAATTATTTTGAAAATTTTAGCAATAATATTATTATTTAAATGTGCAGTATTTGATCAGTATCTTTATCTCGTCTGCTTTAATTTTATACTCGTCTCGTTGTTATTGTTATTGTTATTGTTTTTTTCTTTTTTTCTTCTTCTGCTGTCTCGTTTGGCAAAAGTTATGCCAAATATTTTTAAGGACCGATGAGAGGTAAAATGAGATAGAGCTTGAGTTGAGTTGTATTAAAAGTGTGTGGGTGTACACCCGATTATCCACACTGGTATTCACAAAGGTCAACGGTGTCTCAATGTATAGTATTAGATTGATATAATTGAAATAATAAAGAATCAAATAATAAGAAAAATATTTCATGATTCTGAGGCAATGAAAAATTCCACAAGTTGTATAAAATAATTTGTATACAATTCATATTTTTATTTTTGTTCAATTTTTTTTTCTTCTTCTTTTTTCATGTCAATTAGTTCTTTCCAGTGGCGTAAATTGAATTCGTTTTGCCACGATTCGTTTGTGTACGTCGGCTCATTGTGGTCAAGAGACATCTAAGTGAAGCGACAACCATAAACGAGTGCATCAACATTAAATAAATACAATCGCGTATGTAGGATGCGTAAAAAATGGTTTGTAATATATATAAAAAAGAGTAAAGCTTTTGAAAAAAAATATAAAAAAATTAAAAAATTAAAAATTAAATAAATAAAATTTCATCATGTTACTATTAATTTATTATACAATTCTAAATTATCACGGAATCATTTTTCATGGTATATCACTATGTTGACACCATCTGACACTCAATCTTATTTTATTCAGTATCACATTGTGATATATAACTAGTTGATGATGATTGGACAAAAATACCACGGACGTAGTTATAACGTCTGGAATAATAATAAAAAAAATTGAAAAAAAAAAAAAAAAAAAACTGGAGCCACTACTTTCTATATTTCAATTGATTGGCTATTTCACGCGTCATTGAATAAATATTTTATATCTTTTTTTTTACATACTTTCATTTATATATATATTATGTATATACCACACTGGTTTATATATATAAGTAAAGGTGAATTTATTTTTGTTAATTAATGTTATTCATTAGTGTCGTCATCTTATATCTTTTAGAATTACAGTGTAATTAACAAACGATGGGATTTAACAGTTGATAAACAAATATCGCGATTGATCGAGACCACACAAGTGAATGCCATCAGATATTTTTTTTTTTTTTTTTTTTTCATCCCCATTATTTTATATATAAACATATTGGCCACTTTCAATAATTACAATTGAGTATAGAATCAATAAAAAATTTTGAAATAAAATGAGTGAAAGATATGAAATCATTTCAAAAAAGAGTGAAAAAAAAAAAAAATAATTAAATGAATTTCTTCCATTTTTTCATACTTTCCCGTTCATTTTGTTTGGACTAAATCGAGCAAAGGAGAATAGAATTACATGACTACACTCATAATTTACCAAAATGTGAATCCGACGATGCACCATGATTGGGGGGGTCACTGATTTATCGCCATTTACGTGTGGAATTCGAACGAGCGATATATTCACACGCACACACATCTCACCATTGGACTTGACTTTCTGGTAGTTATTTTAATATACATTGCATGTGTATATATATATATATATATATATATATATATATATGGATGTGTTTATGTATGTAGTTATGGTGGAGCACTTTCCAACCCTTTGCGCTTTAGCTTTAGCAACATTGAGTGTGAAGAGGTCTCTCCTCCCGCGCGTAATCTCGTTTGAAATTTATTCATGATTCGGTATATGGGCGAGGACATGGTCAAAACTGGTCGAACTGGTTAATGGTATACTTTAGCTGTGAGAATTCGGAAGACACAGATTGTTTCTTTAGGGTTTGGTAGGTGTTTTACGATGAGTGTGTCATGTATGGTGAAAATACTTATTTTTCTATATCACGTAAATGTAATATTAAGTATTTTATATATATTTTGTATTTTTTGTGTTGTCATTATTATAAATTCACAAGAATCTTATAAATATTGAAATAAATGTGATTACTTCGTTGCAATTTACAGCTCGGAATAATGCAAAACAATTTGGAATATCTTTGAAAGAATGAAAAAAAAACAAAAAAAAAACAAACAAAAAAAAAAAAGGAGAAATATCGAATATCTTGAGTGTATGTAAACGAATACAAACATTCATTGCGTTTATAGAAAAGATAAATACGAAGGGCATTGGTTAAAGTAGTTTGCTCTTGTCGCAATGTCTCATCAATGAGCTCCAGGCTTATTTGTATATGTTGGAGGGGTTGTATTGAAATTCCAAAAGTTCCGAGGTCGACATCCAGTTATCCTCCCCGACACAAGACAGCTCTTTTCCTTTCATTCTTTATCTTTGTATATTTTCTTTATATATATATATATAATTTTTTTTTATTTCGCCAAGCTCTCAAGGCGATTTCGAGTACGTCGGGAGTGGTGCGCACTGGCACCTTGTCCGACTTGTAGGCGGTCACCGCCTGCCTGTCTTCATACCTTCAACTTGTACAATGCGGCACTGCGGTAGGAGAGTAGCGGGGAGAAGCACGTACATTATAGACATTGAGTATATAAGAAATACAAAGAGAGAGAGAGAGAGAGAGAGAAAGATAGTAAAGTGTTCCTTACTTTCGCCCACCCGACCAAACTAATAAGTATTGTCTCCCTCACACATTGTTTCGTTGCCCACGTAATTGTGTACCTGGAATCAGGCATTACTTTCGGGCCACTTGCGAATTTGTGATTTACGATGTTATACCATTTATATTTTATTTCGTTTTTTTTTTCTTCCTTCTTTTTTTTTTTTTTTATTCATCTTGCCATTCTCGTTTATAATTCATCTTCCTTATAAATTTGAAATCGATCATGAATATCGTCTTACTGGTACTTTTTTTGTTTTTTTCTTCCCCCTCCTTTCATACTCAACGCATAATTCATTTTATCTCGGATTAATTTTTTCTTTTGTTTTATTAAGATGAATTTATGTATTTCAGTTATCTATATTATTTTCAAACGAAAAAAAAAAAAAAAAAAAAAATCCCATTGAAATTAATACAATTTTTTTTTTTTTTTTTTTTTTTTTTTTTTTTTTTTTCATCTACAATAATCAATAATCTACAATAATCAATAGATAAAAAAATATTATTTATTATTCAAAGTTATATATTTTAAATGTTTATTATTTTTTTTTTTATTGTACTTTGTTAATACTCGTGTATATATATATATATATATATATTATGTATATTCGTCACAAGTATCCGATGCTTATGTGACACCCACCCACATCTTCATATATATAAATACATTGGCCATCACACTCTTCTTTCATTTCACACTAAAGCATCCCCCATTACCTTATTCACATACCATCGTTCTCTAATACAATGAAGCCTCAGAGGATTTATGTAGCGGTGCAATTTTAATATAAAGACCAATTTATTTCGTGGTGGCCTCACGCCGCCGGACCAAAGTAGTCAGTGCAATTTATGCGCGATAACTTCTTACAATGGTTGAATTTATCGTGAAAAACAATGCAGACTGAAATGACTTTAACCAATGGTATGAATATAAGTATTCTTTGATGGACGTGTATATGAAAGGGTGAATTTTATCATTATGATCTAACCTTGAACCGCAACTTACGATCAATCTGCGTCAATCGACACGCGCTTCTTTAAATGCGTGATTTTTTTATCAAAAAAGGAAGTAATAAAAAAGAAAATAAATAAATAAATAAAAAAAAAGAAGAAAAGCGAATAAATCCACGTGAATTGAGAAACACTATCGTGCAAATCATTTTTGTCCATGAAAATATTCATATTTAAATAATAATTTTTATATTAAATTTTAATCAATGAATTTCATTTTCGTTTATATTTATTTATTTATTTATTTATATATTTATTTATTTTGTTGTTTATGTAACAGAATTTATATAACAATATGATTCAAGTTGAATACAAATCTGCGAAAGAGAAAGAAAGAAAAAAAAAAATGGCATTTAATGTAGGTGTGGATTAACGGAAAATATCGTTTGGTTTATTAACTCTATTTGCGGTACATTGTCGTTCAAATAAATGTACCGTGTATGTGTGTAGAATAAAACCGTGGAAAATTGCGATTTAAAAAAATTATCACCCACGTTGTGTATTCAACTGCTGACATATATATATATATATATAAAGTATTTCAACGTCCTACATGTGTCCCATTAAGGTAGGTAAAGTGAAAATTGTGTATTATATTATTGTATCAAAAAGATTTATATCAATTGAATTTTTCCCTGGATTATCATCAATACAATAGTGACGTTACCACCAATCTTAGTAAATTCAAAATAATAATTATCATTAAAAAAAAAAAAAAAAAAAAATGTGGAATTGTCAATTATTTGTGTATATATTTAATTGTTTATTGGAGTGATTTGAAATGAATTTGATTTGTTTTCATTAATTTTTCATTAAATAAAAAAAAAAATAAATAAAATACGTGGCGCTACGTTTTTATGTGTGTGTGTGTGTGTGCATGGGTAAAAGAGAGTGTGTGTATTGGTCTGTTCTGCGTATATGGTATCTCCAGTGAATAGTGATGCGTATCCTTATACAGTTATTGTAAGAGAGGAAGAAAGAGAGTTGTAAAGGATCGTAGGTGGTCCTCTCACCAAGACTCGCAACGATTTTAAATTAAAATTAAAGTCAAGACGTTTGTAATATAGACTCCGCGTGTGTGCTCAAACATAATTTCGTCGTGCCACCCGCGTAATATTTTTAATGATTTCATACTAAATTTAAAGTTTACACTCATATATAATATTTTTTAAATCATTGTATTATATAATGAGTGTATATAAAAAAATAAATAATTCTATACATAACACCATTTTATTAACTGAAATTTACTTTTTTTTTTTTATTTTTTGTTTTTTGTTTTTTTTTTTTCACTTTGAATTTCGACCATCACATTGTGGTACACTGAAAAATAAAAAAATTACACTGTACTATTAATGTAATTTTTTTTATTTATTTCATAAATATTAAGCAACATTATTGCATTATTGATACTTCCGTTTATCTGTTGGTAGGTTATCCAACCGGTTGTGCGAAGCTGCGACACTGCTCTTGACAATTAATCTCATACATTTGATCATCAATTTGTACTTCTTAAATTTTTTTTTTTTTTTTTCATTTATTTCACATGTTTCCAAGGACGCCGTACGCTTTATTTATTTATTTATTTTTTTTTCACTAATTCTTTATTATACAGGTGCCTTATATGATGATACCAACTCCCACATGTTCTTTATATTCTCATGAAACTTGCCCATTGGCTATTTATCCAAGTTTAATAAATAAATCCCCGTAGTAGTGAATATCTCGCTTCATTTTTCTCTGATGGTTTTTTTTTTGTTTCTTCAATTTATTTCATTTCGTTCGTAGTATTATTATTATTATTTTTTTTTTTGCAACGCCCTCCTGGCGCCAGACGTGGCAGTTATGACAAATCGAAACACTGATAGAAATGATATGCACCTATCGACAAATATTTTGCTATATTTTCATCGATATATATAATAATACAGTAAATTACCCGATTAGATAATTAATAAACTCGAGATTATATTTTTATATGTTTATTTATTTATTTATTTATTTATTTATTTATTTATTTATTTATTCATCTATTGATTCTGGAAATGATAGACACTCTCATTCGTTTGAAATTTATCACAAGAAAAATTTCATCTTGGTGACACACTCGTTGATCGATGTACCTAAAAAATCTAAACGGGATAACGCGCTGTGGCTATATATATATATATAGTGAGTGGAATAAATAAATGTACGGTACAATTTCAATGGGAATACTTGAGACATAAATAATTCCGTTCGAATATCGTCGCGCGAAAAAATTCAAACTCATTCGTGTGAGCAAAAACTCGATTTTTTTCGGTACAAAGATAAAAACAAACAAAAAAAAATTAATTAATTAATTTTTTAATAAATAAAACAAATTTATTTAGAATTTTAATGTTAATAATATCAGTTTGATATAAATAAAATTATAAAAAATTATATTATATATAATATAATGAAATGACGGAAAAAAAAAAAAAAAAAAAAGATGAAATATGAGATTGATAGTGGAATTAAAGTATAAGGTAAATAAAATATAAATACACGAGTGTGTTATACTACAATCAAAGGTCGGCGCGATTATACTTATAATATTCATGTAACATTCATTGGATGGAGTTGCAGTATGCATTCGATCGTTGATTTACGTACTGGTCACACTGGCGAATATATCGGTACCCATATGGTCCGTGTGGAATTAATTTCGAACAAGATCCACCGGTCTCACGAACGTGTAACTATCAATATTGCAAAGAGAAGGTCCACCGCTCTCATCTATAGATTGAGAATAATCGCGTGCTGGTGTATGCGCATATTTACGAGTTCTCATTACAATTTATATTTTTATTTATTATTTATTATTTCCAATGATTATTTTTTTAGTTATATTTAAATGTACATTGTATTATTTGAATACTTTTTATTATTAAACGAAACAAATTTGTCGATTAAAATTGAAAATTGTTTTAGTGATTGTTGAGAAAAAAAAAAGGAAGAAAGAAATAAAAAAAAAAAAATTATTTTTTATTTTTATTATTCTATGATAAACTCACGTGTATAGAAGTTGAATTTGCGAGAGTAATGTTTATAACATTAGGCTTCCGTGATAGATTTGCGGGGCAATAGAATAAGTCCCACGTAAAATAAAGCCCGAGTCTAATGAAACACGTGGCTGTTTATGAGCCGACAATCTAAATGTAAGTAGGCGTCAGGCATTTTATGGAACGTCATGGAATAAGTCGAGCACTACATGCAAAAAAATATATTATACATCTATATACTATAATTTCATGATCCATTTCAAATTAAGTAACAAGCACAAAACATTATTTTAACATTGAATAATCGTTAATCACTTGAATATATACAGTGGAATGTGAAATGAAATATTAAAAATATTGATATGTTAAAAAATAAATCATTTGTATTGAGTATTAAATAAATTTACTGTGCTTATCATTTCGTAATATAATTTATATCATCTTCAATTTCAATTGTAAAAAACTTTCATAGAAGTATAATAAAAAATTATCTGTATTATAATAATGAAATTTAAATTTAATATTGTCAATATGAAGTATTTACGTTCACATCGATATATATTGATCTTTTATATAAAGTTATTAATAAAAATAACAAAAAAAAAAAAAAAAAAATAGATTTCTCGTCTGACGAAAAGTTTTGGAAATGAATAATAAAAAAATAAAAAAAATGAAAAAAATAATAATAATATGAGGATCACATTTATCGAAGTATATACTCGAAATGAGTTTACATATATGCATATATAAGAGTTGAAGTGGAGAAAACTAAAAAAAAAAAAAAAAAAAAAAAGAAAATAAATAATAAATAAATAAATAAATAAGAAAAAAAAAAAAAAAGAAGACGAAAAAGTGAAATGGTGTCCTTAAGAGCCAATACACGTGTCGCTTTATTAATAGCGGTGGCTTCTGCAACGTTATATAAACCAAGAGTATAGTATTATATTAGTGGTTGGACTGCTGTGTCTCACTTCTTCATTCTCCATTTTTACGCTTTGAGTTTATAATACCACGCTCACACCAGAGTGTGTAATTTTCCGCGTTAAATTTTGGGAACATGCCACCATTGCACTGGTGGCCAATCTCCATACACTTATGTCTGTTGTACACACAATCTA
Source organism: Dinocampus coccinellae (assembly GCA_963920625.1). Lineage (NCBI taxonomy): Eukaryota > Metazoa > Arthropoda > Insecta > Hymenoptera > Braconidae > Dinocampus > Dinocampus coccinellae. The sequence continues at coordinate 11,236,902 of OY987186.1, forward strand.
CAGTCTGGTGAAAAAAAAAAAAAAAAAAATTAAATCAATTTATTATATTTCATTATTCAAATAATTTTACTTATTATTAAAAAAAAAAAAAAACTCACAATTACTTTTATTTCTCTTGATATTTTTAAATGTTATTTACATGAATTTTTCCTTTATCATTTAATCATAAATAAAAAAAAAATAATCTATTCACAAAATATAAATGCAATATAATTGTAATTTAATGACAAAATTTTTGATTAGTACTGTACACACACAAAGATACGAATACGATTGTGAGATTATAAATATGAAAGGTAAATTGTTCAACCAGTGCATATAATAACTCAACATACGTCACATACATCCATTATATACATACACATATACATATATACATTTATAAAAGAAAAAAATTCTTTACTATTCATACACGTGCGTTAATCTGCATCTCAACACCTTCATTTTATGAGTGACGTGGTGGTATACATTTTTTTTGTTTTTTTTTCCGTCCCATGCTCGTATACCTTCCTCAAATGCGTCTTGGGTGGTTTCCAATCGTTCTCAAATCTTCTTCATCGCTAAAACTATTGTCAATGTTTTATATATATAAATTTATACAATTACATGTGAATGTATATCCAAACATTTATGTATATGAAAATGCATTTATACACATATATTTATATACGTGTAATATACAGGCACAATAGCGTGTAAGTAAAGTCTGTTATATTAGTATATATCGACGAGTATAGCGTTAGTCCTTGAAGAAGAGCATAATGACCTGATCCACCCCCTCGCGCCACTCTCAACGCGTGAGAGACACACGAGCGATGAGAGACCCACGCGCATCGCTTTTATTGATACTATATATCTCTGTGTATATATTTTATAGTTTATTTTGACCACCCCCATTCAAATCCACATTCAATATTGAAATTAATGTTTTTCTACCTATCACACACAATAAACACAATAATATGATAGACATTTATTTATATTTTAAATATTAAAATAACAATCATCATTACATTTCATCTTTATACATTCACACTCAATAATATTGAGTAAATTATGAGAATTAGCTATTGAATGTTTGTATTAATTGGATATATATATTTTTTTTCATTTGATAATTGTTATTTATTGAAGTTTTATGATTTTCTTATAATGTATATAAGTTAAAATGCCAAGTTATGGAGGACTCTGTCTGTGTATGCGTGTGTGTACCTGTCTCATATGTAATGAGTAGTTTCGTGATGGGATGAACTGGAGACGTGCGGGATAAAAACGACGTTAATATAAGTGCGGTAGAGAGTATAAAGGGGCGAGTATACGAATGAGAATGATGAAGATGAAAATAGGAGAGGAGAAAACAAAGAAAAAAGAAAAAAAAAGAATATATGTTTGAAATGAATGGCGGGAGAGAAAGAGTGAGAGTTGGAGGCCCCACCTAGTCGCGTGGGACCGACACCCACGATATAACCCATCGTGGACTCTTGCGATGCTTCTCATTGGCTTTTATGATCATGACTCGTGTCACAGGGCAAAGTACACTCGGGTAATATGGAGGCTTCACAGTATTATCAAATATTTTATAAATGTTTATTTATATTTTTATTTTTTATTCTGTTTGTGTATTTGACATTTTGAATTTTTTTTTTTTTTTTTTTTTTTTTTTTTTTTTTTTTTCAATTCAATTGCAATTGTTTCTTATGTGTAATATATCGGAGTATATTGTATTGGGTAGATTTGTATATTTAGATGTTACTATTTGTCTTTGATGATGGTGATAACCCGTCCAGACAACATGATTAAATGTTTGACCTCGATATTTTGCATCATATGAGACGATGGCTATTTGAGGTGGTGTATGTTGTGATCGTGGGACTGAAATCAGGTTTGCCACGCGAACAGCGTGTGCTTGGATCTTTGGTATGCAATGTCTGGCAATATGAGAAAATGCAATGATATTAATGTGAGACTGATGGTTAAAAAAAAAAAAAAAAAGAGAAAAAAAAAGTATTTTATATTGAACTTGTGTATCATGATAAGGAAAATAAAACTAAAAAAAAAAAAAAAAAAAAAAAAAATGAGGAAACAAACAGAAATAAATAAAAATGAGATATTCCAGTTTTTTCAAATGTCATCATTAAAATTTCAATATTTTCAACAAAATACATATATCAATAAATGAAATTTGATTAAAATATAGATATGTTGTATATGTAATATATGAAATATTTATTATATGTATTTTATATTTGTCTCTGTTGCTGTACATCTTTGCGGTTGGTGCAGTTGGCCAATCGTCAGTGAATAGTGGAAAACAGGCAGCTCAATAATAGTCAAAGAGTTGAGCTATAAATCAAGATAATTTCTTCTTATATACGTTCATCATATTTAACCAAGAACTTATATACTTTCAAAAGCCCAAAACGAATATTATACAGTAATTTATTTATTTATTTATTTATTTATTTATTATTATCATTATTATTCGATCAATTTTTTATGATGTTTAATAAAAATATTTTTTAAATTGAATTTTTAATATTATCTATTATGTTATACAGAAATGGAATTTTTTTTATTGGCATTTATATTTCGTTATATTTATAGTGTTATAATTTTCATAAATGATTTTCGAGATTGGACACGTGGGCGTGACACTTATTCTTTATAAAACTAGATTATCACACACTTATTTTACACTTTTAATATTTATATATATAAATTAAAATAATAATAATAAATATTTCGATATCTGTACATCTTAAATAAGTAATCAATTTCAATTATTTTATTCTATATATAATCTCACTATGATTTCAAAGGCACTAGGATTTATTTATTTATTTATTTTTTTTTTTTTTCTCTCTTCATTTCATTTAATCCGTTATTTTTATCATTCAGTAACTGATCAAAATATAAATTTAGGTGTTATAAATTATCAATATATCATAAAATAATCAATTTTATATTTGCTCTTGGCGATAATATAATTTTTTTTTTTTTTTTAAATTCCTCTTTTCAAATATTTCACTGATATATTTTACCGTATCGTTTTATATATATATATACTCAATTCACGGATATACATAACCCACAATCATTGCATCCGCTGTAGCTGGAAGCGATGGAAATAAACTGTTGCAGGAAATTTTTAAAATTAAAGAAATAAATTATAAATGAAATATTTATATATCTATTTATATATGATGTGATGGTAATAGGACGTTATTAATTTCAATTCGAGAGATTCATGCACGATCAGTTTTTAATTTACACTGAAATACAATAAATATCATTCAAGATGTGTGAGTGTTCAAGGGAATACAATACTGTTGTTTTCTCTTTTGTTTTATTTTTGATTGGTGATTGTATGGGCAGATGTTTACGGGTGGAACTATTGCGTTGGCGATGAGATCGCAGTGTTTAAAAAGAAAGGAAGAGTAAATGAAAGAGTGAGTGAGTGAGTGAGTGAGGGAGAGAGAGAGAGAGAGAGAGAGAGAGAGAGAGAGAGAGAGAGAGAGAGAGAGAGAGAGAGAGAGAGAGAGAGAGAGAGAGAAGAGAGAGATACGGAAAAAGAAAGCCAAGAACGAGGATCGTCGTTTGCGTTATGATTAATGTGACTGATCAACGAAGAAAACAAGCCGACCCATGAACACCATACACGGACTTTTATACCTTCTGGGGTTTTATCTTTTTATTGTGACATCTCATTAAATATTACACGCGCTCTATATAAGTACTAATATCTTTATCAAAACATAAAAATTCATTAAAGATCAAATATATATATTTTTTATTTTCAATTGAAATTTTTCTAGTTGACATTTTTCTGAGATTTTATGTCTCATTAAATTCATGTGGATGAATCATTTAAAAGCCCACGACTAATTTTGCCGCACGTTGGTGTTCAATTATACTAGAAAACAAGAGAAAAAAAAAAATGAAACGGTACGAGAATAAAATTTTAATATGATTAATGCGTTTTATTGTAACAATCAATTTTGCTACGCAATATATATATCACAGAGTGTAAATTTAATTTTGCGAATTGAGAAAAGTAGGACGAAAGGGGATGAATAATAAATTGTCATACGCGATTGAACAAAGTCATTTTTTATATTATTTCACGTGTTGGTGGATAAAAGTCGGTGTTTCTAAGTTTTTCCACAGTAAAAGTTTAATGTAAATGTTTTAATATGATTATTATTATATTTTTTTCTTCTTATTTCATCACATTTTTTTATTTTTATATATTTTTTAACTGTATATATGACGTCATTTATGAGTCTTGATGTAACTTAGCCCTGATTAAATTTTGTTTCATATCGATCGAGTAGTTCTCACGTTTTTTAATGAAAAATATTTATTCTGAATTTTTTAATAATTTTAAAATTTGAATAAATATTATGTTGTTATAAATATTATGATTTATATATATTAATTTGTTTCTTTTCATTATTATTTATTTGTTTTTTTTCTCTTATTTTTCCCCAAGATTTTTACGTGAATAATTAAATTTAATCAAATCAATTCTGAGAATTGAATAATAATATGACGGGGACGGATTGTAAATGGAAATGTGCCTAGAGCTTCATTAAATACAATTTCCATTCATAAAATGATAACAAGATTATTTTTTAATGACTTTGCTGAGCAATTTCTCTTGTCGTCAGATCGCACTCTCCAATGAAACGATAAAAGGGTCGCGGTCACTGACGTATGTAAAATAAATTGGCACTAAGTTTTCTCCATCTCTCTATCCTCTTTTCATCCTCATACATTTACCTCACCTCTCCTTTCTCTCATCAGTATCTCGATACAACATTCACATATTTTTTATTTATTGCAACTTCGCAAGCGCGCCGCACGACGTCTTTAGGTATATATACGTACACGTATATAAGCGAGAGCGCTGCCTAACGAGTTTTGAGGTATATAAAAATCGTAGCTTGGCGTTCACCTCAGGGCACAAGTCAACGTGGCGGTCCTCTTGCAATGTCCTCTGGTCACGCCGCAATGTTACAAGCTCTCGTCCATCATTATACTTTTTTGTACATATATATATATATATTAAAACAAAAAAAAAAAAAAAAAAAAAAAGAGTCGATTGTGAATGAAAGGACTTGTGACACTGTGCATTGCCTATATCGGGATATTGATTAATTCGTGAGTTTTTATCTGTCCAAGAGTCCACACAAACATCACCCGCAATGTTATATACGATAAAGTAGGTGAGATGAGCTTGATAATCCTACGTGTGTGCCCATGTAAAATATATATTGAGACATGTGTGGCTTCTGATTATATGACATTCTTTACAATTTTTTTTTTTTTTTTTTTTCATTTCATTTCATTTTTTTTTTTTTTTTTTCTGAGACTGGTTTTAATTATGTGGATCGACACATGCACTTGTAAGAATTTTTAATCAATCATAGTCATATAAGTATATATGTATATATAAATTTTTATTTGCAATATATTTTTTTTTATATATGTGGGGGATTTATAGATTTTTTTTTTTATTACGATTTGAATATATTTTCACATAATACAGTATGTCATGTATGAATATGATAGAAAATTTATGGATAATCCACAATGTTATGGCTATTTTAATGATAAAGTCAATAAATTTCTTGTATATTTATAATTATTACGATATTTTTTTTTAATTCTTAATTATTATTGAATATCGATAATCAAATTATTATTGTATTCATGTAAAATATTTGCGTGTTTATATTTGATAAAAATCGGAAATTTTACAAGTTATACAGTGAAATAACTTATATTAAATGCACATCAAGAAGTCGATAAATATAAAATAAAACTGTTGGTGGTCTCTATATATTTTTGAAAAAAATTTTCACAGTATGGCGATTATTTCATTTGTGTGCATTAATGATTTTTACGTAAATACATATATATATATATATTCAAATGTATATATTGAATGAACAGAATTTACCTTTCACGAAATTTTTGCAGTGGATGTAGTGGAACATGCGTTAACTACTCCACCAACTTCGTGTGTGATCTCAGTTTATTCGCACGTGGATCCCTGGTCAATGTCTTCTCTTTCTTGATACCTACTCACTTCTCCTTTAGCACAACACGGTATGTTTGGATTTCTCATCTACCAGATATCCCTTTTGCACCACCCACACTCAGTAACAGTGGCCTTATACACCTTCATGTTGGGCTTCTTTGAATTTTATTATTTTTCATTTTATTTTATTCATTTATTTATTTATTTATTTATTTTTTTTTCGCACATCCCAGTGAGACTGTGGCCAAAAGATTTCGCGGCAAAATTAAGTGTCTGATTTACACTCAAAAAATCCAAGGTGAATACATATAAATATTTAAAGAGACATAAACTCATGTATTTACAATTAAAGTTTTTGATTGTGTGTTCATATATACACACACACACACACACACACATTTGTATCATGAAATTTATTTTTTCTTTTTATTCAAATATTAAACAACAAAAAAAAAAAGTTTTTCGTACCTTTCACATTTATGATACGATGAATTGATAACTCCAATTAAGAATGACAAGGTGTAGAAATGTTCACGTTTCATTTTGGATATTTAATACTCAAAACTTCGTATACTTACTTTCTTTCATCAGTATATAACATTAAGTCACATATACATATAAATATTTTTTTAAAGTTTACATACCTACGTGATGGAAATCTCTGAAATTTTGTTTTATTTTATACACCAGTCATTTGCTCGGGCCCTTTGAAAACCAATCCCACATCTCGAAATATCTACAAAAAAAAATTTTAACATAAAAAAAAAATAATAATAATAAAATAAAAAAATTTATCATTTATATCTCAATATAAATAAATTCATTTTATCCCATTTTCAAAACATTATACCAATTAAAACACAAATCTACACACATTGATATTAAAAATTTAAATTATTCTCATATAGAAAATAAATTATATCTTTCATTACAATATGTATACATTTATTCAAACTTATTTACGTTAGGAGATGCAATGAAAGAGAGAGAGAGAGAGAGCGAGGGGATGGGGTCTTTAGACAGTCCTTGAAGTTGTCATACATACGCAGTACTTATAGTTAGATATATAGAACGTACGTGTGTATAGTGATGAGGTTGGAGCTCACGCGCGTTTTCTGGCCAGGAGTCACGCACGAGGTAGGAACGTGAAACTCGTTTGGTCGCGTGGCTCGCCCACACGTTGCGTGTGTAAGAGGCTCTGCTCGCTCATCGTCTCATATATATATATATATATACACTCCTTTGCAAAATAACGCAGATATGTCGCATCACAACGAGCGTAAACCAGTGATGCTTGAATTCTCATGATTTTCGGTTTAATTAGTGCTATCGCACGTGTTGCCATGTTGGCACGCGCTCTTATCGTCGTTGAATTTGAAAACTCGTCGAGACGAATTATATATATGATAGACTCAAAAAGACCGCGAACGCGTGTTACTATAAACTAAAAAATCCAAGATATATATATATATATATATATATTTCTTTTTTTATTACATTTATATATATTTGTGCTATTAAATAGTTGTATAACTTTTTAATAAAAATGTTTCTGTTGATGGTGATAAATTGGAGATCTTGAGAGGGTTGAGACGAAGCCAAAATTTTAATGTATGAGATTATAGAGAATTTTATGTGATACTAATGAAAAAAAAAAATTATTATTTTACTGTTTGCTTTTTTAGATTTTAATAGAATTTTAATAGAATTATATATATATATGTGTGTGTGTGTGAGTGTGTTTAGTATTATTCTAATATGTGTCACAATTATTGTGGTATATAATGTGAGGGTTAAATTAAAATGCTAAGCAATTAAATGACCGTTTTTCATTTGATGTGATCCCATATATAGTTGTTCATTCTATTCATATGATATTTGTATATAGAATAGAACACCGGTTTTTGTTACGGACCTTTATGAGTTAATTCGAATGAAATCATCCATACATGGCAGGTCTATACACATTTATCTTATATGACCACTGATGATTAATAATTTTGTGTGGGTGAGAGCAAAAAAAAAAAAAAAATTAAAAAAAAAAAGTAATTGATTGAAATAATTTAGTTATTTATTAACAAAAAAAATAATAATAATAATAAAAATAAAATCAATATATAATTTTTGGTATATTTATCCTATTCAATTTCCTATTTAAAATCAAATTCCAAATGATTTATCAATAATTCACATTTTATTTATATAATATTATAAAAAAAAAAATTTCATATCAAAAAATAATATCAAGACAAATCGGATATTTACTATTTTATTATATATTTTCTTGAAGTAAATGCATCATAAAATAAATATGACACAGACAAAAAAAAAAAAAAAAAAAAACAAACAAACAAATAAAAACAAAAACAAAGAAAAAAATGATAATAAAAAAAATGCAATAAAATTTAGTGGAATTTCAAATGAGAATTACTAGAGTTGATTGAATTAACACACAAATTGCCAAAGTACCATTTGATCTATATACACTCTAAACAATATAACCAGATGTTTTGTAATGAAAATATTGAGCGTGAGAAATAGTGGGTGAGAGTGAGAAGGTGAATTGGGTGGAGAGAGTAATAAAATTCAACGATTCAAAGCTCGTCTTCCAAAAGAACGTAAACGATAATTTTCACATTGCTGTTGATATACACATCGTCCGCGATCACTTTACTACCGTGGTAGCAATATTATAGCGTATATAAATTCCTACCGTTGCCCTGATTGTACACACACACACACACACACACACACTCACAGATGTTTATGCACACGTATATAAAACTAACTCCATACTCTGCCAAACGATATCCTCATGACTATATCCACATATATACGTATATTCATGTATAATATATAGTTTATTTGAGTGGGATGTCGCGTACACGTATCTATAATGATGTTTTCAAAGCTTATATATGCGTTCGCATGGCACACACCAACTTTACTTATTTTCTCGTGCGTGTCACAACGCGTTTGCTCCTCGTGTAATAATCCCCTCATTCAGACTCTACTATCATTTGCGTCTAACAATCTATATCTATATATAAATATAAATACGTAAATATAATGTATAGTGCATACAGAGATATATATATATATATATAGATTAAAAGAGTCAAGTGTTGAATACGTATATAAGCACAACGAATGAGTTTGTATTTTGATGCTTATCGTCATCTTAGCACCATTAATTGGGCACTTCATTTGTTATTTACATGGCGCCGGTAATGCCAGAATATAGCGGGATAAGAAGTCATTTGAATTAATTCGCAAGCTAATTTATATATGTAAATATGTGTAGTTGAAGTATGTATATAAAGAGAAGAAGGGAAAATTGTTAATTGTAAGATTTTTTGATAATGACTTTATTATAATTACAAAATGTAATGATAATAATTGAATATTATTTTTAAATAATTTTTTTGGTGGAAGTTAATGGTAAATAAAATTTCATTATATGTACAGTTTGGTATATAAATATAGTGGATAGGAATAAAAATGGTGTGGAAAAGCATAATATTATATATATATATATATATGTATATATAAAAAAAATAGAGTGTGTAGTTATATATAGTATAGGTATATAAATAAAAGTTTATATCTATATATTTAATGTGCACGTGTGAGAAAATGCGCAGGCGAGAATTGTGGGATATTGGAAAATTTAATTTTGAAAATATATCTTTGTGCCATCTCAGCCCAGTTTCTTTTACTTCATCTACGTGTTGGTTTCACAGTATCATCTCTTAAGATGATGTGTATACCCTATACACCCACGTAAAATTTACAACGAGAGAGTGAAAGACACGCGTCTCGGTCATTTATACTCAACCATTTTGATATGACACTACTTTACATACTTAATGGAATTCCAGACCCTTTTTCATTCTTCTTCAAACTTATATATAATATATATGATTTTTTCTTTTTTTTTCCTTTTATTATTATTATTATTATTATTATTATTATTATTATATTACTATACACACGTATGTATGATGAAGTTGAATTTGTTTCGTTTGGAATTTGTTGGTTAACCGGCTCCCGGTTTCTGTGGGGTCTGTAACCCAAATAAATATACACAAGTACAGATATCAAAATTCTATTGGATCCAATTAATTCAAATGTGAATAATATTATCCCATATGATATATCTATGTATATATATTTTATAAACACATAAATATATATTAAAGTATTATCTGTAATATTTTTATTTTTATTCATAACATTTGTTAAGTTTTGATTTGTATAATTTTTTTTGTTTTTTTTTTTATTTATCAGGAAAAAATTTTTGACAATGTAATTTTTTTTTTCCTTCTTTTTTTATTCTTTTTTTTTCTTTTATTTTTTTTTTTTTTCTCACAAACACAATAAATCCATCGCCATCGTTGTAATATTTTTGTATTCGACGAGTATATGCCTATTTTATTTAAGACGAGTGGATTTTTCCATGTTTAATTTATAGGTGGGATAAAACGATCGTGAATATTTCTTATTCAACTGAAGTGGATAACTTTCCAATTCGGGATTTTGAATCGTTTTTTATTATTATTATTAATTTTTTTTTTTTCACTGAGTGTGTGTGTATTTTTCTTTTTCTTTTTTTTTTTCATACAGGATGTATAAAATATATAGTTATATATGTATTTTCATTTGTTCAATCGTACTTTTTTTTTTTTTTTTTTTTTTTTCTTTTTTTCTTTTATTTATTTATTTATTTTTTTAATGCGAACTTTGAAGAAGATAATATTATTCCGGGGCATTTTGTAAATGTGATTCGTTTCCGTATCGTAATTTGTTGTGGGGTGAACGAATTTGCGGGCTTTTATGACCAAGAGAATGGGATCGGTGCTGGGTTGTATTTAATGAGCGCCCAGGCCGCTGTCTCTTTGCTTCTTCTGTTCCTCCTACACTACATTTGCAGATACATATATATATATACATATATATTTATGCAATCTGCATTCTCTATATATACAGAGCTCAGATGCAGAAATTACGCAGCAGGATGACGATCGTATCTGTCTCGCTTTGAAAATTTACGAATTGAATATCTCGGCTGAGCTTAAAATGTCTTTATCGCCTTCGAGAATTATTTATCGTATAGTATACTTAATCGTGATGTTCATTCTCGATCCAAAAGATAGCGCACACAACTAACAATATGTTTCAATTTTCCATTTTTTCTTTCTTTTTTTTTTCTCATTTTTTGTTTTTTTTTTTTACATTCATATGCATTCACATAAAAGTGAAATACACGAGAATCTTATTCGTTTCGATGTGCCAAAGTCAATAAAACAGTAGCTGAGAATATATATATCTATATATCTATATATATCATATATTTTTGTGGTGAATAAACATGAAATTTAAGGAATTCATGTGTGCCCAACACGGGGGATCTAATGCAATTAATATTTAAATTTTCATTGTATTTTTAAATATATAAAAATACGTAATTTTATCTTCTTACATATTAAAAAAATGTCATTATAATTAATTTGGCTTTATTTTTACTCTTGACAGTATTTTTAGTCAATTAAAAAAAAAATATATATATATATAATATTTTATTTCCAATATATATATATATATATTTCATCTTCAGTTATATTCACACCTCTCACTACGTGTGGGTTCAAATCAGATAATTTCCGAACCAATTATCCCATACATACATACTAGCAAAACACGCGTACACACGCGTACACACACACACACACGACACACATACAAAAAAAAAATATACAAACATAACACTGATGTGCTTTCTCTTTTGGCATCATTGTATTGGTGAAAAACTTCATCAAATATATAGAGATACATATTGCGTTTAAAAAAAAAGAAAGAAAAAAGAAAGAAAAAAAAAACTTTTGCAGAACGATAATCATATGTAGGTATATAGTGAATGGAGATAAACGAAGTAAAGTAATAGAGTTGTGTATACGCACACCGGCAAATTATCTGATGAGAATTTACATGTGGCAGATATGTTGTCTGTGTGTTTGTACTAGTGGACTTATGATGGTAAGAAAACTATCAACATTGAAGTGTATGAGGTTTATACACACCAAGTTCCGCATATACGAATGTACATATATATATATATATTTTTTTTCTTCTTCAAGATCATAAATGTGTGTATATACGTGTGTGGGCTTAATTCAAGGATATGGATATATTAAATATGTGTATACTCTGGTTTTTCTGGGTAACTTACGGTGGCGAATATGCGACGAATTACGACGATCCATTTGCATCTTTGATACGCGACTATACAAATGGAATGAAACGAGTCATGTGGTTGAATTATATTGCACTTGGGCGTCTGTATAGTTTGATATAGTATATATATATGTGCATGCATTTATATATAGAGCGTCAATTGAGCTTTGATGGCGGGCGATTTAGCACTCAGTTCGTTCTGTAGCGTACCACGCCTCTCTCTATATAATTACGTTGTTATTCATGATATTGAAAATATACACATATTTCGACTAAATTTATTTTATTTCAATTTTTTTTTTTTCTTTTTATAAAAAATAATAATTTATTATCCCGCAAGGGCAAAATATTTGTAGATCAAAAAAAAAAAATATATATATATATATATTTTGATACAGGATTTTTTTTGTTTTTTGTTTTTTTTTTTTTTTTTTTTTTACAGTAAAAATATTTACATATATATTCGCGATTTCTTTAGAAATCTCATTACATTTCATGAGAATATTTTAGTATATATAATAATGTGAGTTAAATATATTGCATTATTAATTTTTTTCCTTTCGTCTTATTAAAAAAGTAATGAAGTCTGTAGTGATTATTTTCTTGTTTAGTAATTTTTATTTGACGATACACTGGTAGAATAAAAACGAGAAAATCCAAGCTAATAAAATATATTCTAATGATAATTTTGCGTATTTAGCTCAACAAAGTATCTACAAACATTTAATATTATTTTTGTATTGTTTTTTTTTTTTTTTTTGTTTTCTTTAAAATTATTCAGTGATTATGGATGGTTAAAAAATATACGGATTAATTATGATAGGATTTGCATATTTAAAATGTCGTGTCATGGGTGGACATATATAAGAAGTTTATATGGAAAATAAAGTAAATAGTTGGCAATGATATGAGCAACAGGGCGGAATCGTGAGTTGAATTACTACGTATACAGCAGACACACTATCAAATATAATATTTCGTATACACACACTTCTGTAGGCCACAATTGCGTCATGATCTTTATCGTACGATGCGCAAGCACCGCGTGTACAACAATATTATTGTGTAGTTGCATTTGCATACACACATATATCCAATGTGGTTGGCGTTTTGCTGTATATATGCAATGTATACCTTGTTCATAGTTTAAATGCTACGCGATTTGCAATATTACCATTTGACTTTTTCCGTTTTTATTTATATATATAATTTTTTTTTTCTTTTTTTTTTTTTTCATTATTTATTTCTTAGCACGTGTGTTTATGTTTGTTTCTCGCGTGCCGAGTTCTGGGTGGGTGTCGTGAAAAGTTTGAATTATATCTGAATATATTTCTGAAGTTTGTGCATTCAACAGGTTCAAAGTATTGTCGAGAATATAATCTATACGATTATTATTTTCATTTACAAGACGAACGTTGAATTTTATCTCCAATGTCCTTGGAATCCACATTCTATATTTATATTTTACCAAACAGAAAAAAAAAAAGAAAAAAAAAAGGTAATAATATGGAGAATTATTTTTATTATTGCATTATATATTTTGCAACTTTTATTTATTTGTCGTTTGTATACGAAAATTGTCATTTGGTAAATTCAATTATTTTTTTTTTTTACTTGTGAAATATATAAAAAAAAATTGACTTTGCGTGGGTGATGATAAAAGAAAGTTTACATATATTGCGTACAATCGTCTTCGTGTTTGTGCAAATATTAAAAATTTTTTTTTTTTCTTTTTTTTTTTCGTAAATATTTTTCCATATTTTTTTCAATATCTCCTGTAAATACTCAATATTCACCTTTTTATTATTTTTTTTTTCTCACGTATTTTCAAGTTTCTAAAGTCACAAGTTTTCACAAAATTTATTAAAATTTCAATTGTAAAAAAAAAATTTGGAAATTTTTTTTTCTTCACATTTTTATTCGTATTTTTTTCTTCCCCTTTGCGTATTGTGAGTATCTCTATTAACGAGTCAACATGATTTCTATATCACTGATGGTTAAACAAAAAAAAAAAAAAGAAGAAAAATATAATTTATTATTAATTATTATATGTAACAAGTAAGAAATGAATTAAAATGCAAGGCACTGAACTGGTATATACGTGAATAGCGTGTACACATCAAGCACTAGAATGAACACATGGTTATGTGGTTATAAATTTTGCAGTAAGCTGAAGCGACCAAGCGGAGCTCTTGATTTACGTATACAGTTTGTATGTATATGGTAGATACATGAAGTATATACTCGTAAGAGTTTCATGGGGGTGGCCTTCCCGTTGGCTATAATGGGAATTATCCAAGAATTATCGTCGTGTACTCATTTCATATCATTCAAATTCTACAGTGTAATACTAAATATAAAATAAAAAAATATACAATAAATAATTTAACATAATTTATCTCTATACAATAGACAATTTTACAATTACACGCGTATCAATAATAAAAATTTTTTTCTCATATCAAAAATATCATACACAACTATCAAATGAAATTAAATAAAATATTTCAATATATTTTTTTCACCAAATGTCTTGTTAAAAATACATATATATATTTTTCATCTTTTATGGGGTATTCGTCGTCACTTTTATTGCACATACCTGAAATGCAATTTCATCCAACCCGAAAAGGGTGCTCATCAATTTATTTATTTTTTTCTTTTCATTTCTTTCACTCTTCCATTCTTTACATCTTTTATTTCTTCCGTAGTTCGCGATCGTTATATATAGTCTCTCTTGCACTTGTATATAGTGGCTGACATTTTTTACGTGCAGCAATGCGAAATGCGATTGACAACAGAGTTCGACGTCCGTGCACGTTGGCCCGTCACTTGACATCGATTTACGATTATTCGGTAACCGATTGATTTTTCTTATGTGTTTACACTCACCATCTTCAGTAAAAGAGAACGAAAAAAAAAAAAAAAAAAAAAAAATTTCTGTTCAATTTTTGCGTACACGAACAAAATTGTTACATGACGATAAAACAAATTTGTGCGTGTATTATTTAAAAAGGTAAATAAATAAATATTATATATAAATATATAGTAGAGATGATTATTCGATTAAATAGTGTGAGAGTAGAATTTGTATATTATATAGATGAGGCCATATCTTGAATGTGCACATTAACTTTTTATGAATACGTCTCGCTGTCTGTTCGAGAGACTGATTGATATCCCGCGCGATCTCGAGTCATTAACGGATAAGAGAATGAGAGATGTCGAGAGAAAAAGAGAACGAGGAGGAATAGTGAGCCCCGGGAAATTCTCGACACTGTCACACGATCGCTCGTAAAGACGTATATAATTGAGTCCCACTACGTAGACACGCCTAGATTCGTCATCATTCGCGTGTAATAATACCGGTTTTCAACTTGTTGTATATTTTCTATTTTATCCTTTGTATTCCTTTATAATTTTATACTTTACCCATCTTAATTTTTGTACAACATAAAAATTTCCACCAAACATTATTCATTTAATTCTACACTATTTTACTTTTATCAAATAAAAAAATAAAAAAAAATACAAAAAAAATTTATTTGTGTTATAATTCTTTTTTTTTTTTTTTTACCCAACAAAAATTGTGTGGAGGCGTTGAAAAAATCTATAACGGTATTAATTGTTTATAAAATTGTCTCAGAGATAGATCCAACTTTCATTGCACTTCATTAAAGAACTATATAACATGTGGTTGAATTGTCTATGATATCAGAGCGTGTATATGAAACGAAATATATAAATATATAAATGTGCAGTGGTGTCCATCCCCAAGGCGTAGATATATATAAATAGATACGATATTCTATACTCGTTGGTTCTTCTTGTCTTTGGTGCACACCGGTAATGCCCACGCGGAAGTGGATGTTATTCAACCCACCCATGAGGTACACGATTTTCTATCGACGCCCATTCAATTCACATCGCAAAGACATTTAACGATACTCCCGATTGTCTTTAGTCCCTTTTGTACATCTCCAAACTCATAATAAACATTTGTATGGTTACAAAAAAATTTTTTATTTGTTAAAATTTGTTAATATTGTGATGATAATCAGGAACATTGTGATAGTTTATATTGAATCTATTTATGATGTGACTATTTCAATTCTCATAAATGTCGTGAGAAAATGTAATGAGTTAAATTATACAATGGATATTCCATTGAATAAATGACAACGTCAAAAAATTCAATTGTTAATGTATTCTTATATATATATATATCATTAACAATGTTATATTACATATCTAATTGACCTGAATAAAATCTTGATCTCTGTTATTTGACTACTGTCAATAAATTAATAAACACTCTTTGGGTTAACTTGCAATTGCAGATGTTTAAATAAAGTAGTAAAGATTATCTGATTGTGATTATTGGCGTTTATTAATTAATATATTGTTCGTCGTTTTATTAATTTAAGTTGAGCTCCATTGCAGTAATCAGACATCTGTAATTATCCAAATGTGATATCTGTTCGTAGCGATTTATATTGTGCTTGAGGGTCTACACAAATCCAATGTAAAAATTTTTTTTTTTTTTTTTTTTTTTTCTTCTTTCTCATTCACATTCTCATTATTCTCGAAACCTTCAAAAATCCAATATACATTATCTTATGTTCAGTGAAATACATTCAAATATTTACATAACTTGACAAGTGTCTCACCAGTCTCATCAGTCATCAATGAAAAAAAAAAAAAAAAAACTATCAAGTGGTTCTATCAATTATTTCAACCTGAAAAATTTCATCTTCTTATATCTATCACTAAAATTTAATAAATAAAAAATAAATAATTAAATATTTCCACAGTAAAATATTTTGGCAGTTGGAAAATAAATTATAAAAATTATTGTATAAAATTTTAATGATTACTTATCAATTATTTCACCACGAATGATTTTCCAACATGTGTATTTATATATATATATATATGTATATCAATAGATAAAAATCTACAGAATCATAATATATTCAGTGTGCAGGTTGAGTGCTTTGTCAAAAAAGAAAAAAAAAAGAGGGTCCCACATTTTATACATAAGTGTAATTTGTATCGTCATGACTTGTCAGGTCAATTTTTACTGTTACACATCAAAACAAAAAAAAACAAAAAAAAAAAAACAAAAACAAAAATATTTGATACAAAAACTTGGACTCCAAGATGTATTTTTTACTGTAAAAATAATTGAGCGAGAACGAAAATATGGATTTATGAATAAAATAATAAATCATAATAAAATATTGAATTAAAATAAGCCAAACACTTCCGGTTCAAATTGTACAAGTTATATAAATAAATAAATAAATAAATAAATAAATAAATAAATAAATAGAATTCACACCTGATTTCAGGAATGTTTATTTTTCAATCCCTGAAAAGACCACCAAGCATGAGTTCAGACATTAAAATTCACATAAATCCTTGTGAGGCAATGTCCTTGTTGGATCACTTGCATTCTCCAATGGCTTATCGTTAAAATGACTTATCGCTTGTTCCGTATATATTTCTCTCCACACACATCTCTTTCTCCTTTTATTCCTTCACCCACTTTTTTTGTTTTTTTTTTTTCCTCTTCTTTTTATTTTTTTCTACACCACTCACAGAATTTTTCTTTCTCTCAAAAACACTCCCAATTAAGTCATGTTGTGTTTATACATTTATAATCATAATTTATCTTTATACAACGACATTTTCCATTCTTGAAACAGTTATCAGACATTGAGTTGTTTCTTTTTACTGTTCATCTCGTGGGCGAATCCGATGTTTTTAATGTACGATACAGATGAGAGACCTACCTCTAAGTCAACCCTGTTGAAATACATTGAGTATTTCTCTTGGTATTATTATCTTTTACTACACACATGTTTACTCTTATCCATGAGAAAAAAAAAAAAATAATAAAAAAAAAAAAATCAAAAGTATTTTGCTGTGATAATATTTATTGTCAACTTATGTTGCACATAAAAGTATCACAGTGTGAATGAAAAAATGTATTTATATTATGATAGTGAACGAAATAGAAAAATAAATAGGATAAAAATAGTAAAGAGAGAGAGCTACCCCTTGCAATTTTGTCTATTCGTACACTAGTAAAAAGTTTGACTTTGAAATAACAGTAATAAATAAAAAAAAAAAAAAATGAGAAAAAATACAAAAATAAATGCATAAAATGCAAGATACGAAAGATACAAAAGATTAGTAATGTAATCTTTAATTAATATCATATAGGGGCGTTGTAAAATTTTCTATATATGAGAAAATATATAAAATTGCATACTTATATCTAAACAGCAGCTGCTGTACAACTATACCCGATGAAGAATAGTCATGAAAGTATCATTAAGTATTCGTTGCAGTTGTGATTGCGGTACTCGATAATATAATACTCATCCAAGGGCAATGATAAATCTCTAACGATATCACAGTACGCATAACATCAACGAGAAATATATATTTAATAATATAGGAATGACAGTAAAAATATATCCAAGATATATTTTGTGAATGAGGATAATTTTATATATTAATATTGTGCAAGAGTAAATTACCATTGGGCTTTAAACTATATGTACATATATATATGAATGTACATACATAAGATTAAAGATGAAGTGGATGACACATGTGTGTAAACTTCAATAGTGTCCTATTTGCGCGCCGAAGGACATTGCATTTGACATGAATTACGTTACGTTACCAACTCAATTTAGGTTATTACATAGCCGTATTGTAAAGGGTGCATTGAGCGATAAGTCATTTTCTCAAGATAAGTTGCAAATGATGTGTATACGTGTGGTTGAAGCGACGAGTAAATGTGTAAAGAAATGATTGAGAATATTTTTC
The DNA here is from genome assembly GCA_963920625.1 of Dinocampus coccinellae. Taxonomy (NCBI): domain Eukaryota; kingdom Metazoa; phylum Arthropoda; class Insecta; order Hymenoptera; family Braconidae; genus Dinocampus; species Dinocampus coccinellae. Next base: position 11,256,028 of record OY987186.1, read on the forward strand.
TCATTTGTGCTCGGCTCATATGAACCAAAGTGGATGGACATGTATGAAACACAGATGTGAGAAATGTTTTATTCTTTTATATATACGCACCTTATAGTGTGGGTTATAAGATGGGGGCGAGTGAGAGACAGAAGAAAAAAAAAAAAAAAAAAAAAAATGTAGGAAATGAGAGAGATGGTAGGCGATGGTTATGAGGCAAAGCTTGGGCCTTGCATGAGATCACATATGCAAGTATATATAGTCGGTATGAAATACGATGAGAGAGTGCCTCGGGTGCAGGACTTATGCTAAGTACACGCATACAATTTTAGTATGTAATATATACATATACGCGCATGAATACATGAAACGATGAATAAGAGAGAAAGACTCAGTGAGTGAAAGAGAAATCAAGTATAAAATATTAAAAAAAAAAATAATAAATAAATTATAAATAAAAAATTTATAAATAAATTATATACATAGAGTATATTATTTATGTTTTACATAATTAAAAAAGTGAAGAAAAAAAAAAAAAAACAAAAAAAATATGTCACAACTGTCAATATTATTTTGATTGAGGGATGAAGAAAATAATATAATAAATGATTTGATGAATATTAAATAAATTCCAGAAGTATATTCAAAAGTGGATAATTGAATGAGAGATATACGGTGTATTTTTTTAATTTTATATATGCGTTTGTCCTCTGTGTGTGTGTGTATATATATATATATATATATATGTGATTTTTTATATTTTTATTTTATATTTTTCTCTTGAGGTTAACGTTATACCTATACGGTATACGTTATATTGAGAGCGTGTGAGTACGATGTGGATTTTGAGTGGGCGTTTAAGGTATGGAGAGTAAAGAATACTTTCTGTTGGACCGCGTTGCTCGTTGTACCTGCCACTCTTTATATGGATCCTGATGGGTTTAAACGGAAACGCAACACAGTAGTGGCAGCGACGACGCGTCTGTGCTATAAAGCCGCTTGGTTGAAATCGTTCTCTCGACTTGATTTTGCTACTGATTTTACCATGACAGTTGAATACATTTTATCTACATATATCTACATATATATTTAATTTGTATTGAATTTTATCGATGAGTAAATTTACATATGGAGAATAATAAAATTCATAGATTGCGAATTTTGAGTATAGATAAATAAAATTAAAAAAAAAAAAACAACAACAACAACAACAACAAAAGGTTTTTTTGTTTGTTTGTTTGTTTTGGGTGTGTCTAAATAAATATGTGGAATAAAAAAGAGAAAAATAATAATGAAAAGAATTTGAAATGGAATTAGGTATAATTCATCTGAATATAAATGTGTGTAATACAGAGAGCCGAGAACCCGGGACGTTGTTTGTCATAACTCATCTTCATCGAGACGTCGTTGAGTCAAGTTTTTAGACGTTTGTACACGCGCTACTGCACTAATATTTTAATAATAATAATTTCAAATCCTTGTCTAGATTAATAATTTAATTTTTCATACACCACTATTTTATTACTATTTTAATTTGTAATATAATTGGTTATTATGGATTTAAAGTTGGAAAAAAAAAAAAACGAATAATTCTATTCATTGGCATTGACTCGAGATAGAAATAGCTGATGAATATTAGCACGATTTATTTGCATAGTTCTCAATTAGTGGACTTGTACATACGGCATGCAGATTTGTATCGTTTGATTTCGCGTCAGAACGCGTGGGTCTTAAGACGATTCTCCATGCTACATAAGAGATGTGTATTAAATGGACAACCTCCAGGATCTGAACAATCGTTTTTGCTTGTTGCACTTTTAAACTCTTCCAATGTTTGTGCACCTTAACTAAAATAATAATCAGAAAATCCGTTGAACTCATTAAAGTCTCAAGGTACCAGTGTCTTATTTAAAAAAAAAAAAAAATAAAAAAAAATAAATAAATAAATAAAATGTAGAAATGTAATAAAAATAAATTCACACGAAAATGTATAAAACTTGAGTGTACGTTTTGATTATTATCAAAACAATGTGAATGATACGTGTGTGGTAGATGGTGGCTCGTTAAGGAGAAATCGATTAGATCGTCTTATCTCGTGGCGATGTTCGCGCGAGGTGTCATCGTATTGGCGCATGCGCATATACGAGCGTACTCGCTTGAATTTAAGTGTGTTGCAAAGTTTTGTTGTGAGAGTGTGCACGGGAAAAGACATAAACATTCATACTATGTATCTATCTTTGGGGCCCCTTATTCATACCACTACAAACGCTACAAACTCATATAAATGAACCAACGTCACCTACGCGTGCACACACGCGTTATAAGACGCGTGTTCAACGTGTCACGAGTGTGTATATATATAAAATAGTGGGAGTGGTTTTTCATCTTCGTCACACAAAAAAATTTTTTTTTTTTATTTTTATTCTTTTTTTATTTTCTTTTTCATTTCAAACGACTATCGTGCGCCCATCATTCTTTCTCACTCATGCGTTTGCCTCTTGTCCTTATACTTGGTACGCCTACACGTTATAGTTGCAGCATCCACACTTAGGCCCCGGTCCGCAGTCAAGCGCGTGCCTCCACGCGACCAACCACCACCAACCACTGGCAGCTTTGAGCAGCGTGAGACACTGCGCGATGAGATACATCGCGAGAGAGTGAGAAAAGAAGAGAAAAAACTCTCATATACCAGATACATACACACACACACACATGCGCAAGTACAATCGCACACGTATACGTAAACATTTACCTTGTGACTATAGTGGAAGAGTCTTCGATATTGGACACAGTGAATAGTGGACACGCGCGAGTGATAGTCACACGCGTCTTTTCCTATCTTCAATACGTGGACAGATTATTCGCAATATGCTCGTGATAATCGAGATTTTATTTCCATTTTCAAGACATTATATATCATATGAAATTAATGATTGTATTATTTTTTGTTTTAATGTAAAACGTGAAGAATAGTAGTGGGTTTTGCCTCAATAAATTGTTCGCTTTTGTTTTGTTTTATTTAATTTTTTTTTTTGTTGTTTTTTTTTGAAGGATACATGTGTGGAAAGGGCAAAGTTTAGAAATCGAGTTGGTTTGACATATGAAAGAGTGAGAGAGTGTATTATTTGTTTTCGTTGAAGATTATAATCATTTTGCGAAATTTTACGACCTGCAGTTTCTTATTTGCGGTGGGTCTCTCACATCCTTCGTCTAATATTGTTTTACAGTGTGACAGTAGCCCAAGTGTGTACGTATTCTTAGATGATTGTAATCTCAAGAATAATTTTTCAACTTCTCAAAAGGTGAAAGGAAGAGAGAAAGAGAGAGAAGGAGAGAACAAAAAAAAAATACTTTAGGACTTTGAATAATTCAAAAATAATTTTCAAAATATTTATTGATGAGAGAAATATGCGGGTGTACAAATAAAATAGTGAAAGTTTAATTACACACTTAAAAATTTGTCACTTCATAAGTGTGAGCAGTCATAATTTTTTGATTATTATTACGAAACTTTTTTCACATTAAACAAAAAAAAAAAAACAAAAATTCATATAATTCATATGGTATTATTATCGTCATTATATTCTGTTAATTTCTATTTTGGAGTGTTTAACTAACTGTCGGTTTATTAAATTACTTTCGTTTACTCTCAACCAAATAGAAGTGGTGAAAAAAAAAAAAAAAATATATATATATATATATATATACTAATAATAATAATAAAAGATACGTGTGAAACTTTCCAGTGAATTTTAATATTTCTCATTGCGTGAAAATTATCAATGAAAAGTATTTGATATAATTCAGCAGAAAAGTGCAGACACATCGTTGTCATCACCGTGAAGAAATTTGTGTATAATTGTATTGATCAATTTGTGATGGTGTTTCGTTGTTGTCATTGCTATTCACTTGTATATAAGCATAAGCAACTGTCAGACGTGTGTGTAGCAATGCGCGATTAAATTGATCGAATCGGCGCGTGACGGTCGAGTAGTCCCGCGGGTATAGTGCGCGAAAACGAGTGGATTGGAAATCGGCGAACGGTGTATGATTGGCGTGGGTAGAGAAGCGGCGCCAACCTGTTGCTCAAGAGCGTCGCGGACCCGTTTCCATTTAGAAGAGACGTAAAAGTGGGAACGCAATATCTCGATCTCAGACGTAGTGAACCACCGACTGATGACGAGGGAATATTACCAAGTATGTGCTGGTTTGTTGTGAAGGGTCGCGCAAACGATGAAATAACGGTCCATCACCGCCCTTGATAACGTGTGTCTCGAGTGCTTGGCCATCATATTTTTTTTTTGTTCTCTTTTTGTTTTGTTTTTTTTTTTTTTTGCTGGAGAAACAAGAGCTTCCGCGTAACGGAAATTTTCTGAATTATTCAAATTTTTTGACATTGACAACGAGCGATTTATTCATCAGGATAATATTTATATTATTTTTTTTCTAACGCTGTTTTATGAATTTTTTTTTTGTTTTCTGTTTTTTTTTATATTCCTCTTCCATGTGAATATAGAAACTGAGTGATCTTTCAAGATGATTGTGTGGAAGACTATATTTCTTCTCACTTTTCTCGGCGTTATTGTTACCTTAGCGAGCACGACTAAGGAGTCGTTGGAGTGTCGGGCAAATCTCACGACGGCAATCAAAAATGAAAGCTTATTCTTAGCAAAGATCCATCAAGCGGATTATATCTTCACGGGAAAGATCAAGGAGCTGAAAGCGAATGAGGTCTACGTAAAGGTAAAACGCGCCATAAAGGGTAATCTCAATGGCACGATGAGCCTCACGCTCAATGACACTTGTGGATTTTACGTGAGGAAAAGTTATACGGGTATTTTTTTGGCTTCTCGTGATGTGAGTTTAAGTAATTTTATGTACAATCCTAAAATTGTGATGCATTTTGGTCCTGTGCCGCTCACCTTGGCCAATCTGGATCGTGTTAGTGCTGCTGTTCGTGGTAAGTCACTCAAAATTTATTATTAACTTTAAATTTTCATATTCATCATTGATCATCAAATGTGAGATTTATATTATAGTCAATAATATAAACAAAAAAATGTTGGAAAAATTCAAGAGGAAAAAAAAAATATATATATATATAATAAATAAAATCATAAACTTCATTCAACGTCTTTAGATATATTTCAGTGAGTATAAAAGGCCTGAAGGTTTTTATTCATATCCTGGCACTCGATAATTCATACTCGGCTCTTTACTTACCGACACTGATATCAGTGCCACTCTTGATCTTTTTAATTCGCCGACAGCGTCGAGCTGGTGTCAACAACGACGCGTTGGTCACGCTGTTGCGTGCCAGAAAGACAACCGTACCCTTCAGGCCAACTTCGATCGGTTAATCTCGATATTTTATCATCGTCTCATGATGTACAATCTCAATATCATCATTCCCACTTATTTTCCTTCTCACACGTATATAATAATATTCCTATTATACCCTTCACATATTCGCTACACTTTCTCAATTATATTTAATCCTAGACTAATTAAATATTGGAAAAAAAAAAAAAAAAAAAAAGTAATAATAATATTCAAACATTTAATTTAACGAATATTTTATAACGTGTCTGGAGAATATCAGTCGATGAATCTATAGCTGTTGTACCATTTATGGAAAGTTAACAAGAACTTATCCATGTCTTTTTATTTTTTTTTTAAAATTTTTTATTTTTGACTCGACGAAATATTTATCGTAAAACAGGTAATGCGGGCCCATAATGCATTGTATCATTTTCTAAACACACCGTTATGGTTGTACTTGATACCGGTTCAAGTATTATCAATATTTTCCACGAGAAATATAAGATTCTGCATTAATTCCACACCGTATTTAACGACCGTGAGAATTTATTTCTATGAGTAATTCCAATCGCAAATTAATATCATCAACTACAAAAAAAAAAGTTAACAATAATGATTATAATAATAATAATAAACAAATTAATTTATTCTATTTATAAATCAAAGTAAATAGTAAATAATAAATAATCCATCCAATATTTATATTATCAATGAAATGATGAAATAAAAATCTCATATTTTTATATAATTACTAAAATTATTTTATACAATTTTTTATTCAATAGTTAATAAATAATTGGGTGTATTTGTATGTGTGTGTGTGTATATATATATATATTTGATTCACACTGTGCTCTTCTTTGTATCTCTATCACCACTAAAAGCTACCTGTGACACCTGGTTCACGTGTCGTATAGTTTGTTCACATTTTACACCCACGTGTTACATATATCTACACATTTGTTCACAAGATATTTTTCCTCACAATGTACAGTTTTGTATGAACATGGTGGTCGTAATGTGAGTTAGCCACATGGCATTTGTGCGTGGTATAAATCCATAGCGATGTTTTGCGTCGTACTTGATTCGTGTTGTCAGAGAGTCAGTGAGGTCGGACATAATACGTGGCGCTACCCACGCGAAAGAATTTCTCACTGCTTACTCTTTGCAATTGTGATATACTATATACTATATATAATATATATATATATATATATATGATTTTATATGGATATATATACAATACAACTTGTGTTTGCGTGTGCGCACGCGTCAAAAACTATGGACTGACACACCCGTGAGAGTTTACGCATATAAAATCAGGCCCAGGTGTATCCATGCGTGAGGCTTTCACCGATTTTTATATCACATAAGTATATACAGGTATATATATATATATATATATATATATAGGTATACGGACTATATTTCCCCTGTACTTTGCGCGTTATATTATATATGAGTAATCTCCGCGGAGGATTTGAGTGACACAATGAAACAACGAGGGTGAGTATATATAAACGTATGATGGTACACGTTCATTGTTTAACGGTTTATACGAACGAGACATCGATACCCAGTAATTATCATTGTCTGAACGTTGTGCAATATCGATGGAGAGAAGTTATGATCTGAGAGATGCAGATAAGTTTTGCATATAGAGTGGGAGAAATATTTATCGTGTTGCTGTGTGGCTGATGGTTATCCATCGAAGGGCAAAGAGCACACACACGCACACAACACGCACATTCACACACTCATGTACACATACGCATAAATATATATAAAGCGAAAGAAGTTTTTGTTGTGTGAGTGGGCGAGAGAAAGGGGAACCGATCTCATTTTAACTTACGTGAATAATCCGTATTGAAATGACACGAGTAAATTAATCTGATACATTTTTTCTTGCATTAGACAAATATATTTTTTAATCTTTTTTTTCTTTTCTTCTTTTATTTAAAATTGAAAATTATGATCAGTATATCACAGGATATATATTGATGTTAATTCTGACGCCCATGGAATTTCAATATAAAATATTATTGAATTGTTTATTAGACGTTCGTGTATGTATAGACTACCTACGGAGATGTATTTTTATATTTGACGCGTATCGAATATCTTATGACAAATCACTTCTACTTCAAAAATCAGGTTTAACTTCGTTATGTATGACGATACTCGGTGATCACAGACCGGATTATTCTACTGGCGTTGACACTCACACAAGAAAATTCACGATATTTCACTGTGAACATAGATATATACAAATTTAATAGTATATCAGTGTAATTGCAATTTATATACGGCAAGTTTCAACACCATCTCGTCATTTGTCGTGATACGGTGGACTTTTTCACGACGGGGTTTGTACCACAAGGGATTAAATTCGCGGGCCCTCTTGTTGTTCGTATTTACTTCAATCCATTTTTTACCACACAGTCACTTACTTGAATTGTTGTTGTTGTTGTTGTTGTTTTGTCTGTATCCGAATGCGAGAGAGTTACCACACTGGGTAGGCGGCTGATTGCACGCACGATCGTGTATATAAGTTCGCGATGCGTATTATCCACGCTTTGTAAAGTCGTGCTGCTGAAAAATTACCCTTTCTTCCTGCTACTTTGAAACTTTATTATTATTTATTTATTTATTTATTTATTATTTATTTCTTATTTATTTATTTTTATTTTATTTTATTTTCTCTCTTCTCTGTATGATTTATTATTTATCTTTTTATGCCTTTCTTTCTTCTGTTACTTACTTTTATTTTTTTATTATTATTTTTTTCTCTCTTCTTTTAGGCGTATATATGACTTATTCGATTCAGTGGCTACTGTTAATTTATTTCTCGTGCCACCACTGTCAGTACTGTAGATCAATTAATAATTTTCCTGTGTTAACATCGTGAATAGATTAACGATATTGTTTTGATCGTAGTTCCGTTGTTATACTATACTAATTTATATGATAGTAATTTGAGATATAATAGAATCAAAATATTTATTTGTTCACTAGTAGAAAACCAAGTGTTTACAATTTTGTGTCGAATATTCTTATTCCCTCAATTACTTTAATATTTGTGGTCAGTTTGTAATATCATTCGGCAGTGTACGGTCAACACGGAATTTTCGGAAAGGAATTTATTGTGATTTATTGATTAATTGGTATATCGTGTGGTTTATTCAATTGTGTTTTATATCATATGTTGATTTAATAGTATTATTTTATTTATTTTATTTCATTCGTGTATTATATTAATAATTTTTTGAAATTTTGTAAAGTGTTTTATAAAAATTTTAAGTGAATTTTAAAAAGTGAAAATTTTATTTTTTTGAAAATTCATTGCGTTACTTGTGTGATTATATTAAATAAACTGGCGCTTTTATTTTTATTTATTATTATTATTTTTTTTTTTTTGTATACAATATTCAAGACGTAATGGATAAAATTAAGAGTGCAAGAATATGGTGAGTTGTTAATTTAATTTAATTTAATTTTTTTTTTTTTTTTTTTTCACATAATATATTCAATTTTTACACATAATATATTTAATAGTTTATACTAAATATATTTAATAGTTTGTACAACTTCTTTTTTCTTGACTGCATTTGTGACCTCGTTGAATTTCATCATAAACTATTTCCAGTATTCTATTGAGAGCAATTATAAAAATAGAAATACATATTTACCGCCAGTCGTATATAAAGAGATATATAAACACAAAATAACGATACAATACATTTTGAAATCAGTGACTAACGTTTTATAAGAAATATAAAATGTTCAAAACAAATTCTATTGATGATCGTGTAATCTTTAGATATACGTATTGGTATCAATTGATGAGTATATACCCGATTGCATTCTGTGATAATTATACTATATAATTCAACGTATCTGGTGAATGCATATAGGTATGCAGAACTGGTCTTTGGCGTCATTGCTAAAGCATCCCAATTTATTTGCTCTGGAGGCGTTCAAGCATTCCCATTAATTCTGGTCCCATGTCTCGATATTTACGGGGGGTGCCTCGTCACTAGTCTTTTTATTCTTACCGCGTATCATTTTTTTATTTTTCTCACTCATATGCTACGTCAATTAGTCTTTCGACCGCATCATTGACTCCCGCCCGTTGTATATCCCAGTTGTCTTTTTATATATTCTTGTTATCCACTTATGAAATTCACCGCAATTTTCACATTCGATTCATGTGTTATGATATTATTTATTTTTTATTCGTGATATTTATTCATCATTGTTGTTGCCAATGTCGAATAAACTGTAATATAGCTCCAAAAAGTATTGGATTTGTCAATATTTATGTATTATAAAATAATTAGATTTTAATGATATTTCATTTTTTTTTTGTTTTTTTTTTTTTGTTTTTTGGCTCATATAAATATTTATTTTTATTTAATTCGTGTTATATTTTTATCGGTAAAATAACTTTTTTATTATTGTCCGAAATTTTTTTTTTTTTCATGTATATCATTTTTTCTGTACGTAAAAATTTATTGCTAATCATTTTTCAAAGATCTTTTGTAGGCCACAATTATTTATTCAACTCTATAATATGTTTTTCTCTCGATTTTAACGTGAAAAATCTTTTAAATAAAATATTATTTTCATTTGTTGATGTATATAAATTGTAGTACAATGAATATCGAATTGTGGGTGTCTGGTAAATGTGAAGCCCAGGCGCATTTATAAATTGTTGATTTCGTTTGAGTATCGCTCAAGTTGAGACTTGACAATGAGTCTCACCTTTACCTTTTCTCTACGCTCGTAAATACATTATTACAGTTATTATGCGAGGCTCGTGCTGTTGTTGTCGTCATTATCCCCTTTAATGCTCACAGCGAGCATCAATTTTTATTTTTTTATTTATTTTTTTTAATTTTTTTTTATTTTTTTTTATTTTTTATATAATGAGTATTATTTTTTTTTTTTCTTCTTGAAGTATAAAATTTTTTATAGTAAAATCTAAATATTTCCAGAGTTCACTCTGTGGTCGTTTTTTCCGTTACTACTTTACAACCAGTCAAATTATACAAACATGAATAATTGTAAATAACTAAAAAATCTTATTTTTTCAATATGAAATAATTAAAAAAAAAAAAAGAAAAATAATAATAATGCAATAAACTCGACCATTTGACAGACACTAAATTCCATTCATATAATGTTTAGCTGTCACAATACAAGTGATTTTATATGATTATCAGCAAATATAACATTAATGTTTATATGATTTTTTCCTTCTTGACTACCATGACGACGTCATTGATAGAGATTTTAAAATATAATTGGATAAAAAAATCGAATTGTGAGGGACCATCGAAAATTATAGTGGAGCGTTTGGATTAGAATTCCACATTGATCCTCGATTGTCCCTGATCTCACTTTTAGATGTGAATAAATATGTCGCACCATTAACAAAAAAAAATAAAATTAAATTAAATTATAATAAATATAATAATATCAATAATAAAAATAAAATATAAAATTATTTATTGATGTATTTTGGTTATTTTACGTCTTGAGAAATTGTATTCAATGCCGTATGATTATTTTAAAGATGATTTTGATGGATTTAAGTGGTTCTAATTGGACTTGTATTTTTTTTGTTTTGTTTTGTTGAATATCACACGTTATTTCTTACTTTATCTCTTTCCTTATCTCGTTCATTTACTTTCTTTCTTTCACTCTCATATTCATTTTCTTATTGCTCAACATTGAAATAACACGGACTTTAAAAATGAAGTTTTGCATGCCTAAGGGACAAAGCCATAAAATATACCGAGCGTAACAGCTTTCAATTATGAGTCCTTTTGCCGCGCGTTCGTGCACGCTCGTACAATAAGAGATATGGGAAAAAAAAAAAACAAAAAAAGATGAACAGATGGTATTTTATTTTTATTATTATATAATTTTTTTTCCTTGTAATTAGACCAGAACGAGAAAAAATGGAAAAAAAAAAAAAAAAAAAAAAACAGAACAAAACACAAAGGAATTGTAAAAATATTTATTTGATTGTCGTTTTTAATAAAAATACTCACGTTCATGTTTGAATACGGTTGTCTTCAATTTCAATTTATAGATAAAAGAAAGTGTAAATATTTATTATATGATATTTTATTAGTATGGACAATGAACATTACAATTCATATTGAAACATCATAGTTTATTTATAAATATTAATGTGCATTTATATGTATATATATATTTTTTCTCATTGCCATTGTATAATGTGTGCTATTATGATCGATGACAATTTAATGGTAATCATTAATTTTATTCTCAACTTTATGTGTGTCATCTTCACCTGTACGATGAATTTTAAAATATATATCCGTCATTGTATTGACAATAAAAATAAAAATCTTCTTGATCGATAAAATTTTTATACATGAAACATCAACCGGATTTATTTGGATAAATAATCAAGATGTAACATTTTTTTTTTTTCATTCTTCTTTTTTTTATAAAAATTTCTTCAGTCTTCACTCTTGATTTTTATTTCTTTTTTTTTCTTTTTTTTTCTTTTTTTTTTCTTGTATTTGTTTATTCTGAATTGGTTGAATCTTCCAGACCCGTATATAGCATGAGAATATCTTCTCACATGTTACAAATTCAAATTAAACGCGTGTTTTCTAGAGAGGTAACCTGATGCGTCCGTCCACGGCTCATTTAAATGTCATGTTGTGATATGGTGGTATATATATATGAATGTATCTATGTATATATATATATATATATATATATATATATATATATATATATATATGCATACACGTCCTTTGAATGTCGTATGGAGGTATAATCGTCGTTATGACACTCACATAAGCCCAACATGTGTATTTTTTATGCCTATTAGAACTTGTCATTGAAATGAATCGATGATTATTTCTAATTTTATTGGTTGATTAATGGATGAAAAATTTTCAAAATGAATTCATCAATTTGACACATCTTTTGTAAATTAAATTTTATTTATTTTTTTATTGTTTAATATTCAATTAAGAATTATTGGTTATTTATATTTGGAAAATTTTAGTTGATGATGTAGAAAAAAAATAGATAAAAAAAAGAAAAAGTGTAGAAAATAAAAAATAAAATTATTCAACGGAGTTCATAAATATTGAAAATAAAATATAATACATATTTAAAAATTTATTATACACTTAAATGAATAATAACAGTGTTAATTGTATATAAATTTAAATTTATTGTAATAGTTTTTATGAGTTTGGAAAAAAAAGGAAAAAATAAAAAAAGAAATATATATTATTAGATTTTGAAAAGTGAAAAATTGATTTTAAGACAGCGGGAAAGATATGATGTTTACGATAAGAATCATTTTAGGATCGTTCATCGATTCGACACACACAAATCTTTTATAATACACACACGGCATTCGTGTCCAGTTAGTGCACACACGTTATACCTTTTGAAAAAACACTTCTGGGCGTCCTAAAAGTCGTAAGGGCGGCGGCTCATTTGAATTAACACTCGTGTTGCGTTGCTTTTTAAACATCGTTCATTTAATTTATGGAATATAAATTTGTGTAAAATCAACCCTGAGAATTATGTACACAACAAGAAGACCACACCTGGTATACCGCCCTTTTTAAGTAACTCACCAACCATCGTATTTATATTTTACTAATTTAATAACACACTATGAACAGGGATAAGTCGGTGATCATTGATAATTTAAATGAAATAAATATCATGTAAATGACAGACTTTCCAATGATACATTAACCGAAAAAAATATCATACACACAGTGTTTTAGTAACAATAATAAATTCAAAAAAAAAAAAAACAATTCGCATTATACTTGTAACTGGTATTTAAAAAATACTTTTTCTTCTCTTTTCTATCTTTTACTTTTTTTTGTTTTGTTTTTTTTTTTCTTGTTTAGACAGTGAGGGAGGCGACTCATTTGAATGCCTTCAATGCTCTTGCATACGAATAATTTATGAAATATAAATCCCAACGTCAATGCAACCCCTAACAAATTTGGCCACACCCCATCACGCCCTTCACGGTGGCCAGATATATACACTCATCTTCTATATCTTCTTTCACTGACGCTTTTTATTTCACTTTATACACTAGAATTTTTTTTTTTTTCTCCGGCCATGAATCGCATTTCTTCTTTTCTCCCTTTTTACCTTTTCGTTTGTAGTTTTTTTTTTTTTCGCTACCGCGACCCTTTTATTTCGCTTTCTTGCCCATCTTCCCAGGTGCCTTGAATGCAAAGTTGGGCTATCAAAGCGTCGCGAAGTTGCAGTAGAAAAAATACAAGTTGAAAAAAAAAAAAAAAATAATAATAATAATAATAATAATAATAATTTGGTATGTAAGAAAAAAAATTAAAAGATATGGGAAATTTGCGCACTGTAACTGAGTCATTTATACGTTAAATCGATTTTGCTCCATGACCGTCACACGGATTTTTATAGAATTCAAGTTAATATATTTTTATTCGACTCGTTTTTTCGTATCTTGAAATTCCAATTGTGGAATTTTTTTTTTTTTTTTTTTTTTTCCCTCAGTCATTCGTTTATATATTCATCGGTTCTTCAGTAATTATCGCTGGATTATTCATTTGGAAAAGAAATAAAAATCTTTTTCTTTATTCTTTTCTTTTCTTTTTTTTTTTCTTTGATACACCCACGTTTATTTCGAATTTCTAATATACCGCCGGAGTACATTCAACAATCTAACCGTTAATTACATTTCTCCCTTTTTTTTTTTTTTTTTCTCTCCATCAATTCTTTGTTGTTTTTTTTTATGTGCACAAATTTTCTCATCAATTTCTCACATATATATATTTGTACATACGACGTATGTTATATTGTCTTCATCGATAAATACACCTTTTTTTTTTTTTTCATCATCATCTTCTTTTAATTTTAATTTTTTTTTTTTTTTCTTGCCACACCTTCTAAAAAGAAGGACTTACCTCTCAAACAAAACGTTTGTTGAATTCATAATCATTTTTTGCGTTCACCTCCTCCACACCATCATCGTCTCCACCTTCACTTTCATCTTCTCTTTCTCTCCATCATTTTGTTTTGTTTTTTTTTTTTTTTTTTTTCTTTTCCTCTTATTTTATTTCCTTCTTCACAACGGTCTTGGGTGGCGGCGTCTTCATCCTATGTACCGGTCATCAATTATTAAACTCGAGATGCGGTTGAGGCCTAGGATATAACGTCGACGTGGCGCATGAGGGAAAGAAAAAAACAAAAAAAAAAAAAAAAACAAAAAGAAAAAAAAAAAATTTAAGGAAAAGAAAAACTAATGTAAAATAATACTGGGAAGATTACAATGGTCAGGGAGGATGCCATCACCTTCCTCCTCGATGAGTAGCGACAAATTTTTCTTAGGTATATATACATAGTTATGCATACCCACAGTCGTTGTTGACATGAACATTCAAACATGACACCGTTGAATTGTCTATTTCATTTATTTATTTATTTATTTATTTATTTTTTTTTTCTTTTATTCAAATACGGAGTGTTGTTCCTTCACACTAACAAAACAATCAAAAATTCCTGACTCTAACAACGAAAAAAAAAAAAAAAAAAAAAAAAAAAAAAGAAAACACGAATTATTTTTATAGATATTATAATTATTATTATTAATAATCATAATATTTATATTATTATAAAGTGAAAAAATGTGCTTACTGCGTTTGAGAAAGGGAATTCAATTAAATTTCTGTGGTATTGTTTGGTATTCAATGACGCGACACCTTGGAATATTATGGGGTTCATTGGGATCTCGTATAAGTGTATATATATATATATATATATATATATGGGTTTGTGATTGGTATATATGTGTGTTAAACGTATAATCGTGTATGCCGTGTATATGAAACGTGGGCGGGTCGCTTCTTCTTTAAGCGTCACGGGTCATTACGGATTCGTCGTAAATTTCGTATTAGGTCTCTGTCTCTTTTTTTTTCCCACTCTTTCTCTCTCTCTCTCTCTCTCTCTTTTGCTTGTGGTTGAAGCTTAACCGACTCGCGTGGACGGACACACCACGCGCAATGTATATTCAACGTATTCCTAAATGTATATACGTACATTGAAAACGATATAATGTCCCGTTTGTCCCACCACCTGGGTGGCATTTTTGTATCGTTTTGGTAACGATATATATTGACTCATTCATTTTCCCGAACTCATATACTCGTGTAACAATTTTTTATTCAACGGCCCACCACTACATATATATGTAAAATGTTATGTCGAAAATATCTTAGTAAATTTCACGACTTTATATACTTTACTGTCAAACATTTAATTTTTATTATATTTTACAATTTTTTTTTTATTTTTCGTTTTTTTTTTTTCTTTTTTTTTTTTTCCGTTTATTTTTTGCCAATTTTTATGAATTATATTTATTATCCGCGTCATTTGATATAATAATTTGTGATATCACTCTGAAGAATTTTTTTTTTTTTTTTTTTTTAATTTTATTTTATCATTCAATTGAATTGCGGTGACTTGACATATTCGATAACATACAAAAACATCGATGTGTGTGTGTGTGTGTGTGTGTATATATGTAAAATATTTATATGTATCCGCGGGCGCCACGTGAGTGGTGTTATAATCCGTGAGAATTGAAATAAAAAAATACATGTATACATGAACATACACACACATATGTATGGTATGGTCCGTGTTACAATAGTGATGTTGCGCATTCGATCAATGGACAGGTGACGGCAGCAATGTGTCATGATTCAACATAAATTTTGTATATAAACAGAGGCATCGAAAGATCGATTGTTTCAATTGATCGTGTTAATTCTTCATTGTATTGGTATTAGTCATATTTATTATAGTACAACAATATCAACGTCAAATTATTTTCATCAAATATACATATTCAATTATTTAATTTAACACTTGTCACAATAATAATAATTATTATTTATCTGTATAAAATATTTTTTTATTTTTTTAATTTTATTTATATGAAACTTCTGATTATTTTTATTTTCATGACACAATTACAAAGACGGAAATGAACATTTATTAAGTACATTAGTTGAGTGCATTAGTGTACAATAAATTTATATGCATACATGTATATATGTATCTGTGGGAAGGGTTGGACGATGCAATTGCGTATTCACAACATGCTCGTTACATGTGAAAAAAAAAAACAAAAAAAAAAATATATAAAAAATAAAGAGTTACTAACGCCTGCGTAAGCAGTTTATAGTCGATTTTCTTGATGAGAGTAGAGAGCTTATCTTCAAAGTCTTCCTTTTTCATACACTATATAGATATATATATATGAATAAGTGTATGAGTGAGTGTTGGTGTTAAATTGTATACGCATTAGTGGGGGCGATGGAGTACGATGAGGTTTAAATGATTATCATTGCACTTAATGATCATATATTTATTATATGTATTTGTTTGATGATCGATATATGATTTTTCATATCAATTTTATTTATTTCATAATGTTCATACGAGAATAATTTGAAATAATAATATTATTGATAAATTCATGTTATATATTATATAATTGCATATAATATTTTAAACTTCATTTACATTATACAATATTTATTGTGGAATGTAAATGAAATTTTTCTGTCATCATATGTTATATTTTTTTTTTTTTTTATTGGTTAAATCCAATTTATATGTATTAGTAACAACATATTGGTGATTATTTCAATGCGATAGAATGAGTAACGAAAAAAGGGGGAGAGTGAGTGAGAGTTGAGAGATGTTGAGGTGGGCAGTTGTGTATATATATGTACACACACACGTTGTTGTATTTTCTTTAACTCACCTTCAGGCGGTTCATCTCCTCCTCGATCTCCATACGAAGAGATGATTGCATCTGGTAAGATCGGTAGCCATCGGGAGCTCAGACATAGATCATATTAATGGCGTTGTGGTCGACAGAGGCAACATTGCGTCGATAACGATCATCCACTATCGATCGATAGATTGTACTTCGTTCGTCGACGCTTATTCTTATAATATAAGACAGGGTGCGCTTATGGATTTGTGTATTCTTCATATTTGATTGCTTATCTCTCAGGGATTTTTATTGTGTTTTTATATATCGTACGAATTACTAATGATCAACGAGAAAAAAAAAAAAAAAGAAAAAAAAAAGGGAAATAGCGATGGATTAAATGTTTTGTTGATTCACATAATTTTTGTGTTGGTAAAATTTGAATTTTTACATTGACCAATTTCAATTTTAATTTTTATTTATTTTCATTTATTATTACTATTATCATTATTATTATTTAGTGTTTTTTTTTTTTTTTTTTTTTTTTTTTTTAAATTTTCTTTTCATTTATTAATCGCTATTGATTTGTTTTGATGATGGGTATTATTTGCAATGTTGAGAGGCAGTTTAGACTTCTCAGGAAGTTTGTCGGCATATGGGATTATCATCAATAATATCCTGTCAATGTAAATCAACCTTTTGGCTGTGCCTGTCGGCGCCTTGAGTTGATCGATCTTCGCTAAGAATGAGACTCGCAATGAATTCATATAAATATTTCTCTAAAACGTCATCATTGCAAGGGTTGAATACAGTCAATTTTCTTTTACAAAGATACCTATGGATAATATATATATATATATATATTGAGTATTGTTGATTTGTATGTTGTATGATAGCGATATAACAAATCATAAAATGGAAAAAAAAAATAAAAAAAGGAAAAAAGAATGTAATAAAAATAAAAAAATATATATGGAATTTTGCCATTTAAAATCACAGCGTGTGATCGTGGTCCGTATACAAATTCTATCCATTTGATTTTATTTATATTATATTTAAAAATAAACAAAAAAAAAATATATATACATATATATATATAAAACTAGTATTTTCGAATGATTATAGGGGGCGAAAAAAAAATATATAAATATGATGGATAATTTATATACCTGAAAAATATTTTCGTGTAGCATCAAAGTGCATATTTAATAGTCATCGACTGAACACTCTATATATTAATATAAATTAGTCATATATTATATTATTCTTTTCTTTGTTTCATTTTCAAAAAAAAAAAAACAATAATAATAATAACAATAATAATAATAAATAAAAAATAAATATGATCAAAAGAATAATTTTATACATATATTGATATATTTGTTCCGGATGAGTCAATGATTTTATAAATATTTCCCGGAAAAATGTGAAAAAAAAAAAAAAAAAATATAAAAATGATTATTTATGCTTAAGATGATATATTTAACATATTATTTCATAGCAACATCACATGTCGCTCATTATTTATTCATATAATATTATTCACAGTTACATTGCAATTTGCTACAGTTAAATTGTCATTAACTATGAAAAAAAAAAAAAAAAAAAAATACAATATAAACAAAACAAAACAAAAAATGATATATAAATATATATCGGTTGTCTTTCACTTGTATCACAACACCAATAAACGATATAACGTTGCATGCCAATGTATACAGATGTGTATTATCAACACGACGCAATTACTATAGATATCGATTTATTACTGCATATTAATATATATATATATATGTATATATTTTTTTTATCTGTTTCATAGGGATATGAATATAAATACGTATACGTATGAATACATAAATTCAGTGAATTTTTTACACGTAGCAAGAGTTAAATATCGTTTTTTTTTTTTTTTTTTTTAATTCTTTATCGATATAACACTTTATTTAATTCATATAAATATTTTTTTTTTCATTCCTCCCTGCGATATTCGATTTGTAGAGACTGACCGAAAAAAACAAAAAAAAAAATAATAATAATAAATAATAAAAAGTAATAAAAAAGAAAAAAATATATAAATAAATAAAATTTGTACTGTGGCGCCAGCCACCGATGATTATACAAGAGAATTTTTTGCCAGATAACTTTTCACCATGATTATATATTATCCGTGTATACATTTTATTACGAATGATTGCTTTACATCGTGTGCGCGTGAACACCTACCGCGGCATCAAGGAAAGACTTTTGACGCGCCCGTTCAATCGGCACATACACATATATACAAAGAAGAGGGGGGAGAAAAAGAAGAAAAAGAAAAAAATAATAAATAAATAAAATGAAAAGATTAAAAGAATAAAGGTGGATTCGTTGTATTTAAGTCGGCTATTTTCCATCAACTTTGATTTTTAATCTTGATAAAAACACACTGTAGTTATATACTTTTATTTAGTGTTTATATATATATATATATATACACATGTATGTATGTATGTATGTATATAGTTACTACAGCAATTATGTGTTTGTAAAGCAGTAATTTAAAAGTTTAAATGCAATGTGTAATATTAAGATTGAGATCAATCGATTGCGCGCGATGTACATATTTGTTTCATCGTGGATAATTGAACGTGCTGGCATTTATTGCACTGTATGTACAATTATATTTATATATATATACACATATATGATGGTGAAATATATAGAGAAGAAGAAGAAAAAAAATAATAATAATAAATGAAAAATGAAAAATGTAATGAAGAAACGGGAAAAAAAAAAAAAAAAATTGTGAGAATGTGTATTATGGTTTGTGTGCTAATTATAACATTTTGATTGCTGTGTTTGAAGTCACTAGTTTCCCTCATTGGTTCTAATGAGGCGCGACAGTAATGTCTGTGATGTGAATTAATTGAATTAATGTGGAAATATTGTGTGGGGATTTGATCGTGTATTTTGTATACACTTGAATAGGTCCACTCGTCTCTCACCCTCTCCTCTATTTCAATTTACATCTACAATCATAAAATTTATTAAAACGTTTATGTTGGAAAGGAAAACTCGAGTGCACTGCGCCATCATTTGTTTGATCTGCTCGACGCGTTATTTAGATCATTAATTCACTGTAGCTATACTTTGATTTCAATATTATTTTATTTACGACATCACAATTTTATATGGCTATCAAAAAAAAAATATAAATATATATATATCTTCAATCGAAACCGACACACTGGAACATTATACGTACATTGAATCGAATCATAGTATTATTTATTATTACTAAACTTCAGGAAGGAAAGAAGAAGAAGAAAAAGAAGACGAAGATTAAAAATAAAATAAAATAAAAAGTTTACTATTATAAGTAATATATAGAGTTTATATTTTTTATATTTTTATATTTTTATATTTTTATATTTCTATATTTTATTGTACAATATATAAGATAAAAAAAATGTTTACAAGTAATAACACATTTATTTACAATTAGCTTTTTTTTTTTTTTAATTATTATTTTTAATTCAATTGATGTTGATATGAATTACATATATGAAGATGACAAAGATCTTGACAAGTCTCTCTGTACGCGTTAACGGTCACTCAAATATCCCGTTTTATTCGTAATTAAGAAAATTATGCAAATGAATACAACACACGAGTATCTCGCATGTGCGTGACACGTTAACACGCGTTATGTATAAATATTCTTGATTTCTCTCGTTGTGGATGAATGCCCGTCGATACTTCTACAGTTGTGTAGATTGAAATCGGTGGAGAATAAAAATTGTCCGTTGAGGGATAGAAAATAAATAAATATATAAATATATAAATAAATAAATAAATAAATAAATAAATAAATAAATAAATGAATACAGAAATACAAAAAAAAAAAAATATACCACCGACGTTTTTGACATGAAAAATCCGATGCTTCGCGCTTACCTGCGATGATCGTATCGATATTTATATCATGCGCGCCTCCGTCATCGACTCCAGTAGCATTTTATACATACATATATACATAAATACATATATATAATCCTATATACTTAGTTAAAGTATTTTTTTCGACACAAGAAAAAAATGCGACGTAATTATTAGGCATCAATTAATGCGCTACGCCCATGTTGTTATATTGCTCAAACATTTTTTTTTTTATTTGTTTCCTTTTTTTTTTTTTTTTTTTTCCAACTTCTCTTATTATTATTATCATTTTTTTTTCTCTTCTTTTTGATTTTAACTGGTTCCACCTTCTTTCTTCTAGCCACTTAGTGGCTTTTGATGGAGGGTAAAGTTGCCGCTCACGTCGAATTTGACCTCATTAATATAATATACCACACTGATACATTTCTAATGAGTGATATTATGAATTCATTTCCATCCAATGTCGCATAATGGTATCGTTGAAAATTCATGCGTGAGTGTTTATATGATGAAGAGAAGAGCAATTTTATTATTATTATTATTATTAATTTTTTTTTCTTCTTAATTTTACATTTAAAAAGATAAGGTAAAGTGACTGATTGCGAGCAAGTTTTCTATGTAAATTAACGTTGGGAAATTTAATCGTGCGCGGCAACGGTGAAATTGTGCGTACACTGATGTCGCTTTGAATATGAGGATACGTTGGAGACGTCAAGGTATAGGGTGTGAAGCAAACATTTACTATATAGATATCGTTTTTTTAAATTTATTTTTATTTTTTTTTTATTATTTTATTAAAGATATTTTTAGTTGCGTACTGAATGTATGTATGCAATATGTTGCGTTTATATGGCAATCTCATTTGCGTGTGTTGAGATGCATAGTGAGGATATGATCGAGAATATTCAGAATAAAATTCTCCAAGATTAAATATTGTCCCACGTATGATTATGATAATAAATATAATTATTATAATTATGCAGTCATGATGTTGCTGTTTTTATATCAAAGGAGAAAAAAAAAAAATATATATATATATATAGGAATTTTTTGGTTAATATGGGAAGAAACCGATGATAATTTCGAGTGATTATACCGTAAATATTGTTAATTAAAAAAAAAAATAAATATGTATCTCATATGAATATGATTTATTAAATTTTTCTATTTTTCTTATTTACATTATTCTCATTTTTTTCATTTTTTTTCCTTTTTTTTTTCTCTCGTAGTTAATTTGACTGCACATGTGATTGTACAATTGTTGAATATATATATTTTTCTAGTTGTTTTTTTTTTTTTCACTGTGTTTTTACAAGTTAACTCCATTTATTTGTTCTTACAGTATCACAATATCTTGTTAAATTCCGAGCTACTCTACATATGCGGTCCATAAATAAAAAGAAAAAAAAAACTTTATACAAGTGAATGTTACTTGATTATTATTATTATTATTATTATTATTAGATATTTTTTTTTATTCATTTACATCGTGTCCTATGTGTTTCTCTATTCGTAACAAAATTGTATCTTGATATATACGTTGTATCATGGCGGTTAGTACACGGTGAGCACGTGTGACGGCTTTACTCGACAACCATAAGTATATACAGTCGGTTGAGATCAAGAGAGAGGGATTGTAAACAGTTGTAATGCCCTCCGGGCGTGAGACTGACGCACGCGCGTGAATGTATATACCACACATCTCAATTTATGTCCTAGTTCATTTAGTTGTTACATAATTTTTATTTTATTATATACAAAAATTTTGTTACTTATTTTCTATTTTTATTTATTTATATATTTATTTATTTATTTATTTATTATTTCTTTTTTTAAACATATAATTACATAGACGTAAATTGTCGAAGAGAATACGATGAGATTACAAAATTGCAAAATCCTGTGGTCGCAAACACTTGAATTTACTTAATGATATATTTACTGTGGTAATAGTATATATATATATAATTTTTCACAGTATGTAATATATAACGTAATAAGAAAAAAAAATGACAGAAAAGTAAGTGAAAGATAAAAAAAATTATGAGATGATTAAATTATTCGTCACATTTTTGTTATTGTTATTGTTGTTGTTGTTGTCGTTGTCCTCGTCGTCGTCGTTGGTGGGCGATTTCATGTATACATTCGCACTTAGAAAGTCATCGTTCAAACTATTATCATTATTATTGGTATTATTCTTATTTTTATTATTGTTATTATATCTTTACTTGATACTATTACATTATTGTATCTATTTATGAATTTTTTTTTCTTTCATTTCAAATACTTTTTCTAATGACATGTATATATATATATATATATATATTTTATTTTTATTTTTTATTATTCAACATAAATTAATGTGTGACGTGGAGAAAGGAAATGCAATGAAAGGAAACTAAACGAGTGAATGAAATATAACTGAAGAGAAAAAAAAAATTATATATATTTAACAAAAATAATAATAATAATAATAATAATAATAATAATAATAATAATGTCAATAAATGCAGTTCTTGTAAACTGATAGAACTGGTTTTTTTACACGTGTGCAATAAAAATTTACATTACGCCTTGATATTGTACAGTGACAAAATATATATATAATTAATGGCAATTTCTGAAAATTATTTTATTTATTCTCTTTTAATTCTTTTTTTTTTTTTTTTTTTATTTTTTCCAATTCAAGTTGAATGAATATAATTGTATGAAAAAATAAATAAAAAAAAAAAAAAATGAAACATGAAATATGAAATATGAAATTGATATAATATAATGAAAAATGACACAATACCCCACGATGAAATTGAATGTTCTTATGAGCTCTAATAGCTCGTAATTGAATGTCCATCCAAGCGCGTAGAAATTTCTGCGTCGACAACTTTATGTCCAACGTCCCTGTAGTTGACATGTATAAAATTGTAACGCTTATATTTATACGCGGATGTATAAATAATTATATATACACATACATATGTATATATCATAATGTTATAAGACAAATAATAAATTTTTATTATGTTCATAAGACAAATTTTGAATTTTATATTATATACAATTTTTTTTTTTTTTTTCTTCTTTTTATTATTACTATTGATATTATTATTATGTTGAAATATATTATAAAAAAATGATATAATTCCTTAAAAGCTTGGTGTGAATAATATTATAAATGTGGCTATAAATATGATAGAATCACGAAAAACATTATTGTATCGACAGTTAAATGTTATGATGGCTTTAAAAAGTAGCGAATGCTATTTCAATATAACGGTGTATGGGTAAATATATATTTATAAGAGATTTTACTTTTCTTTTTTTTTTTTCGTCTCGCTTTTTTTTTTTTTTTTTCTTTTTTTTTTTCTTCTTCAATATGCCTTGTATTAGTGTACACGTTGTGTATATTTCAATACTAAGAATGGCTTCATTATCCAAGAATTCTATCAGTGTCTCCACTCAACCTCGATGAGTCCTTGAGAATGGTTTTTCTTTCTGATCTTGTCTCACGCGTTCGCGCGCGCAACCAACCGACCAAAGTGTTTTAATAATCATCCCAAGAAACACCCTTTCATTTCTGATTGCTTGACAATATTTTTTATTATTATTTTTATTCTTTTTTTTTTTTCCTTTTTTTATTTTTTTCCTCGTTTTGTTGAGAGCGGTTGAAATGGCCATTGGTTATCCACGATGGGTAAACACGCCAAGGAACAGGATAGTTAATTTTTCATGAGGTGCGGGACTCATCGAGTTGATTTTATATCCACGCAGCTTTCAACGTGCGAATTAAAAAAAAAAATCTATATATATATATATATATATACACCGTGTTCCAGAATCACTGGTCCAACCAAATTGTGGAGAAAAATATATATATATGTATTTTTTTTGGTTTCATTATTGTGGTGTTTTGACAATTTAATTTGTCATATAAATTTGATGTAACTAATAAAAAAAAATATATATAGTTGAAAATTTTTTTATATTTGAATGCGTTGAGTAAAATGAAGAAGAAGATGATGAGGAGAATGAGGAAGATGAAGAAGAAGAAGAAGAAAAAAAAAATTATGCGAGTGTTGCTAATTTTTTTTATTTTTTATTATTATTTTTGTTATTTATTTATTTTTGTTTAATGTAATATGGCGTATGCAGTTGAAATGTTGGATGTGAGTGGAGCAATGACTCTCGTTTTGCTGTTGCCACTGCCATCACTCGCGGTTAATGTATGCGAAGCACGCTCATTATTGAAGTTGCGTGTCGTAAAAGAGCGCGGTGGGCACATCGTCATACTTTCGATATGAATCTCAACATGGTAAAATGCATCGATGCAATATCTTTGCTTACTGTATATTTTCCCCAAATGATTATTTTAATTATTTTTATTCATATTCATTAAATAAATTTTGCATTCATTTAAATAGAAAATTATTGAATAAAACATAAGTTTGAACTAATTCATATTAATAATAAATTATTTATAAAATATTTTATCAAATATTTATAGTTATATTAAATAAATAAATATATATATAAATAATTCGTTTATATCAATGTTGAATATGAAAATTTGAAATTAAATTAAGAATTTTACATTGAAAGATAACAAAATCAATTTGCCACATGATTATTCTCTTATCTTTAAATTCAAACTATTTATATATTATAAATGTATGAATGCACTAGACTAATTTGACGTATATTTCATAGCGTCATTACTCTCTATCGCATTAAAGTGGCATAAAATTGCGATCACTTGGGACCACACCTGACGATTTATTCAATGCAATAGTTTCCGTTATCAGAAGAGAAATAACTTTGTCGAATCAATTTAATTCCACACTCCGCGTAAAAAATTTCTTGCAAATTCTCATTGGAAAATTCTTTACCACATCGTATATCCTACAGTCCAATGGAATATATGAAGCATATAACGATAAATCCTTACGTCGACTGTTATTCACCTATAATATGTTTATGCATTTGTCCTTTGATGTATATGTACTTGTATCGATATACAGTATACGGAAGCAATTCTACGATATATATATATATATATATTTTTTTTTTATGTACAAATATATTTATGTGTACTGACGGTCTTGTCCACCCACACGTGTGTCCATAAGGAATCAAATATTCTGTCATGAGATTCTTATATGTAGAAATTGTATCCGACACATCGAGTTTATGTTGATTTTTTTTTTTTTTTTTTTATATTCACTACGTATCCACAAATGGAATGCAGTGTGTATTCTGTTATAAAGAATATTTTTATGTTTATTTATTTTTATTTTTCAAATAAATATAATAATTTATGAAATAATTGTCTCCAAGACACTTTTACTACCTCTGATTATTTTGAATTATTTGAATCAGTGATTTCGGATTTTTATTTTTTTGATTTCACAACAAAAGAATAAATTAATGGATTGGACTGGATATAAAAAATAAAATTGGACAATATACTTTTTTTTTCTTCGTTTTTGTTTTTTAATATGATTAAGTATGTACGTGGATATGTGGTACAGGTGTGATACCTTATATGTCAGTTTTCTTGCAATAGATGATTGGTATATTGGTTTATTTTATAGGCTTCTGCTTGACTTTCACTCGGTTATGCGAATAGATCATCTCATATGGCGTGAAAGATGATGAAGTACCTTTTTGTAGCACCGCTATACTATATATGTATACAATAGTATATATGACTATAAATGGCGCGTTGGGAAAAATTAAAGATTTACAATAAGAAGAAGAAGAAGAAGAAGAAAAAAAAAAAAAAAATAATAAATGTGTAAAAATAATGATGAAAACGAATGTAAATCAAATTTACTGATAATTATTCTCTATTACAAATATAATTTTACGACTTTATTATTTGTAATGACACGGTTGTTCTTTGTACAAAGATTTTTTTCAAGTTATATTTATATATACTTGGAAATTTATATATTTACTCCACGGTAAATATTATTTACTCTTTTTCGTAGTCTTTTTAATATTTTGTAATTGCTTTTTGTTAATGTTCAACGATACACTGTGAAATATTTCACTCAGTGAAAATCCCGAACGCTGTGAGAAAAACCAGGAGTTGAATTGAGTATAAAGTACTTTGGTATATACATACACTATGTACAATTTGTATATACAGATATATATATATATATATGTATGATATACACGTGCGCGCGTGCGGTATATTGCATGACAAAGTTGTATAGTTATATTTGTGTTGCTTCTTGGATTGGAATGTTTCAAGTTGCACGCGATCTTGTCTTGAACAGGGCGCGAAGATAAAGCCCCCGACGTTTCAGCGATAAAAAATCACCGGAACATATTCGACATAACAAAGACAGGATAGGTGCATGTGGATAAAGATAAAGAATTTGTTGTTTTTTTAAATTTTTTTTCTTTTTTTTTTCTTCTTTTATTATTATTATTATTATTAATTTTTTTTTTTTGTTCGAATGAGGATATGAGGATACTTATCTTCTTGGATGTTATACGACTTGGATTCTCATACTGGGGCTATTCTTGGTATGATATCTTCTTCATTTCGGCACCAAATGACTCCTACGCTTTTAAAGGGAAAAACATGTTACAAAAACTTATTTCACATTTCATTCTTGTATTTTTCTTACCTGGTATTTGTTTCATTTATTTATTCATTTCCTGTATTTTTATATATATATCCAGCATTGAATATCGCGACTGCTGTTTAAGTCATGACTGCCTGATAAACTTAATCTTCATTTTATATTTATTGTTTAAATTCTTTCTCTATAATTTATTCAGTAAATACATAAATTTACTTCTATACTGCATTAAAAAAAAGTGAAAAAAAAATTCCATTATGATTAACATTAAAAAATTTCACAATTTAAAAAATTTTTTTAATACCAATAATTTAATTCCAATAAAAAATTCTAATAATTCCACAATGATGAATTGTATAGCTCAAATTTTTTTTTTATAAAATATTAATGGAATTCGATAAATTAAAAATTTTTTATTTTTTATTTTTTTTGTTATTTATAGTAATTAAACATGAATAATTATAAATTTATTTAACTTTACGAAATATATGTCATTTGATTTAGGGTTAAGAGGGGGATGGCGGGAAAGGAGAATTTTCAAAGTCTGGATGAATGATGAATTCAACTGGCAATTAAAAGTGAGACCAGTCTCACCGCATGTTTTATAATCAAGTCATCGACTCTTTCTCATTCTCCACTTGAAAGCACATGGTTTTCTTGGTTATTTGAATGATCATGAATCATTTGCGACGTACAACATACTAACCAGAATTGTGATGCTATCACATATTGAATATTATTCCAATAGTTTTATAGTAAAATAATATATTATGAAATGTCATCAATTGCCATATAAATTTTATAATGAATATTAAATGAGTAATAAGTTCCATCTTAGTGTACACTTCAATGATATTCAATGATGAATTAACATTTATTTATTTATTTATTTATTTATTCATTTTTAAATTATGATAAGACCACACAAATTGTATCAATTTGTTAAAGTATATAATTTTGATTGTTATTGAGGAGAAATTGATAATTTTGATGATAAAAATTAATTATGTAATGTAAAAATTATTTTTTATATTCAAAATCATAATCGATACAGAATAATATTATATATATATATATATATATTTTCCCTTTTTTGATGAGTATAAGAGAGATAAGAGTTGAGTGTTGATTAGAATTATTATAGTAGATTTACTATATTTATAAAATATTATATAGTATAATGAAGACAACATGATGTTTTTATAATTATTATTCAATCATTAATGTGTTTACTCATGATTATTTATGTGGCACATAAGAATTATACTAATGCTGTTTAGATCACCGTCGCGTTGCGTGTTAGTATTTCGAAATACTCATTAACGCTTCAAACACATTATTTTTTATTTTTATTTCAAAAAAAATTTTTTTTAAATTCTTCTTCTTTTTAATTTTACAATGCGTATATGTTATTCATTTATTTATTTATTTATTTATTTTTTTTATTTTCTTCTTTTCCTTTATTTTTCTCTGTTAATGGTGAGAATAGAGCATTGATCGTAACATTTTGATAATATGTATCGTGTCCACACCTAAATACAAAATATATTTTTAAAATGATACCAATTAAATTATTTATTTTTTTTTTTCCACCAAACAGTTGTGTTACCATTGCATCATTAATTAAATCCACATTCTATTCATCCTTATATTCCTAAGTACAAAACAACAACAGAAAAAAAAAAAAAAGAAAAAAAAAACGCGAAAATATACAGTGCAAAATAAAATTATAGATTTATATTACAGTCGTAGTGTTGGCGGGAACGAAAATTTACTGCTGTTTCTGTAATGGGTTACGAGTGGTAAAATTTTTATCCACAAAATCGCGTTCACATTTATTTTCGGGAGTGTCTTGAATTTTGTGAATTAATGCGAATAAATAATCAGTATATTGATACAGAAGATGGTGAGGGGGTGGAAGAGTGGGTGGGAATGGAATTGAAGATATAGAGTCGCGTATAAAAGACAGGAAATTTATTCAAATTTTAACTGCCCTATAAATAATACGTCGCATTGCGTTATGATCGTTACTGTATATACTATCTCTTTTCTCTCCTCTCTCTTTTTCTCTGTTGGTGATTCGTAGTTACATTCTACATATCCAATTGGAAATAACACCAGCAGTATAATTGTGATGATATGTAGAATATCGAAATTTTTTATTTTTGTTTATATATGTAGTAGTTACTATTCATTTTTTAACTAAGATTGATAATTAGTACAGAGAAAAGTTTTTTACTTCTTTTTTTTTTTTTTTTTCGGTCTTTGATAATAAATATTTTCCATTATTAACTGTACAAGATTTTTCAATTGTGATAAAAATATAATAATATTATGAAGTTTTAGTAAGATGACGATTGAGAAGTGAAAAAAAAAAAAAAAAAAAAAAATGTATGTATATATATATAGAATAATAAATTATGCTGAGTATGGTGTTTTATACTTGTTAACCTCGACAACGGTATGAGATGAGAGACGGCAAAATGAAACGAAAATTTTCTTGGATGTATATCGGCGTGTAAGTGAGCAGTCAGTACGCACGCGGTACATATATAAAAATGAAACGAACATTTTTGACGCTAGAGATTGTGTCTATTACCTAATTAGGCAAGTATCCAACTGCGAGTGTCGGTGAGCCGGATTACCGTACCACTCATTTTATCTTGAATACTAATGGCTACAGCGCCTTATATATCCTTTTATATTTTTATATTTTTTTTTATTCTTTGTGTCTTTTATAAAAGACTTATAATATATAGGGTGTAACAAGAATTCTATTTAGTCGCACTGTAATAATAGATTTTTAATATTGAAAAAAAAAAAAAAAAAAAAAAAAAAAAAAAAAAAAAAAAAATTAATTATTTCATTTGATAAAAAATTGTAATGATATGACAAAATTCATTGTTAATTAATTTGTTTTTATTATATTACTTTTTTTTTTTTTTTATTAAATAAATATTCATGAGAAAAAAATTATTGAAATATTTTTCATAATTTTTGTCTGATTTAAGTAATAAAGTTTTTTGAAATTTTACTTTTATAATTTATATTGGTGGAGAATATTGTGAAGAAAAGGAGATCACTCCCTTAAATTGGTATTTTTACGAGGTACTATAACCAATCTACGCGATCGGTGAGTTTTATATATTGAGGTGACCTGTTCAGCCCAAGCTTTCGCTATAAAATATCCGGGTTGGTGTGATAAAACAGGAAAAAATAAATAAAATTAAGAAAAAAAAAAAAAAAAAATGGCAAGTATAGAAGATACCAGCCAGTAAACCCAAATCGAAGTTTATTATCGATAAAGATCTCACAGACTCTATCGTCACTATCGCTTCACAATCTCGTAAACAATAAAATGTTTTTTTTTTTTCAGTGTATACTTTTTTTTTCTTTTTTTTTCTTTTTTTTTTCTGCACTCACGACAATAATTTAATTCATTTGAATAAAATTATCGAAATGTCGTGGATAATTTATTGTGATCATTGACATTGATTACATCACTTTAAATGTAATGAGAAAAAAATAAAATATGATACAGCAATGGGAATACTTGAAGATTTTTATTTTTTCTTATTTTTTTCCCCCCTGTTCTTTCTTTTTACATATTTTGTTTCAAGAGGCGGTGTAAATCGTGATTATGTACAAATGCCGAATAAATATTCTCCCAATGAAATAATCTTGTACGTGTTGTAACTCGAAGACAAATAGTGGGAGTATCAATCTATTTACCAAAGTGCATTCACGTGTTTTTCAATGGAATTTGTATACATATTTTCTTTAATTGTCACGTATCGTACAAGTATCTCGTCTGCATAAATAGTTTATGTTAAGAGAAAACGAGAAAAAGATGAGAAAAGTATATTGTATATATAGAGTAATGATTATGCGAAGCAATGAGAGTTGTCACGTGTGATAATAGCGCGATCTGCATCTCTGTCTCGCTGTCGGCAATGTTGC
The DNA here is from genome assembly GCA_963920625.1 of Dinocampus coccinellae. NCBI lineage: Eukaryota > Metazoa > Arthropoda > Insecta > Hymenoptera > Braconidae > Dinocampus > Dinocampus coccinellae. Next base: position 11,287,597 of record OY987186.1, read on the forward strand.
CACTATCATTTTATTTATGAATATGTCAGGTATCTTTTCCAAGACTCTCTCCCATCATTAACACAACCACGCGATACGTATAAATGCGTCATAACACTCTCACATCAACTCACACTGTCTTGCCACTTATCTCAGTGCAGTGTATAATAATTTTATTCATGTGTATGCATTTTAAATATATATAAGTTGAGTATAATAATGATCCACACTACGTAAACACAGATTATTTTATTTCTTATCGACCTGTGAGGGTGTGTCTTTGAATTTTGAATACACATATCTCAAAGTGGTATAAACACAGTGATTCGTGGCCAATGTCGTTATCCACTATACTTCTATTTCCACTGCGTGATAATGCAGTTGCCTGTGATATCACTGTGTGATTCAGTTGAATATGGAGATGTATTTTTTATATGTAATATTTATTATTCATTATTTTTATTTTTATTTTTTTTCTTTTTCATATTTTTTATTTTTATTTTTAATATTAAACTTTTTTTTTTCTTTTTTTTTTTTCTCAAAAATAAATTTATATTATTATTATTTTTTAAATAATAAAAAATTTTTATTCCATTTGTGAGTAAATTTTCGATGATAATATTTGTAGTGAATAGCAAATTTTTTTTTTTTTTATTGTTGACCTTTTTTGTTAATTATTAAATTTAATGTGAAAATTGATGGTGGTTATATTTATATACATGGCGAGATAGAGTGAACAGAAATCTCATAACCAACATATTATATTTCGATTATATTATACATTATATTATACATCGATCACTCACTTATATATATATATCTTCATTCTTGGCATTTTGGCTGCTCTATTCATCGCGCAATGTTGATGTGCTCGGTCATATCCTGTTGGAGTCCTCGTGCGACCGTAGTCTCACTGTACAGTTTCAACGATCCATCCTGCAAATCATCAATCATTTTTCTCACACACGAGTCCGTTCGTTTGACTTCTATTATATACATTCATTTCGTCATTCTATATTTTATCAAGTATTCTCTGGTTTTGTAACTCTTTCTCATGTGATTTTAGTCAAAGTTGCAATATAAACACGTATAGTGTCACTAAAGTTTGTTGATATATTTATAAAAAAAAAAAAAAAAACGTCTTATATTATATTATATATGCATATGTATATGGATGATATTCAAGCGAGCAAGTCGTCACGACTTGCGTGATGGTATTCCTTACTCGCGGCAAATAAATTACTTTGGCTTATCGGTAGGGAAGTAATAGGGGCGCGCGACACAGATTGGTTGGCGTGGAACACGCGAATTAAAAGTTACCACTTCGATTGTGTACCTTTGTCTCCTCTATACGGCTACCAATTTTATTATATATATATTTATATATATGTGTGTTGATTTTATACAAATAATTATCTTTAATTCAAATTGAACATATAAAATTGAATGGAAAAAGAAAAAAATATTAATAAAAAAAATAATAAAAAAAATCAATATTCAAGTTGAAGCTTTTATTTCAATTTATCTCTTCTTATATGTGATAAGACGAAAAAATAAATAGACAGATGAAAAAAATAGGGGAAAAAAAAAAGTTAAATAATAATAATAATAAAAATCGAAAAACAAAAAAAAAATGCAATTTAAGAGAGGAAAATTGGGAAAAGTTACTTTCTGTGAATTGAACATATATAATGATGCATATACACACATACACATACATACACTAGTCTATTGGATTTTGTCGCGCAGTAATTCGAGGCCAGAGCATCGTGAAATGCTCTCTTGGTGCAAGTCACAGACGTAGCGAACGAAGGGGCGTCATGACGATGAAGGCAGTGAATGGTAGGATAGATAGATATATATATATATATACACTTTACTATAGAGTAAGAGTAAAAACTTGGATAAATTCTTAATTTTTTTTTTTTTAAAACTTTTTTTTCGTTTCTCTTCTTTTTTTTTGTGCTGGTAAATCACGAAAAGTTGCACTACTTTTGTGAACGTTCCGATGCCGCCCACGATCTTTTTTTTTTTTTGTTTTTTTTTTTTTTTCTCCTCTCTTTTAAAGGCTCTGTCTTATTCGCACTATCCATTTACTATATATCTACGTATATGTGTATAATAAAGGGTGGACGGACTGGTACACGCCTTTGTGGTGAAGTTTGGTGACTTGGCTTGAGTGTCAGTGAAAAACCGGGGCGGGAATAAAATCCCCTCATGTCCCGTGGCTGATTGATAGGATTTTATAGCTTGCTACGATTTATTGTCGTTTTTCATGCATTTGATTGATTTATACCCTGCCTGCTTATAAGTAGTTGATGTAGCTTATATATGCATGTATATATATATATATATATTTTTTTTTTTTCTTTATTATTTTTATCAATATCTATCTGTATTTATATTTATACATATATACAATTTTATATTTTTATTCTCAATCATTTTTTTTTGATATATATTTTCATTATATTCGATCTGTATATTCATAATAAATACACACGTATATTTCACATCGATAAAACATTTTAACTTCAATATTTCATTTTGTTTCAGGTAAGTCTACACATATATTTTTCATTGGTATCTATGTTGATGTGTGCGGTAGCCCCATAAAGGTGAGATATTTATTAATAAGTTGGCATTATCTAGGCGAATGTACTCCTGTTTATTCTCCTATAGAGAATAGGATAGAATATGTTATTTGTTTACATGACTATTATATTTAATAGAGTCTATGGATGAATATACTACTTTGCGATATTCATATTTTATATATAAATTTGATGATTTATATTTCTCAGTACCCATTTTTAGATTGTATTCATTGCAATTTAATTAATCAATTTTCAGGTTAAATATAAATATATTAATATCAGTTGGATATTATTTATTAATTTTTTCAATTTATAAATGGATTTATTAATTAATTAATATTAAAATTTGTATAGTTATGTATTGTATTTCGATATGATTAATTATAGTAATTGAATTTATTAATAATGATGTTTAGGAAGGACAGTACTGAGGGTAAATGACAAGGAGATAGACAGATGGATAGACAGATAACATTGATCGACATGGGAAAAATATAAAATTTATTTCATATTAAAAATGTCAAGTATTGCAAATGTCACGTTGTATTGAAAATATGTACTATTGCATTTAATTCTTGTGCGATGAAAAAAAAAAAAAAAAAAAAAAAAAAAAAATTGTATAGGGAGATGTGTAATTTGTAAATGTGCGTGTATTTTTATATGCGTCAAAGTATTTCTCGTCTTAAGAATCATGAGGTCGGCCATCGATTGGCGTGCGGCCAAGAGGTCAGAGAAGTTCACTTAGTTCGTCATAAATTTGTGGGGAAATATCTGAAGATCGCAGCTTGGTATATTCAGAAAATTTCGTATATATACATAATCAATATGTAATTGCATAAATGTTTGTTATATAATACAGGTCATTTTATATGGATTAATATTTTTTTTTTTTTATCAATAAATCAATATTGATAATGTTTTCAGTTATTTTGAGTAATAAATACTTGTAATACTTGAATTGAAGTACTTTAAAATTGAGAATGTAACTCTTAATTCAAGTATCAATTTCCTCGTTTCTTCAACAAATATAATTAAATTGATTCTTATTTGAAATGAAAAAAAAAAAAAAAAAAAAAAAAAAAACACGAATCATTAAATTTCGTAGGTATACAATTGAAAAAAAAATTTTTTTTTTCCCTGCACTTACATATATAAATCTATACAAGTGTAAAAATTACAGTTAAATAATATTACAATTGAATATTACTCATTTGGCACCGTAATTTTTGCCTAAATTATTTTCACACACATGAGAAAATTTACAATTTTTACTTTATATTCTTTGACTCAATCCAATAAGGATAAAAAAAATCTTAGGATATTGAACTTCAATCTTGATTCACTCACGTTATCACCAACAAGATACAACAACTAGAAAAATAAATAAGATAAATAAAAAAAAAAAACAACAACAACAAAGCAATGAGGGATGAAAAAAATATAAAAATAACGAAATGAGAGAAAACAAAAAATGAAAGAGAGGGCGAAAAAAGAAAATAAGATAGGGATAAATAGAGTTTATTGGGAAAACAATCGAGAAAACGTCCAATGTAGATTTCATTATGTACATTTACACTACTTTCATGTCTTTGTACACATCTATTCCTTATTATCACTACTAGTACTACTATTACTACTACTACTACCACTACTACTACTACTACTACTACTACTACTACTAGTATTTATTCTTATTCTCATGATCATTATTTTTATTTATTTATTTTTCTGAGGTCGTCTGGATTATTTTTGACAAAATGATTGCTACATATCAGTCTGTGTCTCATGATATTGACATTTGTGTATAAATACGCAGTGGATTATTTATACTGTCAAATAAAAAAGATGAGACATGTGAGATTTATTAAAAGTATTTTTTATATTATATAATATACATATATGAATGTGTGAGAGGGAGGTATGTGTAATTTTTCAGTTCTATATTCGATCCGATTACACACACACACACACACACATGTATATGTGTGTGTATATTATGGAGTTTATTGGATGAATAAGAATGGGGATCAGTGAGAATGTCACCCTCGCCCTTCATATATTTATCGTTTTAATTCGATGCTACCCACTGGCAGAGAGTGAAATGGGGATAGAGATGGGTGAGACGGTGGGGTCGGAGGAGTGAGTGTCTACGTGGATTTATGTTGTTAACTGAAAAATATAGGCATATAGATGATTATATCGTCTAGAAAACTATGTAATCTTATATATATATATACATGATCCTTGGCATTTTCTATCTCTTAAACATCTTTATGTAATGTTTTAATTGATCTTCATTCTTCTGTGAAATTGCAATTAAATTTCTAGTGATTACATGAATTTCGTTCACATTTAAACGCTTCGAAATTTTCTACATAATTCAATTTCTGTTTTTTTTTTTTTTTTTTTTTTTCTCATCTTCCATCCGTGATCTTTATGTGATTTTTCAAATATTAAATTGAAATTAATCAAGAATTGTAATTAATTTAGTAAGATACTCTGGAAAATATTTATTTTCATTTTTTTAAAATTTTATTTTCATTTTTTGGTTTATTGTGACGTCGAGTAATGAGTAGTTGGACATTTTATTTTGAAACGTAACAGTGATTGTCTCGAATCTCACTGTATGGATAGTGAGAATGGCAGAGTGTGTCCCTGTAGAGAATGTGATGGCGAATGGTGTCGTGGCAGTTCATTTGAAATTATGCATCTAGACATATACGTGAGAGAACAAATGGTACTGGCGGGCAATAGAATTCGTTCAGCTATATTGTTGAGTTATCCCTTTGGATGTGCATGGCCAGTAGAAGAACCCTCCAAGGACACGGGTCACTGTGGGGTCGTTTGGAGATCGAGGCGCGAGTGCATTCGACGATGAAAACGAGCTTGCATGTATATATATATATATTTGTATGTGTGTTCATATATGTATGAGATGGTTTGAGTCTCCTCAAGGGAGAGAATCGCGCGCGCAGAAGTTTAGCCCGGACGACAGGGCACTAACCCGTTGCAAGTAATATCTACACACAAAAGGGCGTTCCTTCTAACTTCAAACCTAACCTCACTTAACCCCCAGATTAAACCAACGGACCGTACCATTACTGTACTATATTTATCCATATCTATATGTACAGATAAAGTTATATGAGGATGTGTAAGTATCTTCAATCGATTTTGTTTTAATTTCAGGTCATGTTATGAAAGAATAATGGACTTTTTGATGGAGAAGAATAAAGAAAATAAATAAATAAATAGAAATTAAAATATTGAATTAATTTTATATAATTATTTGATTTGATAAGATTGATTGGATTATTTTGTAAAGATATTGATGACTGAGTTAATTATAAAAGATCAATTAAATGTATTCTAAATAGTCGTGATTATTAGTTAATATTCCATGAAGTTTCATATCAATTTTATTTTATCTTAGAATAAAATTCAATTTTTTAGTATTTCAATTGAAAAAGAAGAGAAAAAAAAAATCTTTTGTGATTTAATAATTTACTCGGGATTATTGAGTTTTTATTTAGATTTAATTGGTATTTACAATTTAATGATAGAGATTTTTTTGTTAAAAAGCATTTTTTTACTATCATTAATAATTATAAAAAATTTTATATTTTGTTGGAAAATAAATGGAAAATATTTTTCACAATTCTTGAATAATTTACCTCATATTATCCAATAATTTATAAAATTTATTTATCAGAAATTTTATAACTACGAATGAAATCACATATATACTCCTCTAATGTATTTTCTTTCATTGCATATAAATTCATATATATATAGACATTCACAATATAATCATTGCAAATTGAGATGAGAGAATGCGACGAGAAACTCTTGTGAACGGCAGTTTGAAAGTAACGGCAATGCACAGTATAATAGAACATGAAGAAACTGCTTACAGTAAAGTTGCGTGTCTACGATCTTCTAGGACTATCATATTCCTCCTATATTTTGTCATGCATGCGCGTATATTAAATTCCACAAAGTTCTTTACCCACCTCACACTCTCACACTTTCGCTTATCTATTTCTCTGCAATTGTGATCACAGCGTAGTTGACATTCATTATTCTTTTTACATATTTAAGAATAAAAATAATATGACGGAATAAAGAAAAACAAAAAACAAAAAATTCATGTCAAATAGAAGAGAAATGTGGTGTCCATTTATTTATTTATTTATTTTTTTGCCTCTCGTTTACTTCTTGTGAATGAGTTATGATAGATACGTTGACTAAAGCGCAATTTAATTCTGTTCAGTTTCATGGGATAAATGAAAATACGCTTGTTGCAAAATGCCTTCGTGGCCTAATCAAGCTTCACTTTGAACCGATCACTCAAGCGCACGTATAATTATAAGAGATGAGAATTGAAGAGAGTAGATCTTGTTCAACTAATAATTGTTGCCAGGATTTCCCGACTGAAACTTGAGAGGCGGCTCAATATTCAGGGCCACCTTTATATATGTATGATACTTGCGAGCGTGTAAGGAGATAGCCTGGAGAATACTGATTATTGATTTTGGGAGAATATTTGAGACAAAACAATGTGCCAGTATTAATTTACACATAGGTAAATAAATAAATAATTGTCAATTAATCGACGTTACAATTCAAACGATATATTTTCAATATTTATAACACATCAATTTATTATGAAATATTATTGACAGATGTTCAATTCATTATGATAGAATAATTTTTTGTATAAATAACATGAATGATGATGTAAATTTATAATATTTATTTATATTGTGGACATTAAAATTTTTTTATGGTGAAAAAAAAAAAAAAAAAAATAGAAATAAATTGATGGGTAAATGCTATGACACTTGATGAATTTATTTGGTAATTATTTTATCTTCTCATATAGGATCATCTAATTTGTATACTTGAATCAATACATGACTTTTATATCGATTTTTATTTGTAAACTTTGATATGTAATCGTGTTACACCGGGAGGCACGATACCGCGTGCTTTGCGTTTTTTTTTTTACATCACTATGCTCATGCCTATCCTATCGTTTTATTTTTATTTCTTCATTTTTTTTTATTTTTTATTATTTACTTTCATTATTTTTTTTCTTAGCTCCCTTTCTATTTTTTCATTGTGCACGATACTTTGGGGGGAATGAAAAATAAGAAATCAGAAGGACAAGATGAAAACTGCGATGCCAAAGAATAATAAATGAGGAGACGGAAAAAATGAAGAAAAGCGAGATGAAAAGGATAAGAAAAGAAGGTGCGAGTAGGGGTGGGGTGTGGAGGGGAGGCTGGAGGATAAAGTTTTAAAGGTGAAAAAAAGAGGAAAAAAAAAGAGATAAAGAGTAGAAGGAATAGCATGTGAAATAAGGAACATTGGGAAATCTTTCAGAAGAGCGGTCTGGAATTTGATATCGTCCAGGCGATAAAATAAAGTAGAAAAATTCCATCTGGTCAGACAACACAAGATCTTATGATATGTGAATATGAGTGTATCTACGTAATCTTTTTTTTTTTCTTTCTCTTTTTAATTTTACAATGTGAATTGTGTGTTTTAGTTGAATGATAATTCTTTATTTAAAAATTTTTTTTGTTTATAAACAGACGTCAGTATTTTTTTTTTATATAAGTGGAAATAACGTTGTGAAATAACGGTGATTATTATCACTATTATTGTTAGTCAACCTTTATTTTGTCATGATATAAAATTGAAAACATTTACTTTTATAAGAAAATTACTCTTGCAGTAGTCGCCAACATTCTCATAAGCCGGGAACATATTTTGCAGTGCGGTAGAGAAAAAAAAAATGAGATAAAAAAATAAAAAAATAAAATAATAAAATAAAAAGCGATTCAAGGAGTTTCCGTGTGGAGGAGGAAGGCCAAGTTGAGCATGAGAAGACGAGACAAAAAACAACAACAAGTACGGAAGGAAGACGAGAATTGTGGGACGGAAAAGGAGAGAAAAAAAAAAAAAATAGGTACAGAGATCAACAGAGAAGAAAAAAATAATAAAATAAAATAGTAAGAATGAGAATGAAAGCGAGAGAATGAGTGAAAGACAGTGATGAAAATGATGGAAAAGTAGGGGGTGAAAATAGAGGTTGGATAGTATAAAAAGACCGTTTGTCCAAAGGTTCAAAGTTGTTAAATAATGGCGTAGAATTTTTAGATGAATTTTTTTGTATCTGCGATAACGATTTTTATTATAGTGAAATTCTTCTGAGCATTTCTTCACTTTCTTATTCTTCATGTGGATATGTATATTTATAGAAGTAAAGGCATCAGACGAGACATAAGATTTTTTTTTTATATTCTTCTCATTAAATTTTCACGGGTTTTCATCAACTCACCCATCATCTGCTTTTCCGTACAAATATTTATATATATCATTGAGCCAAAGAATATTCGAAATTCCCAAATGAAATAAAGTGGAAAAAATAAAAATCCAATTCATCAGAACTGCGGATGAGTAGAATCTACACGATAGATGATAAAAAAAAAAAAAAAGGAAAAAGGAAAAAGAAAAAAAATAAATAATAATAAGGGAATATTTATATATATTCATGAGTAAATATGTATAGTTATATTGAGTTGACCTAGAACATAAAAAATAAAATTGAGGTACGACCAGAATAATTCTTTCATGGGCGGGTTATTTTTTCTGTACTTTATTCCCAGTGATAATCGCATCTCGTTTGCCATTTTGAATTATTGCTGAAGATTTGTTAAGGGAAAAATGTCGCGCGTTAAAATTGCTGAGTTCAACGTATATATATATATAAATATATTGCGTGCTCAAATGCTTGAGAAAGGTTAAAAAGCATGAGCATTAAGAAGACATTTATCTATATGCATAATTTTTCTTGACCGACCATCCTTTTAATGTTTAATTACGTAAAAATTACTTATCTCATTGCAATAAAAGTGAAAAAAAAAAAAAAAATATTTCTTTCTTTCTATTAACTATTAAAAATATTGTAATTATTTCATAAAAAATATTATGACGAGAAAAAAGAAGAAAAAAAAAAAAACAACAACGAATACACACATAAATAATTAAATTTTTCTATTACAGTGAGAAGAATTTTTTTATTTTTTATTTTTATTTTTATTTTTTTTATGATAAATTGACAGATATCAAAATCAAAAAAAAAAATGATTATAAAAAAGGTAAAGTAATTGGATTGACGTATCGAGAAGTTAATTAAATAACTACGTGATTGAATGAAATACTTTAAATACAAAAGACTTAATGAAGAAAATTCAAACGCACAATTAATTAATATTACGTGCTTAGCAAATCGATAAACCAGGCCAATGAGCACATGACACTGCCGTAAAATTTGTGAGTAGTAAATCCTAACACCATTACAGACGCAGACGCAAACACAGATACACACCCACAACCACACACAGATGGAGCTTTAGAGAGCTTGCTCTATCTCTTTCTTTCACATTGGTATATACTATCACTCTATGTATACACTGACTAATTCTGTTATCATTGAGGCCCAGAGCTTCGGGAATAGTGACGGCTGATTCGGTCAGGTAACAATCATTAGCTATTGATATTTCTATAATCATCGATTAAAATCACCATACATCTCTATTCCATATATATACATATATACATATACATTTATACACCAGTGTATGTATGTGTGTGATTGCTTCATCACGGTTGCCGTGACTTTATGCTGAAATTAGATCAATATTCAATCTATTTCATCGCATGGATTTACTCGTTGAAATACTTTGATAAACTTTATCAATTACACATGTTGTCAATTCAATATTGCATTCGACTTGTATTTAATAATAATTCACTGTGACAATTTTATTTTATTCCTCGTTATTGAATACAATTTATCATAATAAAATAATAAAGTAAAAATTTATCATAATTATAATTATTATTATTTATATTTTATATTTTTCAATATATTGATCAATAAAATGCTTGAAAAATACAGTGATTTATTTGTGGTATTGTCAAATAATATTTTCGTCAGTGAATTTTTCCGACAATGTATTCAAGTCATTATCGTATTTTTACCTGTATTTGATTTAAAAGTCGTGTACATTCATTTAAATATGAGAATATGAGAATATGTGTGTTAGTATAGGATTTTTTTTTTTTTTTTTTTCAATATTATATTACATATATTTGTACTATGGGAGTAATGTAAGTGGAGATATAAAGTTGATCATAAAAATATGAAGTTTCAAATTATAAAAGTCGAATAAAAAGGATAAAATAAAATTCAATCTATTCACAAATGTGTTTATGTGTATGAATACTTGCGTGTGTGTTGTGTATATATATATATAGTGCGAAATGTACATGGGGAATGAGTAAATATACGAAGAGAATGTAAAGGAGCCATGTATATTACTATATATATATATATATATACATAGGTGAATTGCGTTTAGGTATAACCGACAAACGTTAATTACAAAATGTTGGACGAACTGTGTTGTATTAATAGTGGTGAATGAATTACGTAGTGTTACGTACGTATTCCTACACAAGTATCATCATATATATATATATATCCATTTACATGCACTCATATTACATTGGAGTATATGTAACATTGTTTATGTCGTCCACCACTTTGTTTCTATGACACATTGTGAACAAGTTTGATGATGCGTAGATATATCCACATCAATAGATAAGTGACATAATCATCGATAATTTGGACTGTGTTTTCTTATGACAAAATCAATCAACACTACCGTATCTATCACAACTGTATCATTATTCGTGGACTTGTATTATGATATATCTGCGTTTGAATACCACTGTCGGTACGTTAATATCTCGTACTATCAGAGTGGAATGTATACACGCATATGGAATTCTGTATATAGTCCAATGGGTGAGGTAAACCTCTATGTTATGCTCACATCACACATAATTTGCTTAACCACAAACTGGCGCCTTTGGTTAGCTACCATTGTTATGTCGGAATTTTCACCATCATGGGTAATTGGTGACGTGGCCCACGATATTATGGGGTTAGATGTGTATATATTTATGTATTATAGATCTTAGATTGTAGGTCGAAATCATTTGCTCTACTTATTCGCTATACCTGTACACAATGATATAAATAAATATTATCTAATTTGTTAGGCAAACCTTTTTTTTTTTTTTTTTTTCTAGTTTGTGTATAATTTTAATTTGCGTATATTTTATTTGAAAATTAAATTCTCGAATTATTATTATTATTTTTTTCTTTATATATAAATAAATTATTTTATTTAATTCTTTTATTTCATTACTATTATTGTTTTTTTTTTTTCTTTCTTTTAACGTATTATTTACGAATTGCGATAAAATTATTGTCGGTTTACATGTGTTGAGATGGAGTGCGGATACATAAAACTCTCATCAAACTTAGGCTTCGTGGTTGTGTTCCATCACGATACTTTCCTGGGTATAATTGAATGGGTAATTGAATCGATTCTTATCGATATGGCTAAGCTGAATGTATACACAAAGGGGGGCCATGATCGACCGTGAGTCTTACGATGAACAATCACGACAGACGTGAACTCATTTAGCTCTATATCTTCTCCCTTATGTCTGTGTATTTCTAGTTCACCCTCACTATTATCTTCTGACATTTTCAATGTAGATAGAAATACATTTTGGATTAATTCAAGTCTGTTAAGCTTTAGTCGATATTATTTTAATATTTATGTTTGACTAAAAAAAAAAAAAAAAAAACGTTATTTATTTATTTATTCTTTTTTTGTTCGTAAGTTTTAATAAAAATCAATAATTTTATGCTATGATTATGGAATGATGAATATTTTGTCAATGAAGATAAATTTTATGACATTGATGTGAACAATAATAAAATATTATCTTGAGTATTTTGGGAATATTGTGAGTTTATAGTGACCATCGTGAAATTCCATAGTATCACCACAATATTGGTAGACCATTACAAAATTAATATTTTCCAACAGGCATATTCACTCGTTAAATGTATATAATACAAGAGCGATTGTTGGATAATTTATGGATAAGCATTACATTGTAAAAGTAGAAAGAATGTAAAATAAATTTGATAATGTTAATCGTGAAGAAATTCCACTTTCTGTCACACTTTTTTTTTTTTTTTTTTACATAAAATTATTTTTATCCTTTTAAAAATAATACAGATAATTTATTTCATTAATATCACATCTAATATTTATATTAATATAATAAAATGAATGTATTCATTACTGATATTTCATTAAAAATTTTACAGTTTAAAATTACAATTTTATAATTAAAAAAATCATTATTATCATAATAATAACAATTAAATTGACTTGTGTCAGTAATTTTGATGAATTTTTAATATTTTTATCACGAAAATTAGACAGACACACTCGTCTCATTTTCAATTATTTTTATCCACACTTTAATATTAATGTACATTTAAAAAAAAAGTTCTTGTCACCCAGACACATTTGCTCACAGTCATAACTTTCGTATAATCCTTTACATTTTGAGACTTTGCGGTTGGATGATGTGTATGATAGTGTGTCTGTTTTTCTTCATCCTCATCTCCATTTCCTCTGTTTCCCTCTCTCTTTCTCACTCTATATATATATATATATATATATATATATTTTTTTTTTCGTCTGTCTTTCTCACTGTTAAATTCACTCCGTCTTTCCTGCTAAAATTTACTTGCAATTTTATATTCTTCTCTGTCAGTTTTTACATATCACGTTAAGGCTCTTATGCGCTGTATGAAAGTGCAAATTTTAAGCGCCTCACGAAAGACAATCCCTTATATGTTCCCGTCCCATACATATTTTTTCTTTATTTATTATTATTATCTTTTTTTTTCTCCCTCTTTTCTCGTGATTTTATATGGTTGCGTAGAAACTAGGATCCGCAATGCTTGTCATGTGAGTATATATTGGGATATGTGTATAGTGAATAAGGTGATGGAGGAGACGGAAGAGAGGTCGTAAAATTGCATTGTCACCTCAGACTTGCGCGTTCACTCGCTTCATGTTTTTCATTTTTGTGTAGGCACAAGTGAACTCTCAGTGATGTGAAAGTATAATGAACGAAAAAATAAAAAAAATAAAAAATAATAATAATAAATAAAAATGAAAGAAAAAATAAAAGAAAAAAACAATAAAATATAATAAAGAGTTAACATATATATATATATATATATATATATATATATAAAGTGAAAAAGAGGGACTAGGAGGGGAATAAGAGATAAAAGTGAGTAGGAATAAAAAAGTCTCGGGATATGTATAACACGATAGTCGGCAAGTGTGTATAGAAAAATGTATATTAAAGATTAAAAAATATACAAGAAAAAGGGAGAAAAAAAAAGGGGAAATAAAAAAAAATAAATAAAATAAAAGTGATACAATGGTAGTGTAAAATAATTGAATATTTATGAAAATAATAATGATAATAACAATAAAAATTTATAAAATTACTTTGATTCAATTATCAAAAAAAAAAAAAAAAAAAAAAAAAAATACTGTATATATATTTTTTCTTATTCACAATATTTATATAAATTATTTAATATTGTAATAGATTGACAATTTGTATATTATCACAGTTAGACAAACGTTCGCAAATTTATGATGAAAAGAGAGAGTGAATTTGAATGCACACGCATCAATGCAAACTCATATACACTCACATGTGTATGTTAACAAGTGCGAGAGTGTAAAGAGATGGTTGTATTGAAGTTGAAATAGCCTAAAGGGGGTGTTTGAATGAGCCGCCATGTGGAATAGAAGAGTCGAGTGAGAAAGGAAGACAAAAGTGCCATGTGTACTGTATCAACGGGCTTGTCAGTTGAGAAACAATGATGTAAAAGCAGAGATGAAGAAGTGAAGGGTAATGTAGATGAGAGAAAATGAGAGGGAGACAGTGAGAATGAAGGAGATCGTTGTGGAGAAGGTGAAGTGAATTCCAAGAGGACCAGTACAGTCCTCACTATACACATATGTACTTTCATGTGCATATATACTTATATATAAAGGATAAGAGGGAAACAGAGTGGCAATGACGGGAATATAAGAAGGTGGGGAGTAGATTGAGCTTGAGAGATCTGGCGTGTCGAGCTCTGACGCGTCCCTCGTGCAAGCACGTTCAGCTATTAACCCTCTGAGATTCGCATATAGAACGCCCAACGACTCAAACTATTCCCTTCCTTATTTCCGTTGTCTATATATATACTCATGAAAGACGTGCGACCCCTGCCCAGAACAACAAAACCATCCCCACGTTTGTAATATACATCTACTCCCTCCTCTCACTAACATACGATTTATATATATTTTCCTTGTTTAATTCTCTTATGTACGATTAAATAGATATATAATATATTTATATATTATTTCGTGCAATGTAACATATGCAAAAAATAAAATATATAATTTTTTTTTTATTAAATTGATTGTGATGACTTTGTTGCTATTTTGAAAAAAATAATTCGAAATAATTCAAATTATATTATTATTATAGAAATAAAAAATTATATAATTTATTTATTTATTATTATTATTATTTTTTTTTACTTCTTTCTATTTATACGCTCATTGTTTTTTATTTTGTTTTTGTTTTTGTCTTTTTTTTTTTTTTTTATATTTTTCATTTCAATATTTGTGCATAAAAATTGAAAAAAATCGAAGTAAAGTATAAAGTGAAGTTGAATGAGAATTGAAAATAATAGTCTGTGCGCGTGATCGACTCAACCGATTTTCCCGAGGCATTAAGCAACAGTAAACCTGTTTTTTCAGGGCGTATAAGACTGTATACTATATATACATGTATATGTAAAAGCTCATCGTTGGCTATATATCAGACTTAGTGTATTATGATCGTCACAGAAGGTGCAACTACGCGCATAATACACATAGTTTACTTTATCGTCGTGTTTATACATAAATTTGTTATTATATATCTACATGTGTGTGTGTGTGTGTATGTGTGTGTGTTATAGCGAACATGGATGAATATAAAATATTAGTGTGCGGTAGTTTGACTATGGTTGAAAATTAGTGTTGGATAATGATACTCGCACCTGATGAACACTTTGAAAAAAGTGTAATTGGATAATATTGAATTTAATGTATTTGTATTGATAATAAATTCACGATATTGAATTGAATTTTTGTATGTAAAGAAGATAAATAATTTTTAAATTAAGAATAATTGTTTATAAAATAATTATATGTAGATGAATATGTATTGATGGATAAATGAATCGATTGTCGTCTGACAATGAAATCACTGATTACATTAGACACTTTGAATTGTATTGACATTTTCTCGTTGTCCACTATGTAGGTATGTACACACGTAGATGTTTAAGTGTTATAGGATATATATATATGTATATATATATAAAGGAGAGTGAACGGATCGTAGGTAACAGTGGTCTGGTATGGCATGCGTATATCACGATTATTGCTATTGTTCGTGAGTCGATAGGGCGACATATACGAAAGGGGTTGCAAACCTTTGGGACTGTGGCAAACGGAGACAATTGTTGTATACACGCAGTGAGAATAATAGTTATATTACGATATCCAATTACAGAAAAAAATTGATTGTATGAAATAAAAATTGATTTATCGAATATTTTATTTAGTTTGCTAGATTTTTTTTTTTTGATTTTTTTTTTTTTTCTTCTTCCTTTTCCTACCCCCATTTCATTTATGGTTCTTGTTGTTTTTTCTTGTTTTAATTTTTTTAAGTGATGGGCTGATTGCGTGGTATATATAAATTTGATTGTGTACACATAAAATTGTACAGTTGACTGTACAGTAATGATCAATGTAAGAAATAAGTTGAATTATATTTGCAGTTGACATTGTATATAAATCGGCGCACGCGCGACTTTTTACTCGCATTTCCCCCGCGTGGCTATTGCTGCCGGTGCTATCGCGGCAGTTGAGGGAGGCGGCGAACACGTTCGAACGAAGACGAGTTGAAATTCGGGCCGTGGGCAACTGCCAAGTTGAGACAAGCCTCAGTCGGCCGGCGAACTCGCGTGCCGTTGCCTTCCCACACCCTCGTCTATATAACACAAGTTGATTTTAATTATTACTGTTTATCACTACAGTGGCGCTTCTGTTTTCGCGGTAAAGACGCGTCTCGTTGATTATATACATATCGATATTCGGTTCGTGCGTGTGTGTAAGAGAGAGTGTGTGCGTGTGTAGGTGCGTGTTTTTTGTGTTTTTTTTTTGTGGATATTATTTGATCATTTATATACATAAAAATTTATGAAAGGAAAATTGATGATAAATGGAATGGATTTCTTTTTTTCTTTTTTTTTTTTTTTGTTCTTCTTCATATTATGAGTAGACAGTGGGAATAATATTCAATTGTGAATGAAATTGATTGTGTGTTTATTTTGAATTGACGTGTAATAATGATAAATTCGATTTGAAAAATTGAGAAAAATAAGATGAATGTGGATAAATGAGAATGAAAAACAAAAGGAGAATTAAAGTGCACAAATTGTTGGATCACGATATTGCATGAAATACGTTCGTGCAATACGATCATCGGAAACTTTTGATGATTTATTTATGATGCTTGATTGGATCCGAAGTTACGTGTGTACCGGTAGTACACGCAGAACAAGGTGTTGATTTGATCGTGATGCTAGGCAAAGTTGAATTGCATCGTATTCAAAAATTACAATAACACGACGACGAATGGATTTTATCAATGAGATGAGTACGTAGTTGAATTCACTCTCGAAATTTTAGTTGATAGTAAAAAAAAAAAAATAATAAATAAAAATAAAAATAAAAAATAAAATAAAATTCACGAGTGGATTTGAAAGAGGATTTTGTTAAAATTTTTTTTACAAATGTGGTTTTAAAATTCGTATGTACATGAAAGAATAAAAAGAAAAATCTTTCGTTAATCTCGTGTGTGTGTATGTTTTTTTTTTTAAATTAAAATTTTACCTTTAAATGTAAAACATTTTTAGATAAATATGAACGAAATGAAAAAAATAATAGTGAATAAATTGAAATATAAAATATATAATTAAGTACAATAAAACTTTTTTCTCAAAGTGAAATAACAAAAAAAAAAAAAGAAAGAAAAAGAATTTAAAAAATAAAAAATTCGTAGCTGTGAATAAAAACGATATGATCATTCCGTGATTTTTGAAGTTGCGTGAAATGGAAAATAAGATTATACTGTGATCGAGCAAAATGATATGTATTAATTCGTGTGTGGGACCTATATAGACGAAAGAGAAAAAAAATAAGGAATAAAAAAAAAATAATAATAATAAATATTGCATGTTAACGTGTGTAAGACAATCATTTTTATTGCACACGAAAGATTATACAATTATATTTGCACAGTGTATATATATATATATATACAAATAATATTAAAATCCAATTGACAGTTGAGGATTTATGAACTCAATCGGCAAGTGCATTAAAATATATTAATTGTTGGAAAACGGATACGCGTGAAAAATTTATTGCAACTTCATGAAGAAAGAGTTACATAACACGAATACAAAGTGTTTTAATTAAAAAATATTACGAGACAAGCGACCAGACGACAGGTAAATATTCGTTGTTGTGTTGTCACGAAATAGTAATAAAACCATATTGTTTAGTTTGTGTATACGAGTTGGCATTTATTATGTATATTTACGTAAATGTGTTTGACTATGAAACCTAACGCTGTGTTGTTTCACCCGATTGTCAACGTGTTACATGATTTTGATATATTTACATATCAAATAGACATATATATCTATACATTATAATTTCAAATCTTATATAAAATAATTGGTACATGTATAAATGATTTTTTAATTGTAATATATATCATTATTATTTTTTGTTTTTTTATAATCTACAAATATAATTAAAAATATATGTGATAATTTTTAATTTATATATTTTTTTTTCTTTTATTCAAAGTAAATTTTTCTTATTTATTTATTGCGTTTGTGTTTATTTTTATATTCGTATTATATGATAAGAATAAAAAAATAGAATAGTACATTGTACTTAAACGTTTACTGGACTGGCCAAGTAAAATTTAATTCACATTTAAGAATGACAAATGTCTTATAAATTACATTTTTATTACAATTTTATACAACGAATTTCACATTAATGTCACGAATTTTATTACATTATTTGTTTCTTTTCTCTTTCTTGTTTTCTTTTCTGTTTATCTCTATCTCTCTTCTTTTTTTTTTTCGTTATTATTTTTTTTTTACCTAGAGACAATCTTATAAGAATAACGCAAACGAAAGCAAAGAAATCGGAATCTGTCAATCGAAGGTATACGATAAAAAAAAAAAAAAAGGAGAAAAATACCTTTATGATTTGTTGGTTGAGATTACTTTTCGTCTTTTCGCGTTTTATATTTTGTTTTTGTTGTTGTTGTTGTTTTTGTTGTTGTTGTTGTTGTAGTTGTTGTTATTGTTGCTTTATATATATATAGAACGAAAACGAGACACCTATAGGGTGTCGTGTGAAAGGCACACAATACATCAGGAAAATCAATATTACCAGGTCAGGAGTGAGTGTGATGATGTATATTATATATAAAATATTTCCGTGTATGTTTTGTCCTATGTGTATATAAGTGCGTGTGATATTCAGATAGATAAGTATTATAGGAAGTCCTAGGTGTTGTAATGAAGTCACGGTCACGTAGATTTAGCTCCTATTGACTCATTATTATCTTGCTTATACTCCACGTATTCATATTTTTCACAATTGTTTTGTCACTGCTTCTATAATTATTTAATTATTTTCTCCTACGTATACGGATAATTATATCATGAGAAATTTTTTAATTATTAAATAAAAGTATTTAAAATTATTCGAGCATTCGATTTGTCGCAAATGAGAATTTAATTAAAAAAAAAAAAAAATAACAAAAAAAGCACAAAAAAACAGCAAACAAAAAAAAATTAACTTTCATTGGTTGATAAAATGTAATTTTTTCACTATTTTTTTTTTTTTTCATGAATTTATTATTAGAAAATCAAGTTGTAATTTTGTTATTGTGTTCGTAGATTATTAAAATACTTGTACGAGCTGTAGGAAAATCTTGTTACATCTTTATTGCATAAATTACGCGATTGCGATGGTAACGCTATGTAAATACAAACATGTTGGGACGATTGGAGTAAGAGAATTTTACGTATATCAAAATACATATATAGTTTCATTTTTTCTCAATACATTATGTACTATCGTTATTATAAATTTTTTTATTTACATTATATTTTCATATTGTTCATCTGCTTTGACCCAATAGAACCGTCTTTGTTTTTTTACTCAATATATAAATAGTTGTATATATTTATTTATTTCAAAGCGCATGATCATGATTATGTGTATATGTTTGTATGAACTAAAGTACTGAAACAATACAATTCGTTGTGACCCGAATTCACTTTTATTATACTATATGGATAAAGTTTTATACAAACTGCACGATGTGAGGGGTGTTTGGCTTCCTTTCAATTTTATTTTTCTCTCCTTGTTATCTTTGAATCCGGGATTTTTTTTTAATTCTTTTTTTTTTTCCCTCTTTTAGTTTTAGTTTTTTTTTTTTTTTTATATATCAGCGAACTTGTAACGTTGACTCACTCGAGGTTTAATTGCAATTTTTCAAGCGGGATGTAGAAAGATACAGAGATTGGAAGCTTTGAGAGATGAAGAGTGCAGATGGAATAATAGACAAGACACTTGTTCCAGTTGAGCCATTGGTTTGTTGTATAGAGATAGATTTTTCGAAGGATAGAATTCATCAGATAGGTCAAGTAGATGTACAGGTTCAGATTGTTGGATTATTCATATTTATTATAATATACAGTTGAATGATGACAGAATATTTTATGAGATATTTTTTATTGTCGTTTGAATGATATAAAAAATTTTATAGGTTTTTTTTTTTTTTTTTTTTCCTCTACATTATCATGTTGAGATTGAAGATGATTTATATTGAATACTGGTATTGATGATAATAATTTTTATCTGTATATAATAATTTATTAGACATTCATTTTCAATTGAATGATTAAATATTTTTCAAATTTATTCTATCAGTAAACAAAAAAAAAAATTATTCAGTGGATAAAAATCAATAAGTATGACATTTTTTGTATTTCGTTTGACACTTAATTTTCATTTCACTCGTACAATTTATTTTTTATTTAAAATATTCGAGTTGTATTCAGAAAAATTATTATTTTTTTTTGTTTTTTTTTTTTTTTCTGTCATGATTTCAATTAAAAAGAACTTCAGTAATTTTGTTTTTCTATTTTTCGTGCTTCTTGTATTTCAAAGACTTTGCCCGAAGGAAATTGACGACAGTGACTCTAACATTCTTCAGTATCCACGAATGACGACATGCCAAAAACTCCTCGAGCAAAACGCGAGAATGACGGTAAAAGAAAGATGAGAAGGAATGAACCATTTTGAAGCTTGATGAATTTTCATTTGAAAACTTAATTACGTTATTCAATTAACATCATACTTGCTTTCATCCACTTCGTATAGCAATAGTATAGTAATATGAGATGTTGAAGAAATGAAATAAAAAAAAATTGATGAAAATAACAACAAAATTTGTGTGATAAAAAAAAAGAATTAAAAAAAAAAAGAGAAAATAATTTTTCCGGTCAAATTTCCCGGTTAGAAATCAAACTATATATATATTCATTAATAAATAAACTAAAATTTATTTAAAATAAAAAAAAAACATCAATGATTAAATAATTATACACTTATGAGAATATTAATTTCATTGTATTTTCTCACGATTGATTATGTATTCAAAACTCATGATTCATCAACTGATGAAAATTATGATAAAAGCTAAATAAAAAAAAAAAAAATTCCGAATGAAAAAAAGTTGATATATATGTATATAATGGGAAAGATGAAAAGTCGAGATAGAAAATTTTCAGGCGTAGTTGCGGGTGGCGGTTTGCCAGACTGCAGTCACTCGTTCGAATAACGTAGCGCTTTGAACATCTCCAGCTGTCTGATTCAGTTGGAAAAAAGTGTTTTTTTTTTTTGTTTTTTTTTCTGCACTTCATTCTTTTATATGTATAGACTGAGTAAATAAATGAACTTGGTATAGGCGTCACGACAATGACACAAAGGCCCCGTACACTGGTCACCAAGTAAAAATTCAAATTCTGTATCGTTTCGTGTGCACACGTGTGTGTATGTCAATTTCAACTTCTCCTAACATTATATTATATTTACTTCACTTCATATAGTATAATCTACTGTATACCATTCACTATACAGTATTACTATTTATTTATTATCTTTTTCATTATTTACTTACACTTTATTTATTTCATATGAACACTACATACAGTTACCAAATTATCATATACATATAAATGGATATTTTTGTTTTGTTTTGTATATGTATACATGTATATATAAGGTATATGGACAGTCCAAGTTTTAAACCCAGTCTCAACTTATATCCTCTGACATTTTGGCACTTTGGCTGACATCCGACATGTCTGCTCATTGGCCCATTTGACGTTTGCTGTCCAGTAGTGTATGCAACTTTTGCTACAAACATCTGCTGACGGTTTGATTTTCATTGATGCATCCAGTGAGTATGTTGGCGAAATGTTCATATATACAATAAAATATGTCAAATATGTGTGGATACCGTTTGTGTCAGTTTCAGTTTTAATTTTCAATTTACTTGTCACTGATGTCAAGCAAGTCAAACAATAATCAGACATATAAATTAATATATTTGATTTGTACAAAATAATATTGAGTATTAAATATTATAAGAGTAATAGAGTGCGAAAAATATACAAAGATTTTTTATTAAATACTTCTGCTAAACGAGACTTTAGTGTATTGATTATTAACGCACTTCAAGTGTGTTCTTGAGTTCAGACGAATAAACTTTATAAATTAAATATATTTAATATATAATGCATATCAATTTAGAACATTAAAGTTCTATTATGTACGTGTAATATGTGCTACGTGGTGTGAAATAATATACAAAGTTTCACACTTGAATTCACTCTAAGTGTGTGTGTGTGTGTGTGTGTGTGTGTGTATGTGTGTGTGCATTTAAAATTAAATTCAGTCTACCAATGAAGTTGAAAGATTCGGAATTATTGGTGACCTATTGAATTTTACAGTCAAACGATAGTAGTTGACGATAGTTGACAATGTATATGTAGAAACAAAAGGATAAATAGTTATTTGTATTTCACATGGGAATTTGTATCGTATTACGACACTGTATAGAAATGACCACTTGAGGAGTCACTTTAATGCAACTCAATGCGATGTATAATAAACTGAGGATTACCATACGTGTATATGTTCCTCTTATACTCTTTTCTACATGTCACGTGTAGAGAGAATAAAAAAAAGAAAAAAAAAAAAAAAAAAACTATTGTCAACTATATATACTAAAATTTATTTTTTTCTTGGGAAAGTAGAGTATAAAAGAGAGCAAAGAAAACAAAAAATGAGTGCACAAAATAAAACTAGTGATGTAAGCTACGGGCTTTTTACGTGAGTTTGCTCTTTGAGTGAATTTTTCTTTTCGTGATCCAAAAAAGATATTTATTAATGTTTGATGTTTCATATATAGTAAGAGTAAAGTGAAGAAGAAATTGATGTTTTGAAATGCGTAAAATCCCGATGAGACTTTAACACGCTATGCTGCACCCATTTGGATATATTTCAACATGAATCTACACAATATACTGTCTATATATAAAGATGTACATATTATACTTTTTTTCAGGCTAATTTTTTTTTTTATGCGAATGTGGCGCCATACTTATTAGACACGAGCTCAGGTGTTCAGCCATACTATTATATATCGTTATATAACTTATTGGGTTTTTATGTTTGATAACAGGAAGTTGGTTATTAAGTCTTCAGTAGCGTAGGCACGTGTGCCCATCCATCATTGAAATTGCATTCAAGCTCATGATGAATATCCAGTCGCGCAAGTTAAACAATTTTATTTTTTTATTATTTTTTTATTTTTTTTTTCGTTTTATTTATTTATTCATTTTTTCTCCTCTCTCGTTATTATTTTGAATTAATCAATTTTGTTTTGGATATATATAATTTTTATTATATTATACATGTTGAATATTTTAAAGTGAAATTTGTCACAGTGAAATGAAATTTTTTTCATTTAATTTAATTGACAATGGAATATATCGTGATCGTGTATACTCACATATGATTATATAAATAATTAATGTGATAAAAAAAATAAATAATAATAATAATAAAACAACATGAAAAAAATAGGGGAACGGAAATGTATTGCTATGGCTCCAATGTCATCTACCAACACGCAATTTATCATTTGTACCACATGACTTTCCCCCAATGGTGGGGTTGCGTTTCGGAAAAAGAGGAAAAGAAAAAAAAAAAAAAAACATCCGGCACTTGATATAAAAGATCAACGAGCATAACGTGTATAAAAGTGTGAAGCAATTCAACAGAAAATAGCGTATGATGAGTGTATGTGGAAATAATAGAGAAAGATTAGGATAGGGGGAGCAAGAAGAGGATGAGAAGGAGGAGGAGGAGGAGGGGGAAAATACATAGATATATTGTGTGGAAAAATGTCATAAAGACGTGTCATTATATCACTATAGAAGTATTTGAAAAAAATAGCGTGACAATTGTATAAAATGTATTTTTCACATTCTACTTTATCGTTTCTTAAATGTAAAAAAACAGCTCAGTAATGTGCCGAGGAAAGACATTTTTCTAATTTCTACTTAGTTTTTTTCCTTCTTCTTTTTTTTTGTTTTTGTTTTTGTTTTTTTTGTTTTTCATGCTTGTGTGGCATTTGGGAGACAGGACTTGCATGAAAACTTCTCAAGAAGTTACTTTTGCGTGTACTTTTCGTCCGACCATCCGACCATCCGACTACTTTTTTCACTTTTCTCTACCGCGCATATATTTCTGTAAAGTGCAAAAGGGAGATATATATATATATATGTATATATAGTAGAGGAAGACTGCAGCCAACCACTTCATGGTGGGAGAAAAACGAATGGATGGAAATATATTATTCACACTGCCCCTATAGGTTTGCCAAGTCTCTCTTGAGATGGAAGAAAAGTTTCCAGTTATTGCGGAATTTTTATCTCTATCAGGACGATTTCTTCCCACCCATCAGTTTCAATACTCAGATAAACTTATTGATGAAAAAAAAAAAAAATTTTTAATAACTCAATTTTTTATTATATTTGTATAGTTATATTTCATGATATTTTTATTTTATCACTCAAAAAAATAATTATTATTATTTCATGTAGTTTGTCATCTTTCGTCAAAATTCATTATCAATATTCTATAGGAGTACATGTTTATAAATAAAGATATAGTTCCTAATACTGAGATTTAATCTCTTCATTTTCAATCGATATTTCAATTTTTTCAGGTATTTTTCGTTGAGAGAAAAAAATTACGTGAAAAATCCAATTGAATTGTCCCTGTCATACACTTTTCACGTAATTGTAAATGTTATATTATATGAAATTGTCTAAATTGCAACAAATGATATTTCTCTGTGGAGATATTTTCATCATCATTGGATGAATTGCCTGGTTCCATTCAATTGCCCAAGAGACTTTAGAATTGCATTTGTCTCGATTCCGCTATTTTTTGTCTCTTTCACACTACATACAATACATATATATTATATATAAATCGTTTAAATCACTATTGCAATGTGTGGACCAAGCACAAAACCGGATCTTTCATCTCGACTCCATTTGTCGTGAGTTGCATCGACTCTTCCCTATTTCTTCAAGATTTTTCATTGTTTTTGATTTCTTTTTGATTTCTTTTATTTACTTTACGTCATATACATTGCATTTATCCACTCTTTTTAAATATATTTATTCCTTCTTCTTCTTCTTCTTCTTTTTCTTCCGTACTATTCTCATTTTTCTATTTTATATTTGAGTACATGTACACTATAGTTTATTTAAAACTATCTACATATTGGATGGAAAATTTATCGAATATTCCCTTTCTCATATGATACACATCGTATGAGATACGCTAATATCTTATCGAAAAATAGTTTGACGGTTTGTCAAAGTGGTTTTTAAATCCTTTGAAAATACACAGGACATGTCTATAATAAATTTGTGACCTCACTCACATTGGTATGCTCCAGTACATCTGTATTGAAGTCACGATTTTTAAGTATATATCTGAGTTAGTTGAGTTTACTTTTTCTTTCCTACGAAAAATATGTTTTTCAAAGCATTTGCATTTGCAAGAGGCTTGGGTGGCTGCCTTGTCTTTGTCTCAACTTGTGTGCAATGCTTGTCTGGTCGTGTACATACAAACGTGCCCAAGGACTACGTACCATCCATTGCAGAGTCTCATTTATTCACTCATTTTATTTTATTATTATTATTATTTTTTTTTTTTTCCTTCCAATTTTATAAAAGCAGACAGCTCTTGAGTTAGCGTATGATGATCAAGTTTCGCGACAATCATATATACTCATTAATGCCGGAAATAAATTGTTTCAAAGTCAAAAATGTAAAAAATACCAATATATTTTTATATTTTCATTCAAATAACATAACACTATTTTTAATTTTATATATTACTATTGAAAAAAATCGAGTATGATTATTATATTATTTATTATATTCTTGATTTATTACAGAGAAATAATTTCAAGTGAAAATAAATGTGTGGCGATTTATTTGCAATTCTAGTATAGTTTTTTGTGGTAATTGTGTATATTAACTATTTTGGTTATTATACAGTGAGTGAATATAGATAAGCTTTTGTGTATAGTCTCAACATGGAATAGGTTCATTTGACATCTAGTTCATGCATTATCAAATAGCTCTGCTCGCGGCGATGATCTCAATTTTCGCGTTGCCGTTGCAATACATTAGCATTTGAAAATTCAATCTCGTACATGAGATTGCGGCATTAAGACCTCATCAAAGATATGCCTAGTGGCAAAGTAAATACATTTACTGATATATTTCCTAGTTTTACGAATAAGTTTTCCAATTTTATCATGAATTTCCATAATTTAATTTTTCGTTTAATTTTTTTCTTTTCTAGTTTTTTACACTGTATACATAAAATTTGTTAAATTGTTTCTTGAAAAGTCTCATTGCGAGATGGAATATTGGTGTTATTATTATAATTTTAGTTGGTAACATCATTTGGTAAATCCCCCTAATGTTATAGTTATAATTTTTATGCAGTTATTATTGTAGTTATACGCATTGCTTAAAGTGAAAATACATCACAGAAATTATTGTTCCTATGAAACTCGTTGGGTCAAATTGACTTGTACAATGTACGAACTTATTTTACTATAAATCAATATTCTAAGTACATTTTACTTTTGAATATTCTTACTCGAAATATAGTATATTTAAATGGATAATTTATTATTTATTTTTTATTCTCTACTACCCAGTGATAGGACAATTATTCTGATAATTTAAAATTTAATCCCAAAAAATTCGATTCATTTATTTATTTATTATTATTTTTTATTTTTTTTTGTTTTTGATTTGTATATTTCAATATTGGCTCATGTGTGTCAAACACTTTTTGCTGTTTTATTCGCAAGTTGTTTTGGGTAAGTCCCAACCAAAGACAATATATTTATATTGCATTTCCTGTTTTTTTTTTTTTTTTTTACTTTTTTTTTTCCCTCTATTTTATTTTATTATTGTATGTATACAGCTGTGACGCGGATATTCCCATCAGGTTCGTTCATCCCTACTCTTAGAATTTACTGTATCGTTTCTTCCATTAGAGAATAGCGTGACTTGTTTTGGAAATATCGACTGCGTTTATATATGTTTTATCTGTTTTCCCCGGGGCATTATAATCCATCGAGTATATTCTTATCTTGAGACAAGTTAAAACATTTTTTTTTTCTGTTCATCTTTTTTTTTTTATTCTAATTCTTTACAGATGTGACATAAATTTTATCAAATATGAATCAAAAATATCAGTATGATAATTGGAAATCGAGTGTAATACAGTTTTTCAATTGAAAATATTTTTGAATATTTTGAGAATTTATTATTTATTAAAGATATTAATTGTATAATTTTTTTTTTCTCAATATTTTTACTGTTTTACAAATTTTTATTATTTGATATTACTGAGTTTGTTTTTTTTTTCTTCTTTCTCGATAAATTAAAAATTTGTGTATTTTTTTTTTGTCTAAAAAAATATTGAGAAAATTAAAAAAAAACTAAGAGATATCACAATTAGATTTTGTCGATTGCATAAATATAAAGATTTTGAAATAGACTTATAATGTGATGAAAAATAAAAGGGTAAGAGAAAAAAATACAAAGTGAGAAACAAAAAAAAATGGTGAGAAACGGTCGATGGAAAAGCAACGAATGAGGTGTTAGGATATAGTTCACTGTCGAATGGATCACATTGGCAGTAAGCGAGCGCAAGTGAAAAAGAGAGGGTTTAAAAACGTCAAGCACGGCCGTTCAAGTATATAAAATAAAGAATGAAAGAGTGAAGTAAAAATGAGAGGAATGAGTGGTAGCAAGAATCTAAATGGAGATGTCTTGTATGCAGAGAGTCGTCGTCTCGGAGCGACAGCGATACGATAGCACGATGCGATCGAGTTTGTTCACTAAAAGACAAAAGTTGCTAAAAGGAAAATCTGTTGGATGTTTCTTCATTCTTTATATTGTCGCGTCTCACTGTCTTTTTCGAAATTTTTTTCTTTTTCTTTCTTTTTTCTTTCTTCATTTCACCACGTTCCTTGCATACTGTCCGATATCATTTGATTTTATTCTTTTGTTTTTCGCCTCAAGATTCGCTTTACTCTTCGATAAAGACAAAGCCATTTCTTTCTGTCGCTTTCTTGATTTTTGCCAACTGATGGGGGTGACACATTGTTGATGAATACAGTTGAGCAATTCCAGTGTCATTCAAAAAAATATATAATTTAACACCAGAGTGAATTTCTGAATGTTTATATTAAAAATTTTAAATAATATTCGATATTGCAATTTTTATTTCAAATAATTTTGTAGATTCGACATATTTACAGAGCTAATATTTATTTTATCATCAAATTTCAATAACGGAATAATTAATATATATATATATATATATATATATAATTACAATTTATTTTCGATTTATTTGATTAGTTGATTTATTGAATGTTCATTATCACTATAATATTGAAATTTTTTTTTATTACAATCAGTTATTTATATTTCGTGCATTATATATTGTACTCATTTAGTGGCATATGGATTTTTTTTTTTTTTTATCAAGAATTATATAAGTGTACATAAATGTAGTAGTGAGTATATTATTATGTAATATTCATCAACTCGATATTTTCTGGCAGCATCACATCACGTCTTGTTAAAAATTAAATTCTGTTTTTTATCCATTGAATTCATCATTACTCACAGTCTCATTCTTCCAATTACTGTACACGAATTTTTTTTTTTTTTCTCATCTTTCATTTTCTCATTTTCTATGCATTTCATTCATCGCACTTTCTTCTAGTTCTTCCCACTCACTGGCACAATTTTTTTTTTTTTCTCATTCTTCATTCACTTATTCTCTATTGAATGCTGATTCGTTTGTAAAAGTACTGTATTCATTTTTGTACAAGTCATTGTATACAATACAAAAACAAGGATAAATGCATGATGTACCAATAGACGATTTTTTCTTTATTTTCCTTTTTTGGCTCTTTTAGTTTTCATAGTAAACAGGATCAGACTATATCAACCACATGACTCAAAGTTATAGCCACATATATATACACACACTATACAAATGAGAACAGTATATATATATATTTTG
Source organism: Dinocampus coccinellae (assembly GCA_963920625.1). Lineage (NCBI taxonomy): Eukaryota > Metazoa > Arthropoda > Insecta > Hymenoptera > Braconidae > Dinocampus > Dinocampus coccinellae. Next base: position 11,317,082 of record OY987186.1, read on the forward strand.
CATGGGATTGGTCGTGTGAAAAAGAATTGGCGCATTGAGCCAATGAAAGCTATCATCCATGTCTCTGCGTATAAATATATACGTTTATGTATATGTATTACATAGATATATACAAAATAGTCCAGTGGAAATTCAAGAGAATCAAGTATGTATTTCAGGAATCGTGCCAAGATTCAACAATTTCCTCACACCAACGACACATACCCAATTTTGCTTTAGTACGCGTTTGTCCCGTTGTGCCAATGTTTATTTGAATTCAAGCTCGATGACATTTGTTTTTCCTCAACACTGCCAACATTCACTTGATCTCTATTTTGTATATGTGCATATAATATATATATATATATATATATTCCATTCATTATTTTTTATATTGAAACATTCATAATAGGATATATAATTACAAAATATATTAGTAATTAATTAGGCGTACGATGAAAAGTCAGGAATGAAGATTAATGATCAAGGAAATATGACGTCAGTAGTGAATTCCTCCCTGGAGCACTCTTATTGTTGAGGTGTCTGGTATGAATGAGGTGTAAATATGTATATATCTGCAGTGTGGGTGTGGTAGTGGTCTTTCGTTGAATTGAGTGTGAGGGAATGGAAATAGGTGACGAGGGAGAAAAGGAGAAATCAAGAAAGGAATAGCAAGCAAGAGAGAAAATATGAGTGAGAGGAAAGAGAGATAGTCGACTTAATGAAGTGGGATATTCATCTTGCTCGAGGAGTTGCTTCTCGAGTTTGGATGTGAGCGGTGAGGCCTTTTCGTCTATCTATTCAATTTTTTTTTACTCTCACACTCTCATTCTTCTTTTTTTTTTTGTGTTCTTTGTGTTTTTTTTTTTTTTTTTTTCGTTTTTTTTTTTTATCATCACTTTACAGCAGCTGACTATGATTGCGTGCATTAATTACAATTCAGCCAAATTGAATTATTATAATAATTATTTATAATATAAATATTGATATAAGTAAATTGTACATTTAAAAGAGTACAATCTGGCTGTTGTTAGTATCAATATAACTTGAAACTTATTGTGTTGTGTTTAGTCTGTACATTGTGAGCAAACATTCCACAATAATGGAATACCTTTCATTGACATTGAAGTGGTGGGTGAGTTTTGTTGATGAGTCTCGTAGCAGTCGACGGTTGATTATTTATTGGGGGTTAGCGTGTACGCCATATTCGTCTTTATGAAACTTGTAGTTTCATATATACTCAGGGATATATATGACTATGTGTATATAAAAGTCATTGACTACCCTATATCGATCATATTTCAACAGTTTTACAACACAAATATATTCTGAATGAATACTCGAAATATATATTTTTCTTTATTCTAAAATTTTATATTTTTCATTTTGTAAATTCATTAAGGATGTTCTAGTCTCTCTACTCAATCATAATAATGCGAGAGAAATATATGCCTTTACCAATTTATATTCGATTCAATTGAAAATGGTATTTATATATAAAATTGATTTATCACCACTGACTTCGTAAAGAACAACTCATTATTACAAACTATTTCTTTATACTTTTGTATTAATGAGACATCAGTGCTATCACGAATCTTATACATCATCTATTGCTGATATTAAACGTAGAACAAACAATATACATCGTGTATATTCTCATTATACGAGAAAATATTTCATGCCACGATTATGTGTATAAACTCTTTGCCAGTTAATAATTTTTTTTTTTATATACAAACATTGAATATTCCCTTATTTGTATTATCTAATAATATATTTGTACTCACTGATTACGTTAATTCTATTTGATAAATTTAATTAATACACATAGAATTACTGATTTCATTGATATTAAAAAAAAAAATATATTTCAACTGTATCAATATCAATTACATCATTATATCATTTGAAAATCCCTTTGTTTATCTTTTATAATCAATTATTGTTATAATCTCTCTCTCTCTCTCTCTTTCTCTTTTTCTACTCTTGTCTTCTTGTCGGTGATGGGATCCGATTATAGTCGGGTCAAAGAGTATATACTAGTGCGGTGTATTTGGCAGCGGGTAAATCGTATTGAAAACCATTTTAACGCTCCAATCCATTGGAAAGGAAAAGGTGGGGAGAAGCTAATTTGAATTTGATAGCGCTACAAAATTGGAACATCTATAGGATTCAATTGGAATTAGGTAATACAGGATTTTATATGTATTATATACAACGAGTATATCTAGTTCTTTGAGAAAATTATATGTGAATCAATAAAAAAATTCTTCTACGATGATAAATCAAATTTTCAAATATTATAAATGTGATGATTTTAATATTTTTATGAATATATATAATATATAAATGTAGATGATTAAATATATCGAGTATATATTTATCGCTTGTGGACAATATTAAATTGTAGTAACTCGTTTTTCAGTGGATGTTGAGTTAATTCGTGGGTTCACTAAGAAACTTTTTGGTCGTGCTCATGGACTTTCTCTGTCTTTCCTCTATTTTCGTTGTCGCCAAGACTACGCGAGTGATCTAACCCCACCCGCTTCTCAAGACAAGTTGGCCCCAACGGCTACGCGACTCTGGGGCTTGTCATTACGAAACTGGGAACAACTTCACTCTATTCTCGTGCACACACCACCAGTACAACTCTCATTCTACAGTATATATACAATCTTTATGATAGCTGCCGAGTGCAGAGAATTGTGGTGGCGTGTCACACGATGTGGATAAGGTCTTTGCTCTTCTCACCAATGACAGAGTCGGGACTTTTGCCAACTGTAGAGTGTACTACATATATTTATATATGTACCAACTACTGTTGGCAAATATATACACACATATATATTCATATTTATATATACTGTGTATACAGATATTGGAATTGCGTTTTAAAGTTGTGTTTTGTGGTTGAGATTATTCACATTATTTATTTCAAATATCAAGCACTATTCAAAAAATTTTATAAAAATTCAATAATTATTTTTAAAGTATCAAATTATGTGTTATGTAGAGAAAAATATGACTTTTTTTTTTTTTTTTTTTAAGGACATATTTGTGTTTCAGTACTTAGCATAGGCAAGCCAGTCTCCTTATATATCTCGCTTTGGTTTCCTTTCGTACGGCAAGATCGGTTCTGACTTTTCAAGCTAATTAAGTAAATTCAATTAAAATTCTCGTCTGTTGGCTGCACTTCATGCAACACTGTGAAGGTTAGTGTACGTTGGTATAACAGTAGTGTGATACAGATTTTAGAGATGAAAGTGAGTATGAGCAGTGTATATATATATATATATGTGTGTGTGTGTGTGTGTGTGTGTCTACTCTACATAGAAATTTTGAGTGACTCGTAAAATTGCAGAAAAATAATTATTTTCCGTGTTCACATATTCATTAATATACTTTTTATCTCATTTAAAATAAATATAAAATATATAAAATTAATATGGGTATATAAAAATTCCATGTACTCTTGTATATGAAATAAATTAAATCACATGCATTTTAGAAGTTGATATTTTTATGAGGAAATAAACGACAAGGAATTTTATTAGTTTATTATAAATTTTTTGTATAATATTACATAATATATATTTGAAATAACAGATTTTACTTTGAATTATTGTATAAATTCGTTAATACATTCCTTATAAAGACAAAGAAGAAATTCAATGAGTTACGAGGAATATTGTTGGATGAGAGAGGGTGGATCCAGTTGACCAGAGGTTTTACCAGTTTACCAGTATCACATGAGCGTATAACGATCGGAGGTATCAGTCGTTCCATCTCTATCTCATATTCTCACACAACACAATACACACACACACATATATGTATAGGTATGTCTAAGCTTGAATATATAGCAGGAACAAGCGATTTTGTCCCGGTAATTTAATACCCTAGAGAAAATCCACGCTCGAGGGGACATTGACGACAACGAATAGTGTAGGGAAACATCGAAGATAGTATAAACAGGACAAAGGTTTACTGGTGATGGGTTGTGTGATGGTATTTTTTTTTTTTTTTTTAAATTTTTTTTCTATAGATTTTCAACAACAAACACTGGCCTTGTTTACACCTTGATATTTTGAATTCTTCATTTTAACTGGAATTTTCATGATAGTATAGAGATTATGTGCACCTGGATTGTCAAAGGAACGAGAAGAAAAAAAAAAAAAAAATTGTGATGAGATTTGTGTAGGGTGAAAAAAATTAATGAAAAACGTTGGATAAAAGTGCCATTTTATTTTTATTCAACAAATAATTTATAAATATAATTGATACTACAGTTTATTGTATTATTAAATGTGTAAACGATTATTTATTTTATAATATTTCTTTTTCACCTCACGACTAAATAGAAAGATAGATTGGATACAGTAATGGTAGAGTGATCGTGAGATCGACTGATGAACAGACCGATTGGGTTGATTGACTTATGGCCAGACAGAGCGTACGAATTGACCAAGAGACTGATTGTCTGATTGTCAGATTGATATGTGAACGAGTGAACCATACGACAGGTGAGATAGATGGATAACATTACGAAGAAATAATGAAGTAATACAATTATTGAATGTAATTATGTTTTGAATTAAATGCCATTTATTTTTCATATTCACATGAAATTTGATTTTTTTTTTTTTTTTTTTTTTTTGTTTAATAAATAAAATTGTCAATTGTCGTAAACTGATTTGATGTGGAGGATCCAATTTAAGATGGATTCATAGAGAAGTGTATAGTGGAAGTGGTAGACAGCGATTTACACGAATAGATGTGCTTGATGTTGAGGTACGTTCTTCGGTGCAAGTGGTAAGGGCCTTGATGAGGTCAGACAGGGCGCACCACTTGTCTTTGATTCAATGGTCCTCATGGGCGATTATAGTTATATATTGCTGTTTTCATCTTCGCAAGTCTTTTTTGTTTCTTTTTTTTTTCTAACAAGTGATTGTTATTCTGATTATGAAAAATTTAATCGTGATTTGTTAAAAATATAAATTATCTTTGCTCACACATGCTGTTCAAATGAGACAAACAAAAAAATTTATCAATTTAATTTTTGTTTCTATTCGATTATTATGATTATAGTTCATTATTTTTCGAAGGTTTTTTTTTTTTTTTTTTTTTATTTGAAAATATTTTTTTGAACAATAGTGTTCAAATAATTTTTATAATGCGAATTATTTTTTATTTCAAAACTAAAAATATTATTTTTTAGAAATATTGATTAATAGATTGAACAATAAATAAAAATTTCAAATATTGTCGAACGTTCAATATATTTTATTTCAAATTTCATACCATTTCTTATCTCTCATCGTTGGAGCGTAAAAAATTTCACAGAGTGCTCCAGGTGCAGTAAGTTGGGTAGACATATAGATATAAAGAAGGAAGAATGGGTGAGGATGCGACGAGTGTGTGCCATCGCGTTGTCGTGAATTTCACTTGGCACCTCACCATCCGACAATACCCTTAGCGACATAGATTTACGTTCACTAAGAATTGAAATAAGCGAATGAAGTGATATATATATATATGAATAGTAGTGAGCTAAGAGTTGAGAGAAACCATGTCGGTATTAATCACTCGTGAAAATTTTGCAATAGCACTGAATCTCATAGCGTGAGTGAATATAACGTGCATTTGAGAAATGAATAATTGACATATGCCTATTTGATATTCATTTAATATCACTGAAAGATGATAAGAATTCATTGCACTAGCATTATTTTCATAAATATTTCAAACGATAAGAAGAGTAGTTGTTACGTTTTACGTTTATATTTATATTGGTAAGTAGAAAGCAATAGCCTATGCGGACGGTTAAATTGTTGACAATGACATTTGCATGTATGCATATGTACTTAAGTTGAGAAAAAAAAAAAAATATGTATACACATACATACTCGTAGATGTATATATATATATATATATTTATTGTACTCCCATTTTTACCTCATTTTCTTCCAACATAAAGAGCACTTTTATTTTATAGTTGAATATATAAAATACTTATCTCAAATATGTTGAAAGACTTTTGTAATTCTTTCTTTGATATACTCGGGATTTTATAATTTTTTTCATCTTCATATTAATAAATATATTCATTTATACTTTATTTATTTCAAGAGTTGTTATTTAATATTAAGTGCAGCTCAATTATTATTTATAAATACAATATAAAACAAAGAAAAAAATTTTTTTTTCTTTTTTTCTTTGTATTCTCATCAGGGATCAATTACTTTTCTATCACAATTATTCGCATATTTTGAATTTTTATCAACTCCGCGCACTTCATTTGAATTATTTAACTTCTAGTATAAAAACTTTTGCTTATTCAACCAACGTGACGATTTTTTTATTTTTTATTTTTTTATTTTCCCTTTCGTTAGTACAGCATACACAATTCATTCATTGCGATCTCATCGACAGGCAGTGTCAGGTTGAAAAAAAAAAAAAAAAAAAATTATATATATATATATACGAAATAAGAGGGGAAAAACGCGAAATGAATATGCCTTTTGCTTCTTATCCTTATGAATTGTGGCTTGGCCCATCTTTAGTCAACTTATCTGTGAAATAATCTACCTCAACCCACTTACTTTTCCATCTCCGAGTCTCTATATCCCCGTTCATCTTTTGCTTTTTCTTTCTTTATTTCCTCCTCTTTCATTTTTTTTTTTTTCTTTTTTTCGCAACTACTGTATATCCTAACATTCGTCGTGTCAGAACTTTTGCGTTTTCCATTGCCGTTTGCATTATTATTATTATTAATTTTTTTTTTCGGTTTGTCCCTTCTTTTTTTGTTCTACGCTATCTCACTTGCTTGTCTTTTTATTTAGCTCATGGCCCTTACGACCCTTTCATTTATTCACGACTATACGTGTCGTGCTCTGTTTTCCATCTGCTTATCACTTGCTCCTCATCAGTCGTTCATTATACACACATACACACATACACACATACACACATCCATATATATTCATTCACGAGATCGTTGTTGAGGATATAAAAAAAAAAAACAAAGAACTGTCACGATATATGACACATATTGTATTTTTTTTTTTATCTTTCATATACACACAGTTGATGAATACTTGATAAATATTATTAATATACATATTTTTTTCATATATATATATATATCCAGGAACAATCAACAGTGTAATATGAATAAAATATTGTGGTTTGTGTGCGCAATTGGATTTCCTATTCTATTCTAGAGCTAACAATCATGTCTTATTACAAACTTCAATTCATCAATAATATAGTTGTTACCACATGATCATAGAGTATTTATTGCTATGAATGTCATGTTTCTGACTCGTGTATATGTTTTTTTTTTTAATATGTATATATCGGAAACTTGTTAAGTAATGACAGCAAACATTGTGCCACGTCGAACTATTGTAGTAATGCATAAATAAATGACAATACTCATACTCCAGTAAATGGAATCACTTATCAACAATTACAATTATAAAATTATTTTACATTGTCCAAGTTGTAATTTAATATTGATTCAAACTACTTGTTATTATTTATATATTTATGTTTATATAGTAAAATTAATTTATAATTTGAATGAATTTATAATGTATGATCAATACAGAGTTGAATTGTACATTGGATTGTGATGTCAGTAGATATTTATTATTATTATCGGTAAAAGTGTACAATTTTTTTACCAACTTGACAATTGATGAAATATATTACAAGTGGGGCAAATAATGATACGATAATTCAAAATTCACCCATTGAAATGATATTTTATGACTTTCAATACTACAGTTACACTTCGTGTATTGAGTTTAATGGTTTCCCTGGTTGAGAAAAAAAAAAAAAATATATATATATGGAAGTTTACGACAGAATAGAGATATGTATGTTCAATTGATGTGATACATGCGTATATATTTATATATATTTTTTCACATGGTATATAGATTTTACAATCAGTTTCCTGTGATAAAACCGTCATGGAAATATGACAATCAATTTGTTACTTTTTTTTTTTTTTTTTTTTCATTCACAATATTAAATTTATTATTTTTTATTGCGGAAAATTTGATGAAAATTGTGTGTCATAAATTTATATATTTTATGTACATAAATAGTTGATGAATATTATTGAAGAAATATTTATTTACAGTTGTAGAATAAAAAATAATTGATTATTCAATTTGATCGGTTTTTATTTTTGGTTCATTATGTTGACGATTATTATTTTCAATATGGAATTTTTATTCATTGATTTTATTTATTGATCATTTATAATTTTATTGATTAATTATTTAATATTCAACTGTATTATAATCAAATGGTTATTGAAATATTAATAATTAAATTTAATTATATTTTTATAGTTTTTCATTGTTTATATAAAATTTTTATTTTCAAAGAATATAAATGACAATTTATATACCGAAATATCCATGAATTTCAAGTGAATTATTCGATATATGTATATCATTTTCGCATACAATTGACCAATGATAATTTACTAATACGATGAAAATGCACTTTGCTTTCGAATTGTGTCGAATCCTCTATTATTTCCTGTTCAATACATTTTGCTATTTCGTTGAACATACAGAGATCTTCGATTGGATTAATTATCCTATCGAAACATTGAAAGTTCAATGAATTTCTATATTGGTAAATAATTTCAATGTGTGATTGTTGATTAATATTATCCACTTGATAAATAGAACAATTTATTATCGATTGAAAAAAAAATATATATATATACTACACATTGACAGATAATTGGAAAAATGACGTCATTTTGAACAAATAGAGTATAGAATGCGGTGAGCGGGGGAAAAAAGACAAGACTGATGTTTTCTAGGTAAAAAATATTATCTGTTCACTCGTAAATGGAATAACGAGAAAGTAGAGGAACTGAGTTCAGGCTTATCATAATATATCATAATATAGTACATACACACATGCAACCATATTTTTTAGAACTTTGTACGATTTTTTCCTCTTTTTTTTTTTTTTTTTTTTTTTTTTTTTTTATCAGTACAATCTCACAGACTTTTGTCCGTGGAGAAATCACATAATGCACCATGTATGATTATATAAACTTACTCTCGCTTATATTGTGATAGAAACTTGTAGCAATGAACAAAAAATATTTCATGAGGTATCACGAAAGCAATTTAGTTTTTACGATCAGACACCGTCTGATGATTATGATAATATAAATATACATATTGTTGTATAACAATAAAAATTATGTTATACATATATATTTTTCACTTTCCATAAAAAATTATTATATTCTTTGTTCATTCATGTAATAGGTAATAGATAAAGGTTTTCATTGATATATATAATTTTCAAACAAAACTTATTGAAGATAACTAAAATTAATTAATGTTTAAATATATACTTCAGTTTAGGTATTTTTATTGTAAACGAAGTTATATATGTGCACGTTCAATTCAATTACTTCAACAAATCGAACTTCGCATCTCATTATAAAGTTTTTTTCCATTGCGACGAGTAATCAAGTGGGATTTTGGTGTATGCAGCAGATGAAGTAAATGAGAATGAAAATAATCACAATGTTGTATGTATTATATATATATTTATATACATAAAGAAAATTATTGGTATGGAACAAGAGAATGCTTCTTCTATGTACATTTGATTTAAAACTAAATCATTTAGCAATTTGTATGGTTTTCGAATTTATACTGAAAGTGAAGTACTGTCTGAGATTTCATTAATTTAATTATAAAGTATCTTTTAAATTTTGAATAAGTTTATGTCATTCGAAAATAGATAAATGTATAAATAAAAATGGAAATGAAAATTGATTATTCAACATATAAATAAAATTATATAAGATATCAATTAATTTTATATATCAATATTTATTTTATTGTATAATATTAAAAATATTTATATTATATTAATGTAAAATATTTCACTTGTATATTTACAACTTGAGTATATAACTTTTCCTACACACATGGTGAAACATTTTCAAAGATAAAATGCAGACTATGAATACAAAAGTCGTTATCATGATAGGAGTATATGACTTGTATATATACCCATATACTTACAAATATATTCAACAGAATTAACTACATCTGTATATATATATATATATGTAGGTAGTAACCATGGAATTTTGTTGGGTTATAGGATTACACATATACTCACATCGAGGTAGACTTTCACAATGAATGTGATTGCACCATGTGTATGGTGGGTATCATAGACGGCTGGTTGCAGCCACCCGAGTTCTAAGCATACATTTATACAGAGAATATGACGATGCAATGAGAATTGGACGTGAGTTGAAATGCACACAGATGGAATATTTGTGTATTATATGATTGTACTAGCTTAACTATATTACTGCGATTTCTAATTCTAACATTTCATTGTGTCCATTATCTACAAAGTATTTAATATGTAACTTCGAAAATAATTGCTCTGTATACAATTATATTTTTATGCTTGAATTTATATGATACTTGAACTATTATATATTTTTAGTATTGAATGAGTATATTCATTATAAATAAACAATATCCACGTGAATGGAATTAGAATGTAGTGTAATGGTGAAAACAAAAAAACAAAGAAAAAAAAAATATATTTTATGAATAGACGTTATATCGTAAATACTTGAATGTACAAATGTGTATGACCATGTGTGACTGTCGCGTGTGACAAATTATTTTCATTCTAGTTCTTTCGCTATTTTATTTTATTTTACTCATTTTTTTTTTTTTTTTTTTTTTTTTTTATAAATTTTTTTTTCTATCTGTTTTACTTTTTATTTCTACCTCCACCTGTTCAATAGCTCTTCTTTTATTTCGGTGAATCCCATGTCCAACACCGTGAAACATTGTGCATTCAGAAACACATAAATAGAAAAAAAAAAAGAGATAGATATAAGCTTTACCTTTTCATGTAAATCACTGGGGAAATTTAGGAAAATATTTTCTCTCGTCTACTCAACCTTTTTGAAAATATTGTTTTTTTTTTTTTTTTTTTCCTTGTATGTACTACTGGATTTGCGTATGTATTCATTTGCTGTTATTTTTTTTTTTCACATGTGAACATTTAATGATTTTTTTTTTTTTTTTTCTCACAGTTTTATATGAATTAGAACAAACGATGAATCACAATGTGAGAATGATGTATGAAAAATATCTGATGAATTTGAAAAACATCTGTGTCAATATATGGATATTGTATATTACTGTCATGCACAGTCATTTATGATGAGAAAAAAAAGAGCAACGGAAGAAATAAACAAAAAAAAAAAAAATATGATAAAACAATACAATGACAAGTACAACAATAAAGATGAACTTCCAATCGGCTAAGAGAGTTGAGTAATTTCAAACTGGGCCAATGCACAACCTTCAGTATTTCATGATAATATTTATGTATATGATCATATACATTCCATTTTCATCGTTATATTTATACGACCTGTTCTTTGTTCTTTTCATGCTGAATTTTGTAGTGTATGATTTGATGGTAAAGTTTTGGATACCACTTTCTTGTGTCAACGAGTACATTTACATTGTCAAATGCTTGACATTATTTGACTTTATGGTTGTATATAACTACAGCCGCGTTCTCTCTATAAATAAGATTTTTTTTTATTTTTTTTTTTCTCTATTTCGATGTTATATTATACTTCTTTAGCTTTTGATATTCTGAACATTCTTCGTTTATTGCACCTACATGTATCTCATTTTCTTAGTTTCATTCTTTTTTTTTTTTATTTTCCCTCTCCTATTTTTTTTTTGTATTCACCCTCATTGACGCCAGACGCTCGAAAAAAATCTTTTTTTTTTTTTCCGTTTATATGTGGGTATGTTCTTGCAGACCTTTTAGCCACAAGGTCCAGACAGTTTTCCCGATTTTCTCAGTCGTGATTTTCACCAAACGTTTTTTTTTTCTTTTTTTGTTATTATTATTATTATTATTATTTTTTTTTTTTCTCTCTCTATTTTTTTGCTCTTTGTGTCACTTATTGTCAATGTCTTTTGTGGCTGCATACTGCCTCGTTTACGGTGTTCCATTGATGCGACCAAGCGTCCAGGATGGTACAGTGTTGGTTATGTGGGTGAAATAAAGAGTGAGGAGGAGGAGGAAGAGGAGGGTGAGGGGGATAGTTGGTTGTACATCCCCCCACATTAAACATTCAAAGAAGCGATAAAAAAGAAGATGCATTTGCATCCCGCATTGCGACTGCGGTCCACGAAAAAAACATAAATAATTCAAAAGTTTTTATCCAACTGGTGGATGGGACGAGTGAAATGGTAAAATCTCTCGTGCAATCGAACAATGCATGTATGTAACGATACAATGTATGTAACTGAATACAGAAAGGGTAAGAGAGACAGTGGAAATAGCGTAGCAATATAAATAATCGCGTAATTTTGTATATTTTTTTCAATCATATTCATGATTTTTTCGTATAAAAAAATAATTTTGAAAAACGTGAGGTTGAAAATGTAAATTTTTTTTTATTTTATTATTTTTTTTTATTGAAAAATTTTGTGATTGATCACAAGTGAAATTGTGTGAGTGATTGTATTGACCTATCATGTGATATAAAATTAAACTTCTGGGATCTCTGATGAGGATCAAATGACAAGGTCAAATTGTAGAGAAAAGGAAGCCATATATAGTAAGGGCAAGATATTCCAAGAGATTCAGACAATTGGGATGGTCATGGCATACCAAGATGCAATTATTATCCGATGAAATATTCTATGAAATTTTGAAATATCTCCCGGTACCAATATGAATCGTGAGATAACTGAATGGAGTGGGTAATATCTAGAGATAAACAAAAGTGTGGCCGCTATTAACCATTGGAATCAGTCGAGTATTGCGCCACATCGTCGAAGGATGGAATTTTGCAAAAGTTTTAACGGCGCGCCTCGGAGAAAATAGTTTTCAACTGAAACTCAGCCACTGGCATTTCTCGCTAATATAATGGATTGGCGTTACGATTTTTGTTTTATTTTTTTCTCCTTTTTTTTTTTTTTTTTTTCTTCCACTTTTTTCATATTACCTCTTGTCTATTTCTGTGTGAAGGCAAATGAAATTTTGTAATCACATTATTGTTGTCGAATGAAAAATGATAAAAAACAAAAAAAACTAATCGTATTTTCTCAGTATAGAAATTAATGTACATTGATTTGTCAATTCATATGACGATAATCTGGTGATTTTTCCTACAAAAAAATATTTTTCATTTATTATTATCATTTTTTTTTTTTTTTTTTTTTTCCATTTATGGTGTATTTCCATCATCACCTTTACTAACATCATTTTGCACATATTAACCTAGTTGCACTTTAAACAGACTCAAATGAAATTATGCCCTGAAACTAATCATATTTGCATGCGCAACAGCAATTTTCTTTGAGCACTGCTGTCCATATTACTTTAGCTATACTTTCAAGGGAATTTCATGACGATAAAACACATTTTAATACTACCATACTAGTGTTGCAATTTCCTCGGTTAAAAATAGAGAAATAAGAGGAGAAATAAAAAATATATATATATTTGAATATTCAAAGTTCGTTAATTAAACATAGTTATTTTTCATTATAGATGATATTAATATAATTTTCATGTGATTTGTCAAGGAATACAATCAACCAAGCTATTCACGGTAAATTCTTGACAAAGACCCGGATATTATTCCGGATATTACAGCTGATTTGATCGCTTAATGTGACGAATATTCACAGCAAGATATATTTGTATAGATATATATATATTCTAGATATTTGACAATTAATTTGTGTTACACTAACACGTAATAATAATTCAACGTTATAATATTAATAATATAATTTTTTTTTTTTACTAACACAATTGACGCCATTAACAAATGCTTTATCTTTGTTATTTCCAGATTGTCAACATTCTTCATCAACTAACAATCAGACATCACTACTAACTATATACTCCTTCACCATTCACCTAAAATAATGAAAAAATAATAAAAATAGAATGCCGAATAAACGTATTAATGGTAGATTCAATTGATTATAATATTATTGAAATTGATGAGGTGGCGTTTAACGTTTGTAAATGTGATAGACACCTCTGGTCCTACGATCATGTTAATAAATAAAAATGCGAAGAACATGCAATGGATTGAAGTTGGATTTAACGGAGAATACACCAGACAGTTCGTCATCGCGATTGCCTAATTTAGTGGAGCATGCGGAAAGCTCCAGTCAGGCATTTGCCGGCGGTGCCGGTGAACATTTGAGTAGTAAATTGCCAAACGTTGTTGAGGGCTCCATGGACTATGGTAGCGAGCGTAGGTCCTCCCGGTACCTGGATTATGATTCAAAAAACTTCCAGGACGCTCAAACCGGTAGCAGTTATATGGATAGTGGTGGCAGTGGAACAAAAACCAATGATATTAACTATGACGATTGTTCTTACTCCAATAGAAGTTATGACAGAAGATTGCCAGGTGGTGGCTTTGACAGAGATACCATAGAACGATATGACAATAGAATTTATCCAGAAGACAGTTTGAGATATACAAGGAGGACAGATAGATCATATCAGGAGTCAGATTTAGATGCGGTGTATGACAATAGTGAAACACAAAAATTAAGAAATTACAATGAGGCCCAGCAAGACACTTCAAGAAGATATTCACGTGATTTAACGGATTATGAATACGCTTCTCGATACGCAGAAGAAACTCTTAAACTTGAATCTAAAAAGGATCTTCATCATCAATCAGGAAAAATGTATGAATCGAGTGGTAAAAGTTATGATACACTTGGAAAAAGTGGCTATGATTCAGGTATAAAGACTCGTGAATCATCATATGAGCTTGGTACATGTTCCAATGTTGATATTGGTGGACATACAAAATACGAGAGCAAGTATAATCCAACTGGAAAAATGTATGGTACATTACCAAGATATGAATCATCAAATAAAGTGTATGATTCTTATGATAATACTGGACGAAATTACGACAGTAAATATGATGATGGAGTTTACAGTTCGGGTGTTAAAAGTTTTCAAGGTTCAACGTCAAAATATGAGCTTAGCACATCAAAGAGTTATATTCAAGAACGATCTAAGTATGAGCCTGTTGCACGATATCAGGATACGTTAACAAAATCATATGATCAGACGTTGAAAGTTGGTGAAATCAGTACGGCCTCAAGTACATATCAAAGAAAACAAAATAGTGAATCAGCCACTGTAAAAGTTCCAGAGAAAACTAACGGTTATAGAAAAAATAATTTTGAGGCATATGGCGTTTATTCTGATCCTGAGGATGATCATGGTTTTCTCGCCGACAAAAAAACTCCTCAATATACGTACAAAGGTGTTGTGGTCAATGCAACTGGTGAATCAAGTGTGGTTGATCAAAAAAGAACCAAAGAAACTCAACAAACTGATATACCACCGAGTCCTTGGTGTCGGCCAACTATTTTACTACTTCTTCTAGTTCTACTTGTAGTCATCTTTGTATTCATTGCTGGAATACTATTATACTTCAACTGTAAGTACTTTAACTGATATTATCGTAAATATCATTACAATTTCAAGTAGAATTATATAATATTTAATGTATATTTGGAAATTTTATAAAATTCGGGATGGCGAAAAATTCTATGAAACTTTTTAAGAATAAGTTGGAAAATGGAAAGTTCAAGAATGTTGATATATTTGAATAATACTTAGTTTTATTGAAGGATTCTTCAGCTACTTCAAATGCCTGACAAGTTCAAGATTCTATCAGGGCTCAGGTATTCATTATAGCAACTCGATTTTCTAAATTAATCTTGTTTATGAGAATAGGTCTGAAATGAAAAATAAATATTAACTAAATAAAAATAAAAGTTGAGTAAAATGACATCTCTGAATATTGCAGCTAATAATCTGTCTTAAATTTTGAAAAATTATATTATATTTTAACAATTACAGATATAGTATTTATTTCTATACACAATATTGATAGATGAATATGAAATATATTATCTTGACATTTAATCTGGCCAAGTACACAGTACCAATCGTCAATTTCACGTTAATTACTCCCGATTGCGATTGTTCACGGCTGTGCCTGCTAGTCGACATAGAACAATGACACAGCGAAAGAACACCAGAGTAAGAGAGAAAATGAAAGAGAGTGAGGAAGTTGCCTGGATGTCGGTAGCACGTGCTGGCGATACGTTAGTGGGCCGTTACTGTCTCCCCTGCAGTTTTATGTGTCGAATTTGACATGCCTAGCACGTAGGGACTTGCCACTAGCGAAACTGTTCGGTCGGAATTACAATGTGTTCTGTAAAGAGTGCGACGGAGATGCGGTAGCCAAGACAATACTGAGCGACTCAAGGCTGTACCATAGTTTGAATGAAAAAAAAAAAAAAAAAAAAGAAGAAGATATATACAAGAGGATCTATTTTATTACCAAAAGAATATTCGGAAGTGTCATGGCACTCATAATAAAAATTATTGCGATGTTTGAGGTAATATGAGAGAAAAAAAAAACCTCAAGTATGGATAGTTTCTCGAAATTTTGAATCCATTTCGTACCGATCATTGAGACGTCTCAATGTTCTTTTTGATACTCATTCTATTTTTATAAGAGAGGTTAAGCCGGATAAGCTCATCGAATTTTTCGTATTCAGTACTTTTGGTAGTCGTTGAAATTGATGTCCTTTACCCATGTGAATTAAGTGTACAGTATGCAAGTTGAGAATTTTCATCAAGGGACAAAAGAAAAGGTGGAGATAAAAGAGGTGGTACAGA
Organism: Dinocampus coccinellae; assembly: GCA_963920625.1. Classification (NCBI taxonomy): domain Eukaryota; kingdom Metazoa; phylum Arthropoda; class Insecta; order Hymenoptera; family Braconidae; genus Dinocampus; species Dinocampus coccinellae. Next base: position 11,333,870 of record OY987186.1, read on the forward strand.
ATGAAACGGGAAGTAGTTAGATAGTAAGATGAAATTAGGTATATTTTATTATGTCAAGACAGTAGACGTTTCTTGAATGACAACAACAATTTTAACGACATAATTACCTAGAATATATATATATATCTATATCAGACTTATATAATTTAAATCACAATAAAAAGGAAGGGAGAGAATAAAAAATTGAATGAATATAAATATATATGATCAATTTTAAAATGGTACAAATTCATTATTCAGAATTAATTCAATTTACACAATACAATTGTAAATGCGAATAAAGCTATGAAATAATTAGTATTGATGCATACACAAGACAAATAATTAGGAATTGGCTTGATCATAAGGGAAAAAATTCTAATTAATATTTTTATTTATTTAGGATAACATCATGAATGTGTATGCATATATTTTTCCAATATATTGAAACCACGATATTAATATTATTTAGGAATATTGAAAAATTAATTAACAAAGTAATATATATGAATTGTATTCATTGATTATTGAATTTATACTTATTTTTTGAAGAATTTTATGGATAAATAAATATAAAAATTCTCGTTAAAATTAATAAGGTAATTATTGAATGCTGGTGGTGGCCGTAAAGTTCTTAATCGGTACAAAAACCCGGAGGCTTCCACGGATAAAAGCCATCATGATTAAAAACTATTCTCATCTTGTCTCTGCAAGATTGAGGATAAACAGTATACGCGATAGGATAGTTAGTTGAAGTGGAGGAGAAAAAAAAAATAATAATAATAATGAAACGAAAATAATGTTGAGAATGATGAAAAAATAAGTTAAAATTTTTTTCAGTAAGTCTATTTAAGATTAAGAATATATTAATTTTTTTCTCAATAATTTCATGTTTTGTCATTAAACAAGAAAATAAAAATTGATGAACATTTATATATGTAAATCACATTAACTTTTACCGTATTGAGCTTTCTATCCGTGTATATATTAGAATAATTGTGGGAGTATAGTGAGAATGACGAGTGGAAAAAAAAAAAAAATATATAATGATCTTTGGGTGTATTCTACAGTAAAAGAAACGATGAAGATGCACAGTGATTTAGGATTAATTCACGTAACGTTAAGACTAGAGAAGACTTTTAGAGATGCGAAAGTTGAAAATAAGTTTTTGAGTCATCTAACCTAACACTTATTCTGGTGTTCATATATAGCTCTTTAGTTATCAAGATCAATTTTTTTTTTTCGCTTTTTTTATGCATCAAGTTTTTTAACTTTTGACCACTGTACTCAACCCCAGAAGTGATCATGAGATTTTGAATGGGAGTTTCAAAAAAAAAAAAAATGAGGGAAAAGGGAAATGGAAGAGATGCTATACGAAGTCATGAAAGAAATGAGGAGAGAAAGTGAAAAAGGTACAAGAACAGTGAAGGAAAATGACATGAAGTAGTGAGGGAGTGAAAGAGAAAAAAAAAAAAAAAATAGAGTTTTTAGGATTTATCGGTGTTAGACTTATTAACTCTCGAGTGAAGTTAACATTAATCTCCAACGAACTTAAACGACCAACTGGGGTTTTTCCGTCTCACCCTTTTGCTCTTTCTTTTTTTCTCTCTCTCTTTCTCTCTCTCCCCCTCTTCCCCTCTTCCTCCCACTCTCTTTAGAACTTATTCTTATTCTTTCCTTAACCATGCGTTCGACAGTTTACCCTTCTCCGTAGTTCTCCCGAAAATTCTATCTGACTCGACTGTCAGGAATCCCACGCTTCAACTATCCACGAGTAAAATGGATTAATTCAATGCAGATAATTTATTTGTAAAATTTTACTTGCGGTCGAATGGTCATTTTCCACAACAATTAACTATTACTATCATTAGTACACATTTATTTTTGAAAATTGAAATAATACAAAGTTAAATTTAAAAAAGTATGCATATATATATATATATATATAATATTTGAGGATTGAACTCAAGTTTTATATATATTTTAAAAAAATTTTTTTTTCAAAATTTTATATAGAATATATTTTTTTCTCTTTTAATGAGAATTACTTTTCATTATTATTTGTGAATCCACGATGAATATCGGATTCCAATGTACAAAGTTTTTTAATTATTAATTTAACCCAAGTGTTTATTTTATATGAAGTTACTTTTTTAAATTATATCGTAATACTGATACAACTCAACTTTCATGATAAATTTCTATTTTTTTTTTTTTCTTTTTTCTTTAAATATACATTTTTATTTATAATATATTCAAAACGAATGCAATTTAAAGATCAAGTTAATTACTTTAGTATTACGCTTCGTGAACTTCTTCTAATTTTCTAGGGACGTATATGAAACAGTGAACCTTAATATATATGTATCTACCTGCACCAACAAATTCCAGACTTACTCTATTCCATGGACATATCTTCACGAGTTAACGCGCCTGGCTGGCTGGATAGTACTACTGCTGGTGGTTGGGATTATACATGCCATACAAGATAGAATGAGAATGAGAGCGAGACGAGAGGTGAAAAGCGTAGACGTAGCCACAAACGAATTATGTACAAGCAAAAGGTGTGGGATATTTCCATGTACTTGGAGTTAAACTGTTACCTGAGGATCCAATTTCACGCGAAATTCCGTGGATTGAAGTTCTTTTTCTTCAAATCACATACACATTCATATAAATATTTATCACTAATTGCATACGCTGTTTTTTGAATCTCAGATTTTTTTTTAAATTTATTTTTCTCTTATTCTAGTGACAATTATATTTTCCTCCAATTCATAATTATTTTCCGAAGAAGAATAGAAAAAGTTCATGAGTGCATTGTAAATAATTTTTTCACAATGAATAGATGAAAAATCCTGTGAAACAAAAAATTAAAAACAATGAGATATTTTACAATAAAATTCTTTTACGAGTGTTACGTGACAGACGTTATTTTAAATTTATGCTACTATATTGTCTGCATATAGTGAAAAAAAAAAACGAATGAGCAACGAGCGTGTCCAAGGTGGCAATTTATTTCAAGGGAGTGCCTGTGCGCGCGTCAGGTTACGAGGTCGTTCGATCCAGAATGGCGATGGAAGATATATATACCTTGCCAATCCGCTCCTTAATATGATCCGTGGTGTCCTTAATCCTGGCAGCAGTTCCACAACTACGTATATGTATTTGGCATATAAGACGAAGAATCCAGTGAAAGACAATCGGGATGAAAGAAAGAGAGAATGTGAAATAGGGAAAGAAGATAAATGAAGATATAGAGATAGAGCTAGAGAGACAAGGTAGAGGTAGGCATTCGCAAGCTTGGCAGCTGGTGGTGGCAGTGTGAGCTGCATGGCTGCGCTTCAGCTTGAGAATGAGTATGAAATGGAGAATCGAGGGTAGACGAAGAGGAAAACGCTCATAAAAGCAGATGCGAACACGTGCCTTACATACTAAATTCTCGCGTTCCACTGGAGCCAAGCATAAGTGTACTTAAGCGCTTTGAGTTCCTAATTTTACGCCAAGTTTAAACTCAGTATACATTTACAGAGACCGTCAATCGCGACACTATTTCTAGGTCGAGCACTTAGCATTAATACACAATCATAAATAAACCGACAGGAGTAGATTAGAAAAAAATGTATTATCATTACTATTTTTTTTTTTTTTCAATTTATTTATTATTATTATTATTTTTTTTTTTTTCCGAGATTCAGATGTATATATCTGTACTTGATAAATTATATATCTTTGAGATTGAATAAAGCTCCATAACTTTTATAATAATGCATGAAATAATTCAAGTTTCGTTATTGTTTTATGAGATGAATTTATTATTGTATTATATTGTTTTTCAAGTTTTAGATACTTGTTTATTATTAAACTAAAAAAAAAAAAAAGAAAAAAATTGTTTGCCAGTAATTTGTGTGTGTGTTTTCGTTCAATATACGTGTCAGTCAAAGTGATTTACTCTTGTGGGGATTGGAAAGAAAAAAAAAAAAAAAAAAAAAAAAAACAAGAAAAATAATAATAAATAAATAAATAAATAAATAAATAAAAAAGTGAAGAAATACAGTCTTTTCTGCAAGCGTGGCACGTACATATAAATATGTTGCCTCAATACAAGATTCTTGCTATATGTATAAAGTAGGATATATAAGGATCGCGTTAGAGAGTGGTATATGTGCGATGAAAGATCGGACAGAAGAAGAAAAAAAAAAAAATAATAATAAATAAATAAAAAAAAAATAATAAAATGAAGCATAAAAACAAGAGCGAAAGAAATGCTCAAGCCGTTATCCATGACGCGAAAGCACAAATCCGCTGTCAGAAGTTTCCTCGTTTTTTTTTTTTTTTTTTTTTTTGTCCACGTTTCTACTCTCCATCTCACCCTATTGGACAAACTTTTCCTTTGGAATGTATTGAACAAAATCAATCGCCCTCAAGTGGTGTGTATAGTTTTACTTCTTTTCCATTCTGTCTCTCTCTTCTTCTCGCCTCCATTCACCCCATTGCTATTTCTAACAGATAAATAATGATTCTTCTTTCACATATCACTTGTGACTTGAACTTTGTCATTTACTTGACATCAGGTTTTTTAAAAAAAATTTTTTTTTTTCAATCATTATTATAATATTCACATTTATCCACAATGGGAGGAATTAATTTTTCATTATTATCATCATCAATTATATATTTCATTAAATATAAATCCTAGTGAATTTACTAGTTTACTAAAGAAAAAGTTATATTAAAACATTTTGTGTATGTGTGTGCGTGTGTACATGAGATGGAAAACTTGTTTGAAGTTTAGATGAAAATGCAGTTAAAAGTAAAGTACAAGTCATAATATAAAGGGATGTATCGACGTGATGATGATAGTGGCAAGCCAACGCTTACGCTTGAGTAAATTGTGGCGACATGTGTCAACCAGATGTGGCAAATGGTTGCTTTTGTACGAGAATGCAGACCGACTCGAAAGGCTATTGATGATATCAGGAATAGTGATAGGGTGAAAGATGAACGAGATAATTATATGACAATTCAGAGTGAGGTGATCATTTACATATATATACTGTTGCATTTGACAAAGTGGCTTAAGTGTAACATCCTTTGGTTCATCATCATACATGTCTCCATGTATATATATGTACACGTACAACCCATCAGGATGTTATACATTAAGTACATAGGTAGAATGTACTATATGACAAAATCCCATTGCTGAAATCCTGCGCTTGCTTGGATGGTTAACGCGTCACGCATTTGCACTACGTTACGCTCATTAATCCGCTATGATAACATCATGATGCATCTAATTCCAACGATTATTATGTTATATAATGATTAAGAATGAGAGTGTATAAAACAAAAAAAATTGTTTTTTCATCACTAATACAGTTAATGGATCACAAGATGAGATCACAATCTAGGGCTATGTCGGTGTTATATATTAAATATATATACAGTTACTTTAGTTGTGCGTTATATTTAAGTTGACCTCATTTCTTGACGTCATTGCACCACCGCCAGCTCTCAAAGTTCGTTACAGAGGCTTTTCACGATCTTACACTCGACAGGTATCGCGTTAGAACATTTACTCTGACGTAACTTTTGTACATATATGTATAATATGTAATATACACTCAATGACGTAAGATGTCTATGCTCCGCCGAATATTACTAGATTATTTTCCATTTACAATAATAATAATGATAATATATTAATGTTATGTGATTTCATATGAAAAAAAAAAAGAAAAAAAAATTATATTATCGCGTATATAGAGAAATATATTCAGAATGTTAATGTATAATAATGAATAAATTAATGAATAAACGAGAAAAAAAAAAAGAAATAATAGTAATAATAATTATTTTATCATATAGTTCGGATTAAATTTATATCCAAGTGGCATGATAAATAATTTTCTGTATTTGTTCAACACAAAATTGCATTTATATATTAATAATGAAAGGGATTATTACATTAATTATTTAATTATTTTGAATATTTCAGATGAGTAAAAACAGTTCCGTCATTCTTTGCGACTTTCGCTGACAGAGTATTTTTACTCACCTGATATTCAACGGATCGTAGATATAATTTATTTTTTTATCCGAATATCAATGTCAATTTTTAATCTTGTATTTTTCTTTTGTCTTTTTTCTCCATATAGATATGTCATACAAACCACGTCATCCGGTAGTCGAGGGTGAGTAATAAATATACAAATATATATTTTTTTTTTTTTTATAAATTCAAAGGAAGTGATTGATTCAATATTAATAATAATAATAGTTATAATAAAAATGATAAAAATAATAATTGAAAATTCTATGATCAATTTGAATTTTATTGTTATCATAGATTTTAATTGCATGAAATTGCATGAAATAATTATTGCACAAGAAATAATTTTTTCACATTTGTATATTTAAAAAATATTTATAATCTATTTTTTTTTTTTTTTATACATTATATCAATGTGACTTTAATTCAATGGTAGTTTCAACTTGAATTTCTTCATTTGAAGTTATAATTTATTTCCCTGGTTTGTACTTTGATGGATGAATGCTTGTGACAGCTTTTTGGATTCGAAGCAATAATGGTTGACGTATACGGTCTACCAGGATGACATATAGCACAGCTATAATTTTACTGTTGGTATATATGTACATGTGCGGATGCGCATGTATATATATACGTACGTTATACACCAACGTATGTTTTATTTGTGTGTCACCGCCCACGTTTGTTACGCGACACCATGAATTCCCCATTTATATTTTTCACGGAAAAAAACTATGCGCGTTCACGTTACTCGCTCGATATCCATAACTCAATTATATGAAATTCATTGTTTATCACGTTCATCTGAAAGAAAATTTAGAAAAAAAAAAAAAATAATAATAATAATAATAATAAATATTGAAATAAAATAAAAAATCATTTTAATCTTCTCAATTGAATTTATAAAAATTGAGAATAATTTTTTAATATGCAAAAGACAAATATTATTTTTTCGTAACTTTGCTATATTTATAGATTGATCTTTATGAAATTCTATAGAATGTCGAATTTTCAAATTACACCGTCGAGAAAAATATTCAAATTAAGCATTACATTTTTATTTATTATTAAAATCATTTCTTATTCTTGTTTCAAAATTACGTTGAGAGTAAATCATGAATAATCATAAATGCAAATATTGAGAATTGATTCTACGTTTATTGATAGTGATAGTTGGAGGTAAATATTTGGAATTTTCAAGGTTCAGTGTCTTTATTCGTATTAAATACTCAAGTTAATTGAGCTTTTTGCGGTATTTTCCCATTGTAGCGATCAATTAACTTCAAATTAGAACATTCACACACATGTTTTAATTGAAAAAACAAAAAAAGATATCCGTATTATTTTCACATCAAAATCATGGTCTATCATATGCAAATACATATGGGCATATAGATATATTCTATAATGCATCTATAATTTTTATAACCCGTTGATAATATCCACAATCGAGAATATGATTACACACAATATAGCTGAGCTTTTCAAAGTACGTTATTGTATTTCGCGCGTATTTTTATCCATATATTGTTAATAATAGTTGACACACTATGTGAGAATGTGACTTGAGTGATACAGTTCACACATATACAAACTATAAAGAAATAAAAACGCTCACTCCATGAATTGGTGGTCCTATCTATGTATATGTACAGCAATAAAATGGTAAAGTGAAGTGGTAGTAGAGAACGAATGCAAACGTTCTATGCCAGACGCGCGAATAACGGATATAGGGGAGAATCGTAGTAGAATATATACATTACATTTCACGGAAACATTCATAGTAGACTGAGAGGGGAGGAAAAAAAAAAAAAAAAAAAAAAAAAAAAAGTTGAACAAAAATTTTTGGCAAAAATATTCTACGACCCGGGATGCAGTTACTATAAATCGTAGTTGTCCCCTGACGCACGCGCACACCATTGCATAGTAAAAGAAGGGTGGAGATATGTTGGGAGTTTTTTTTTTCCGGTAAAAGGGGTGAAGAGAAGTAAAGGGAAGTGGATTGAACACACGGTGTATACCTATAGAATGGAAAAAGTACAATGAGAGTGAAGCGAGAAAAACGAGGAATAAACAAATAAAAAAAAATAAAAAAAAAAGAAATTGGCAGCGGTTACTATTACACTCAATGTGTAACAGTAAGAATGAGATTTCATTGAAAAATTCCAACATCAGGATCAGTATGAGTATTAAAAATTGTTACTGCTGTCTATTCTATCATTCCAAGTGATGGAATTTTATCTTTTTATACTTTTTTTTTTTTCTTTTTTTAATGTCTTTATTTTATTTATGGAGTAACTGATATTTCTATCAGTTAATTCTGGACCAGTGAAAATGGGTGATACATTATTTTGAGGTGGACAATAATAAAAGGATGTTTGTTAATAAATTCACAAGAATTTGAGTTATTAATGATAATGATACAAGAATAATAAAGATGAATAATTATTGTTTTATTCATGGTGAATTTTCATTCGCAAGTTAGTTAAATGAATGATATCAAATGTAGAAACATTTCTTGAATGCAGTAAATTGCGTTGAATTTGTGTAAATTTCTCGTGCATCCTTTGTTGGCTGACTTTACTCATAGTATTCAGCTTCCTGGTCGCTTCGGCTTCTATACATTGCTAGTTGAGGGTTAATGTACACGTGAAAGAAAGGGAAACATTGTAAAAATAAGGGATGTTTTCGTGGTACGAAAGAGAAAAGTACTCAGTTGGTATAAGAAGAAAGGGAACACTTGAGAAAGATACTTATTCATATATATATATACATATATGTATAATATATATGTGTATTATATATTGTATATGTCGTAGAAAGTCACCTCGGGCATGGTATTCTTACTCTCGAAAAGCAATTTCTCGGGCGCAACCTTATCGCGCACACGTCAACGTTTGTATTGTATTATTATTGCGTTGCATCAAGGCAACTCCATTTGCAAAAAATAGGCAAAAGTCTATGTTACTTTACTCCGTGATAGATAATACGTACGCGTATAATATAGTAATGTATATTATAATATTTTATTTATTTACTTATATGAAAGTTATTTTTATGTAGAAAAAATATCAAAATGAATTTCTATTTTTTTTTTTTTTTTGTTCTTCAATATTTATGATCGTTATAGAAATATTGATATTGAAATAATTTTTATAGTGATTTGAGATATACCGAATAACAGAAATAGTAGAAATAATTTTTTTTTTACGATTCCGTTTGAAACAAGAGGAAAAGAGAAAAAAAAATTAAATTACGAGGTATAAAAACACATTTGAATCGTCAACCAACATAATATTATGACTATAGAGTGGTCAGTATTATTGATCCTTATCGTCAGGTTAACTTCTACAGAGTTTATAGATTATTGCTAGAGTGAATGAGTTTAAATCACGCAATGACTAGTGTGTCAAATACATAATAAAAAGAAAGGAAAAAATCAAGATGCGAAAATGTAGTTGTCGTGATGAATTATAAAATATATACTTTATAAATCGGGAAAAAAAAATATACCCAATAATAAATAGAATAAATTATTTCATTTATCATCCCTCATATGATATATACAGAAGAAAATAGAAAAAAAAAAATATATATATATATATATAAAGCCAAAATTATTTTAAATATTGATACAAAATAAATAGTTTAACTGAAGATAAAATATGTCGACATTTTCACTCAGCTCATAATGTTAAAGAAGATACACGGAGAGTTGTACGATTCAGTGAACGCTTTAACTCTTGCAGTCGGTAGTGCCGTGTGACTGAGACATGGGACCCTAGAGACAGTACACTGCGCTGAGATTTACGAACTTTACTCGCGTGTATCACGAGCAGTTATCCCCTCGAGTATTACCAAAAGGCGTGTGCGCCACCTTCATGACCTTTCTCTCATGCCATTTCCCTTCATTCTACTTCCATTATATATATGTATACACTTTTTTGCGACACACATACAACACTTCTATATTACTACGTCTGATAGAACGAAACTTTGACAATATATATTAGTTACAATGCAAAATGATGATATAATGATGCGACAAATGATATGTATGTATCTTTATCATATTCAAATAATCATATGACATAAACAATATTATTTCAGTGATAAGTATTGAACGATTTGTATTATAGTCATGCGGTCCCTTTGGACATGACGATTATACGATTTTATCTATCTCTTAACCACCTCAATCCGCGCGTTCTCTCGTTCACATTTGTTCCCCTCCTATTACCCATCGGCTATATACATTTGATTGCAACTCAATAATATACTCCTGCTTGTTCAGATATAGCTTCAAATCCATATATACACACACACACACACATATATATATATATCTATGAACCTATGTCCGTTCTGCCTATCGCAATGCCTTCCGTTTTCAATGGGGATTATGTCCATTCAATTGATGATAAATCACACTGTGATATACTGACATGTATCCGATCACTATATCGATAAGATTGGGTGCTCTGGCTGTTGTATATTGAAAATAAATGAAGGAAGTAATGATAATATTGAAGAAGAAATAACTAATATTAAACTTTTGAATCATCATCTATTTTATTTATTTTCATTTTATTCACTTGTATTTATTTTCTTTCTCGACAATCTTGACTTATATATACTTTTTTTTTTTTTTTTTTTTTTTTTTTCTGTTCGTTTTTCATGTATCATAAGATATATGGTAGATAGTAAAATGTGTGAGACGAAGCGCGCAAATCGCGAGGATTCAATGTGCGTTATCTTGATCAATTTGTGAAATGGCGGATGCAGTTTCATGTGTATTGAAACCTTGTGTGCACCTTTTGTGTCGTTTGCTTGTAAAATGTATATATATATATATATATGTATATGTGGCTATGTTACATACATTCAACTTGGAATAGCTTCTACCAACACTTTGCCGAGAGGGGGAACTCCATAAAGACTGATTTACGTTCGAGATTTATGAAGACTGGTTCGGTTTTCTGGGGTAATATTTCATCAAATTTATTTTTTCCTCTCACTGAACAACATTGTTTTTCGAATTTCGAATTTATATATTCTTGGTTTTTTTTTTTGTTTTTTTGTTTGTTTGTTTGTTTGTTTTTTTTTTTTTTTCTCATCACATCCTCAATTTTTCTATTATTTTTCACAAGAATTTTAATGATTATTTTATATATATTTGTGTGTATTTTTATATTTATTATTTATCATCTGCATTGAGAAAAAAAAAAAATAAATAAATAAAAAACAATTGCTGTATACCGTGAAATATCCAACATTATTTCAAATGATAAATTGTTTTTCTTCAAATCTTACCTGATTAAATCGTCATTTCCCTCGTGTCGTATTTTCCCCTTAGAATAATTCGACTTTGCAGCTCGATAAACTGTGAAGGGAATTCCCCAATGAATACGAGTAGTAAGTTTGACGCTTGGGTCAGTCTTTAAGTGGAACATATTGGTTTTCACAGTAGTAATGAAATGTCTTTTGGTTTACTGAGGTTAACGACATTTAACGTGACGATAGATTAAGATATGCGATGATATTTGTCCCCTTTATTTGGATTTTCGTTCAGGATAATTGTGACAATTTATTCACATGTGATGGAATATTTTCACAATTCAACATATCCAGATATTATCAATGTGATGCTTTTTTTTTTGTTGACATTAATTTATTTGAAAAAATAGACACGTATATATATATAGAGCAAGTATAGAACCAGGATTTTACTTTTTCAACATTTAAAAAGAGAGGAGAATCTACTGTGAATACAAGGGGCTGGTAGAACGAGCTGGAGAGCCACACGTAGAGGTGAAACAAACTTGCCAGTGTATAGAATGAAAAAAAAAAAAAAAAAAAAAAAACAGGGTGTCGCGACAGAGCGCTCAACTTGGATAAAGGATCGACCAAGCGGTTTCCGCGTGGACAAAAGGTTAATCTTTGTTTTTTGTAGAGTTTAACTTTTATGTCTTCCCTTTTGCGCACACTGCGGGTCCTAACTCACAGGTATGTGTCGTTTGTGCATAATTTTTTTTCTCTTCAATTTTCTCCCTCTCTCTCTCTCTCTCTCTCTCTAAAATCAGCTATTTTTTGTTATATTATCACTGTAATACTCGTTTACTTTTTATACTTATCTTTCTATTTATGTTTTTTTTTTCTCCGTCTGTTTTTGTCGTTTACTTGACACTTCGCGTATGTATGAACATCTTTTTAAACTGTACAAATTTATTTCAAATAATTTTTATTAATTATTTCGCATTTTTTAACATATAATATATGAAATATTGATGATGCATTTTTATTTGACATATTCAAATATTATATTGAAATAAATGTAATGAATGTGTTGTCTCTTCATACAAAACTATGAACCGGATGATATTGACATTCAGGAGAATTATTAATTATCTAATTTTAATATTGAATTCGTGTTTTAATGTTCGTTGGAACTATCCTTTGTGCAATTATACACACATTACATTTCATATATTTAAATTTTAATTATAGAGTATACTATGTCTTCATTTCCATAATTTTATCGTATTTTGCCGAGATTATAGTCGAATTATTGTGAAATATAATTCGTAATTTTGTCATTCGATTTGTATTTATCGAAATGATTGTACATCAAGTGTTTTTTTTTTTATCCAATTACTACAGTTATTTAATGATTTATGATGATATCATATCTTATTTCATAGTTGATTAATGATTTAATTACCCTCGACGCAAGTTCAGTGATTAATTATGGAAATTTTAAATTTAATCTTGAATGATATTGATTTTTTATGATATTTTTTCAAATTTCATGTAGAAAGCTGTCAATTTTCATCTGATACAGTCTGTTGTATTAATTATTTAAAAACATTTTGAAATCCTGCAGATTTACCTTGGATTTTGACAATCATTCATTCGGATTTAGTCGACTCCAGTCGGTTTTTTCGTCTCTAGTATTATCTCACGTTTATATATTATCACGTAGTATATAATTGTCTCCTTTTCACCCTTAGCTTTTTTTTTTTTTTTTTTACATTCCTTACCATAAATTTACTGTATATTATATTTAATACGTTTCCATCATATTATAGATAACGATAGTAATAATTTTCAATATATTCCGTGAGATTTCCGGTTATTTTTAGCAATTTGCCATGAATTCACATCAATAAATGAACATTACGACAGTAAGCTGAAAAAACTGTGGAATTTTACTGAAAGAAAAAAAAAAAATTATTAAGTTTCTGAATATGAGATAAAATAATTAGTCATACAATACAATTATCTGCGTATCTTACATTTTTTTTCTTTGAAAAAATAATTGTGATTATAATCTAGTCGAGTATTTGATTTTACGTGATTTTGTAGAATGTAAATTCGTTTATCAATAATGTTTATTAGTAGTAAACATTGCTCATAAATTTATTTCGTGTTATATCATTAACCAGACAAATAGATCCAACTTCTCTGTTGTAAACTGTAAATGGCTGAATAAACGTCCTCACAAATTCATATAGTTCATTTCAACAACCTTTTGTGATATATTATGACTACTCGGAGCTATTCAGTTTATGACGAAATAAAAACAAAGAAGTCTGTTGATATTATTCACAAGATCATATTCATTGTGCCAATACCACAACAATTAATTCCAAGTATTATCTCTATACAAAAAGCGAAAGTAATTATTATTCTTATGCTAATTATTATTGTCGAAATTTTATACAGATTTTTTTTTTTAACTCATTAATATGTCAAGAGCAAATATTCACATAAATGTATTATTTTTTTTTTCTTTAATTTTTTTTTTTTTAAATTAAAAAAAATTACTTTTTTCATTCAATACATGGATATTTCTATGCAAAAACATGAAAAGGGCACGTAATTAAAGTACGAAGAATTGAGAGAGTATACAAAGAAGATGAGGGGGAGCATGAATAATTGTGAGAATGAGTAATATATAGTAATATATATCTATTAGAGGAAAATAAAATTATTCGTCTGGAAGAATATTATCGATATTCCAGTTTGAATAGATTTACTAAAAGAAGTTGCGATGAGGAGGAACGAAAAAAAAAAAATTAATAATAATAATAATAAAATAACGTGGGATAGTGAGAGAAGTGAAAGATGACGGGTTTTGGGTGAGGTTAGAGCTGAGAGATAGTCGTGAGTGGATCGTGCGATATTCAAATGAGCCAATAATCCCTGTTTTTCCCTTTTCAATTAAATTCAATCCGCGCTTCTCGACATCATCGTGCGCACTGTTGGCGTCAAAATCAAATGGTGTCACGTCTTTCTGCTTCTTTTTTTTTTTTTCTTCTTCGCCTCTCTCATCGTTCTTTTCAACACATGATATTAAAAAAATAATCCTCCAGTGATGATCCAACTGACAGTGGAAGATTCTACTTATATCACTCTCTCTCTCTCTCTCTCTCTTTCTCTCGTTTTTTTTTCTCTTTTTTTTTTCTTTTCATTGTTTTTTTCCCGTACTTTTATTTTTTCTCTCACTAAAAATCTCTATTGTACTTTTGGTGACACACATTAATATTTTCATCATTAAAATTCATATTAAATGATACTTTGTGTCTTTGGAAAAATCGTATTTATTCAATGTATTATTTATAATATATTTGTTGACTGAGTATTAAATTACTATCAGAATAATATTGCTAGTAAAATTAACTTACTGTTTCCCATTATCATTTTACTTCTTTGATATAAACTTTTAGAGACGATTGTTTGTATTTACTGAATATAATAAACTTTGATGACAAGAGGGTACGCCTCGAGCAATATAATAATGACAATGTTCGCAAGGCACCGTTGGATCATATAAATGGAAATTCATTATGGGAATATACTAGTAAACATGGGAATTCACCGGTTTTGTTCACTGCAATAATCAATGATTCACTGTTGTATATTTTAGGCACAATTTGTTTCTTTTCCTCAACTCAGTGTTCATTGTTCGGCACTCCAAGACGTTCATTACAATTTTATACGATGTACAAAATGCGCTTCAGGTTAAATTTTGAAGCGGATATGAAAAGATTACTCTTAGTTGACCTAAAAAAAAAAAAAAAAAACAACAAAAAAAATAGCAAGTTATAGTATCCGGTTATGAGCTGTTATTTTATGTAACAGAAAATATTACTAGTAGTAACTCCAAGAAAAAGTCAGACATACGCAAAAATTTATTGTTTCGTGGTTAACATAGGATCGACGATTGACTGGACGATTATTTGCCATTTAGCGGCTTCCGAGGAA
Source organism: Dinocampus coccinellae (assembly GCA_963920625.1). Lineage (NCBI taxonomy): Eukaryota > Metazoa > Arthropoda > Insecta > Hymenoptera > Braconidae > Dinocampus > Dinocampus coccinellae. Next base: position 11,349,171 of record OY987186.1, read on the forward strand.
AATAAACGACTGACCCTAGGGGATGAAATGAAAAATAAGAGCAAAAAAAAAAATGTTTATATACAAATATAAAAGCGTATACATTTGAGTTAAAAACAACAAGCGTTATGTTCACGTATAGAAAGGAAATGTAAAATGAGAGAAAAAAAAAAAAAACAATACGTGTAGATGAGCAATAGTTGAATGTGATTGTAATGAATTTAATAAGTGAGAAGAAGGGGAAAAAAAAAAAATATTAAAAAATAAAATAAAACCGTCGGTGATGAATTAATACTATTTCAATTATGATAAATGGTGTATGAGGAATTTTGTTTATGAATTTTTTTTTTTTCCCTTCCTATTCATTGTACCATCGTATTTCATTAAATTCATGCTGAGCATAATATTGCACTTTTTAAAAGTACAATTTGTATCTGGTGGGATTTCTTCATTGTGATGTTTATATATAAAATATAATGTCACGAAAACTATGAGGAATAATTTTAAGAAAAAACATTTTTCTTCAGAAAGAAAGGCAACCCTCAAGCCCATTCGTTCTCTCGGTCCATATCCTCTACAACGCCAAGACTAACAACACTGAGGCTTGCGGCAATTTTTTACCTGCGAGAATGTCGACGGTCGAGACACTCATTCTCACCCGAGGTTGTGTTACGGTGGTAAGAGAACTGGGCGAGTACGAGGAGGAACAAAAAAAAAGAAAAAAAAAACAATAATAAAAATAGAAGGAATGAAAAAAAAAAAAAAAAAAAAAAAAAAAGACAGAAAAAACAACTGAGAATTATTGCTCGTGCACTCAACCCCCAAGTTTGCCCTAGTGGACACGGGTATTTTCGGTTAACCGTAAAAGATCGACGTGACGAAAGTCCAAAAAATTTACGCGATGAGAGCACAATCTCTTCCACACACATAACATTACTCTCACCACTATCGTATAATTTCATTTTTTTTATCCTCCACCTTTTGTCTTTTCCTCTCACGTTTCTTCCATAAATATAAATAATACCAATGGTATTTGAGTCATGTGAAAGAAGTGAAATTCATCTGTATAATTACAGGAAATATTTCAAGTAAACTGTCATTTTTTTACGTACATATACACTTTATTGCAAATGAAGAACTTAAAGAGATTTAATTTGAAGGATCTTTTATACAATGGAATTCGATATTGGTTTCATTTGCATACCAAGTGAGCGGTTTATTCCACTTTGGCAACGGCTGTCAGTAGCAAATTGGGTGCGACAGAAAAAAAGAATTTTTTTTTCATTTTTTTGTTTTTTTCACTTTTTCGGGTGAAATCGTAATTTAGAATTATGAGGATCTACATACCCTAAACGTCATTTATGTAATGGAAATGATTCATCTGAATTTTTGACACGTATTATGTCAAAAATTATGATATTGTCGACCTTTCAATGTCATTCACGATTATGAAATATAATGTTGGTATTTTAATATAGAGATGAAAAAGGAAAAGGAGAAAAAAAAAAAAAAAACAAATATGTATATGATTGGCGGAATATTGCCATAAATGTATTGAAAAGATGTATGAAAAAGTGTCGACATGATGAATGGGACGACGGGTGATTTCATGTTTTGTACATTTCTATACAATTTTCCATTTCAACATAAGAAAAAGCGAGGAATAGATTCAATAAACGTGCATTCCATGCGTTGCACAAAATGTCGAGGGGTGAGGGTTTATATCCAATGACACAATGTGTGAAAAGCGTGAAAAACAAATTTATGAATGATGCGAATAGCGTAGTGGTAAGGGAAAACGATATGATATAACATACAGATTTCTCGGAGTGTATTTACAGTACACATATAGGTATATATCTATATATATTGGTATTCCATCAATTCTTATTTTTTTTTTACTCTCTACTTTTATAGACACATATGAAAATTTATTGCTATACAATGTATCTGCTTTTTTACGATATTTTTTTTTCTTTCTTTTCTCCTCTTCTCTAATTCTAATTAATTATCTTTATGTTAATTTGTCATTCAGTAAATTCGTATACGAAAATCAATTCGCAATCATTTATTTTTTTATTTTTTTATTCATACACATTGTAAAGTCTTTGTAAATAGAAGGACAAAAAAAAAAAAAAAATAGATAAAAAATATTGAAAAGACTTAAGTGTGACGTATTCGAAGTGTTGGATTTGAAAGGTTCTAACAATCCAAGTGACTACTTTTTCTTCATTCGAAAAGAAAACTGAAAGCGTTGATTCAAAGTGGATGGGCAAAGGGGAAAAGAAAAAAGAAAAAAAAAATTGAATGAATATAACTATATAAGAAATGGTAGGGTAAAATGTTAGAAAAAAATAATAATAATAAATAAAATAAAATAAGACAGAATAAAAAAAATTACTCTGGGCAAAACTGTAATCACAGATAAATCCATCCAAAGAGCCAAACACGATTACAGTAAAGTTAGAAAATCCAACTTGATGGAAACGAGTGACATTCCGATCCTTTCTGGCCAGATATTCAGGAGGGCCCTCGAAGAAAAATTCCCGTGAGTCTCTATTCAATATAATCGAATTGGAACATTGGAGTGGCACAATCAATGAGGTTCCAAGAATGAGGCATAACCCTTATTTCTATAGAATCTATAGCTGAAAAAACTCGGGTGAAATAAAAGGTTGAGAGAGCTCTTGATAGAGTATCATCAACAATTCATACCTAGTTTCATATTCGTCATGAAAAAGTTAATAATTAAATTCATCTCAATCACACTACATGAACTTCTGTTCATAAAAATTTATTTCTCATTAATCACAAAAATTAATCATTATAATACCATAAATTAATTATTTATCTCTCATCAAATGGAGTGAAAAAAAAAAAAAAAAAGATCTTGAGAGAATTCTCAAAAATTCCGTAAATCCATCTCCCTCCCCACCAATATTTTACCGTCTCTATAGACTTCTTTACATTTTTTATTCTAATAAAAAAAAAAAAAAAAAAAAAAGTTTTTTATTGAGTTCGAGGGAACAATAGACGTCTAAGACATTCAATTTTTCATCAAGACACCAACTATATTATCGAACATATGCATATAGATTTAATATGTATATGTACATGCATACAAATATACGTACGTCACGTAAAAATGATGGAAAAGTCGGTGTATAATGGCGAAAGTTTTTTTTTTTTTTCATTTGATTCATCAATGTTCCTCAATATATATACATATATTTGCGTTGCCAGCTCCAACCTCGTCCATTTCAATCTATATGATTTGTCGTTACGATGTCACCATTTTTTTGTCTTGTTTCATTCTATTGAAAATCACATGATGAATATGTCAACAGATTCATACCCGTCTCATTGACTATGATATTTTTGTGAAATAGTATGAAATTGATATTTGAAAGAATATTGGAGATTAAATATCACTGGGTAATCACGTCATATATATATATATATGGTATTAAAGCCAACAGATGAAAGAATTTGGCAATGATTAAAAAAAAAAAAAAATTGAAAAACAAACAAAGCAACAACGTCAATATTTAAATCTGCTGTAATATATTTACTTTCATTCTCATATCATGCAATCTCTTTTTTCCCTTCTCAACTGTCATTCTGCTATAGATAATCTTGTTCTCTTTGACTCTATTATATCTAATTAAAAATTTCACTTTTGTGTATTGGATTTTATTTTCAAATGTATTTCAATTCAATTATAATATGCTTTTTCTTCCTCGTTGTTTCAGGTAAGGATCAAAATTTCGCCAGTAATAACGCGGGTGAGTTAAACTTCTAACAATTTTAATTTAACCTTTTGAAGTATATATTTGTGCATGCCGTAATAGATAAAGCCATTAAGTTCGTCTGTTTCGAAACATAAAATAAATAAAAACTGTTTTAGCTCAATTAATTTTGTACGAATGTTTAGGTATAATAAATATTTTGATCATTTTATTTGTTACTCATTTTGCTTTGGGTAATAACAACGAAAAAAGGAGAATAGTAAAGAAGAAAATTATAGGAATTATTTGGAATTAAAAAAAAAAAAATAGCGATTAAACGATAAGTAGCAATGGAATAATTAATTTTTATATTGAATGCTTCATATGTCAATTGTTTGGGTGGATTTAAATTCAACATTTACTTTATTATTATTTTATGAGTAAATGATATTAACATCAGCATTAATTAATTTATAAAACTTGAAAGAATTACAGTATAATTATATTTATTAGGTTTGCATAGTATGTGAATATGGAGATTATCTGACGTCCAGTCCATTTATTTTATTTCATTTAATCTTTTTGGCTTTCCCATTTTCGCTTTCACGTCTACTTTGGTGAAATATAAATGGAATAAAAAATTTTTTTAATGGAATAACGACCATACGTGGATTCAGTATGACATATATCTGTATAGAATCTCATTTTTCTGCAGACAATGCATTTATATTATTTATAATGAGACTGTGTTTTCAATCTACAACGTTGGATTTTCGTACTATTTTTTTTTTTTTTTTTTTTTTTTATTTTCACTCTCGAGATATTAATATACTTTTATCATATATTTCAAATATTAAATAATATCAACAATATAATGAAAGAATAAACAAAAAATAATATAAAATACACGTAAGTTCATAAATTGATTTAGTATACATATGTATATGTACTCCAATAACAAGTGTAGAAGCTAACAAACTCTTTTCATCTATCAATCTCATTCCTATTCTCTCTTCCTATCTATAGTATTCGATTCGATATTTTTCTAGAGCTCAATTGAATCGTGAAGTCAATTAGTTGGACGATGTATGCGGGCAACCAGAGACATATCACAGCGAATATATTGACAGATAAAAAAATTTAGCTGATACGAAGTTTCTCTAGAGAAAAAAAAAGAGAAAAAAAAAAGAAATCAAAGAATAATTCAATTTTCTTCATCATTGTTATTTCTCAATTGTCATCAACTGATTTCAACATAAAATCATGTTTTCCAACACGATCATAATATTTATATAAAAATTAATTGAAAAATCAATGAATAATATTATAAATCGAATTTTTAGAATATTTTTCATTTTTTTCTTTAGTTTATATAAATAATATTGGTACACAGTTTTGGATTTATTAATGGAGAAGTACATTATGTTTGGGTTGTAAAACTTGATTTACATTAATGGAGCAACTGTGTGATCTGAATGAATTTCCGTAACGCCATTTTATGCCATTTGATTCTATTCATCACTAACAATCAAGCCCCAGTGGATAGTTCATGTGCTAGTTTAGTTTTGAGTTTCAGTGAAATCTATATAACATGTGTGAGTAAGGTCACACGAATGTGAAGTCAGAATTAATCATAGTTGAATGTGTACTTGATTTACGATTTCACATAATATTTTGAGTTTATATGAAATTTCAATTTGAAATCAATCATAAAATTAATGAACAAGGAAATAAAAATAAAAAAAAGGAAACCATGACAATTTCGAGATTAATATTTAAATGAGTAAAACGGAAATATTCAATGTAATTTTGAAATAAATTTCAATTAATATTATAATTTTATTTTTTTTCCAAAGTATATGCCAGTCATTTCATTGCATGATCAAAGGGATATTTTTACAATTCATATATAAATCAATAATATAGTGAAAATAAAAATTAATGGTAGATAAAAGTCACAGTAATAGAAAACAAATGGGAAATTCGAAAAAAATATAGTTACTATCATTACTTTCATTTTTCTTCTTCTGTTTTGATCGGAATACCTAAGGGAAAAAAAATAAAAGAAATAAGGGAAACAGATGGTGTAATAGAAAAAAAAAAAAAACAAAAGAAAAAATTGTGATACGAAGAGAGATTGTGGTGCTTCTTTAAAAGTCACTATCACGAAGGCAATTCCTCCTAATCTGACGACCCGCTACAGCCACACTGACTCACTGTTAATTTTCCAGTAAATAAACGTCGAAGTCGCGGGTGTGCACGCGCGAATACACAACATAGTATAAAAGCCCAGTATATCGCGACGCCACCATCTAAGAATCGATAGTCCATTATACCAACTTAAGTTGCACAATTTATATGTACACTCTATCTTTCCTCTGTCGCTTGTTCTTCTCGCAGTAATGTTACACCGTGAATACGTAAATTTAATGTGAAATTAAAAAATTTTAAACCTCACTATAAGCCAGCCAGTCATAAATTTCAATAAAATAATTTTGATTAGCAATTATAGTAATAAAATTTTAATATTATTTGAATTCAATGTTCTACAATTTTATTGATTGAATGGAACTGAATCTCAATTCATTTTGTATATATACATATATATATATATATATATTTATTAAATATAATTACTACATATTTCATATTATTCCAAATTCTTCAACTTAGAAATGATAATAAATTGTATGAATGAAAAATACCGGAAAAAAATAAATTACCAACATATTTACGAAAAATATTCCGTCTGTGTTTTTTTTTTTCCTTATCTACAAGTTTACATTCAACAAATTTGCAGCCACTAACATATATACACACTATTTGTATCTTTATTTCATTTCAAAATCGTCAAATTATTATTATACGCATTATGTTTATTAGTAAATGTAGAAATTTTAATCTTCATGAAATTTCATAGATCCATAAACCATCATTACAACTTTGAGAATTAAATTTTGCAATTATCTAATCCCACATTAATATAATGAAGCATATGTTACAATACTGTAAAAATTGAGTATTACCTGTATATTACTTACATTATATATGTAAACTTTTCTTGGATTATTTCATCACAATTTGAGCACATGATGTCCAATAACTTTTTCTTTTTAACTACCCAATTATTCTGAAAAATATTTCAAGTATTCTTTCAATTTTGTTCATGAATATGAAAAAATCTGTATAGTCCAACTTGAGAAAATAGAGAGAAAAGAAAAATAATAATTGTAAATAATAACACAACAATGTCAAAAAATTAAAGAAAAAGAAAAAAATATATATATAATGATTTATAGATTAAAGTACGAAATAATACCCGAGGGAAAATTTTTTTTTTTATCTCAATTTACGTAGGGATAGAGCTTCAGTATTATATCCATTTTCACACAGCTCTCGGGAATGTCGAGATATTGAATAAATAAAAAAAAAATAAAAAATAAAAAAGTAGAAAAAGCAAACGATAGAAGTCGGCTAACAAGCAACGAGCGGGTGCGATTCTCTTCCGGTGTGATGCTTCAACCGTGGGGAATTTTATCGTAGAACTTTCACGGACTCAAAGACCGCGGGCGTTTCTCACTGGGTGGATAGAAGATAGCGCAGTTATAGCGTGTTGGAAAGGAGATCGTGTACGTTCTTGGTCAGACCACAGGGAGACTACTACTGTGTATTGTAAATATATACATACAGCTATTTGTAGATAACGTAGTTTTGTAATTATATAACTGGAGAATATATGATAATAGTTCAATGACGAAAATTTTCTAAAGTTTCTCAACTATGATTTCATATTAAACACATATATATCAAATTTAGTTTTATATCATTTTGCACTCACATTCTCAAAAGATTTTTCTTACTTTTGATAATTTGATGCACGATACCGATCGGATATTATTTCAAACTAAATGAAAAAAAAAAAGAAGAATCTCATATTACAGAGAAACTATCTGGATCATGACAAACCCGCTTATGTTTGAACAAGGACATTCAATTAAGTGGGGTTTGAAAATACCACAATACAATAGTAATTTTCATCTGACCCAAAATCCTACAACGCTTAAATATCTTGTACGAGATTTGTGGCAAAGCATCCACGAGATTGTGTACATGTCTGTATAATGTATAACTAAATACGGGTATACTCCTTGTTTAAATCATGTTTTCATTTATACTTTTATGAGAATATATAAACAAGTGGATAGTAAAATGGGGGCTTTATTTTATTATTTTACACAATAGACGATTAAAATTGTAGAGATGCGAATCAAATTTTTTTTTATTTTCCCTTCACCGATCAATATATATTTTTCCATACCTATGTAGATATAGATATAAAAACACGAACTCTGAATTGTTGGTGAAACGCAAAAATATTTATATTCATTGTTTTGTATGTGTGTGTGTGTGTGTGTGTGTGTGTGTGTGTGTGTGTGTGTGTGTGTGTGTGTGTGTGTGCGTGTGTGCACGTGATTTTTTTTTTTGGTCAAGTAAAGTGAGATGATTTTTTTCTGTTGTTGGGAAAATAAATCATACAAGGACACTCGTTGACTTTTGCGGTGATGTAAAATCTATATGAAAATGATTCGCAAGCGACGGGTGAACAATTTACGAGTTAGCTCAATAGCATGCGCACTTTCTCTTTCTATTCTCCATCACTTTATTTTTCGATTTTTTTTTTTTTTTTTTTTTTATATTTCTCTCATGTCGACATCCGAGTGCAAAACTGCTATAGCAAAAGGCTCAGAATAGTACTGATGACAATCATGAATTCGTGGGTGAGAAATTCGGTCACGCGAGATTGAAAAGGAATTTAAATAAATTTCATCAGTTATATAAGAATTTTATGTATTATTTCAACTTTTTGATATGAAATTTTTGTAGTATTTCATTGTCAAGCTACTTTATATAAGCTTATAATCAATTTGAATCCTTTATGAAAAAAAAAAATAAATAAATAATAATAATAACAAACCTAATAAAATAAAATAAAAATATACTGCGATAATTTTTTTTTTTTTCTTCAGTTTAAAAAGAATTACTCACTTATTTCTGTGTATGAAATTTTCGTATCGCCATTGCCATTATCCTGAATAATATAATCCCTAGAAATATTTTTTATAACGAATCGATTAAATCGGCATTGATTTAATTTTCCAATTGACGTAGTTTTGTCCTATTTTTATTTTTCTCATTTTTCTCCGTGTCTTCTTTTTTTCTAGTGATTGTTACTGGCGGAATACTCATCTGAATGATTTAGCTCTCGTCTTACCTCGTGAAATCTAAGTCCAAGAAAATCGAGTTTTCAATTTCGTCCAGACACCCAAGCACACGCTCGCGCCTGAATTCCGCACTGTGAATTTCAAGTAGTTCGGCGAATTCACATTGGTTATTCTGATATATATGGAGTGTAGATATAGATATATATTTATATATATATACGATTAGGATAAAGAGATACTATATATTTATATATATTCGTGTACGAAGGATGACACATCGTCTGGCAAAACCCGCCGGACGCTAGTGCATCCCCTTGCCACTGTCCCCATTTGTGCATCAAACTTGTGAATCAAATTTGCATGAAACAAGTACCTATCCAAGTTGTCTTTCGGACTCATTTTATGAAGTTGACAAAAGTGTATTGATTTGTATGCGACGTTCCAGAGAAGAAAAATGGAAAAAAAAAGAAAAAAATGATTCGAAAGTAAATAACAACTTTATAGGTTTATTCCATCTTAGAATTTAGGTACATATTTTTCACTTTATTATATTTATATATTGATTTTAAATTCATCATAATATGCTGATATTTATATTATTGTCATATTTATTATATGGGTTATTTGAATGGATATCAATGCAAGACAGATTAAATTATTTTTACATCCTATTTGATATCTATATCAATCAAATTCATCAATGTTTTCATCGTCGCATTTGTTTGTAATGGTTCTTTGTACTTTCAAATATATATCAAGCAACATATATATTGATGAATTATGGACCTGACACTACAATCCGCTTAGGGATTATATAGCAATTAAATTCTCAACGTCCGCTTAATCCATTCACTCATATTCATGTTTTTCTACTTGCATATTCATTTGTAGTTAGAATTTTTAATTTCTTTGCCTATATATAAATTCGATGAACAGTTCGATGGAATAAAATGGAGAAATTTTTATTCATAGATATGTATTGTCAGTGAATTGGGAAAACAAAAGTTTTTTGAAATGTATGTAAACTGAATAACGGAAAAATCGAAATTTAGGAAGTTTCATCGATGAGATTCATGTCTTTTCAGAATTTTTTTTTTTGATTAATCATCTAATTAATAAATAATTTAATTATGATACGGCAATAATGAAAAATGAGAGAAAATAAAAATTGTATTTTTTGAACTTCGATGTATTAAAGAGAAAACAAAAAAAAAACTATACTATAAAAGAAAACTGAAACTAAAGTGAAGAAACTTGTGCTGAATAAAACAATGTTTGAGGAAGGGTTGCAAAGAACATGACTGTTAAACTTATGAAACTTTCTTATGCCAAGTGTGTAATACTAAGTTTTACACCTACCACTTTTCTTCACTATGTTGTGAATAGTATTTTAGACCGCTACTATCATTCACACTTTAACCAAAAGTCCGACATATCTTTACAATTCACAATTAGAAAATTTACGTAAATTAGAACACGAAATTTAAACTAAAATTGTCGATCAAAACGCAAAATGGGTAAAAAAAATATATTTTGTGTTATATATTGCTGAATAAAAATAAATTCCTCATAAAAATTTCATATTATAATTCCAATGCAGTTTTATTGTTAAATATCCACATCGAAAGTTCTGGTTTTAAACATATTATTCATGGTATATATGATAATTGAGGGTAAATTACGTCATTCTATGATTTCATCAAACTATCATCCCAATAATTTTAGGATGGCATTTGGAATGAAACCTGACACATCCATGATAATGAGATGATATGTATCTAAGTGTTAATTCAACAAACGTTGAACTGTCATAAATTTTATGATAATTATAGTGATGTAAGAAATACGAAAAAAAAAAATGACAGGAGGGACCTAAGAGAAAAAAAATATCAAGTATAAACTTTAATCGATTTGATAGAAGTTTAAACATTTTTAATACTTAACGTCTTCTTCATCATTTTGAAAACTTTACCCAAGTTGAAAAAGTTTAAACGTTGTTTTACTAAAAAGTTATGATACAGTTGATATTTTAACAATTTGAATTACTGTATTTTCTTGTATTATTATATGAATAATATATAGAAATTTTATCATAACAATGCATGAATTATTTACAAATGAACAAGCTGGGTGAATTATCCACGTGGGAGTTGAATGATATGTCAAATTGAGAGCTTAAGGGAATGCTATAACTGACGATGAACTTGTCCCCACTACAGATGCATCTGTTCTAGAAAATGACAGGAGATATCTTCTTCATTACCTCTTTACTGTCTTTTCATTCTAACTGAAATGATCCTGGATTATCTCTTATGCTCTTTGTATCGAGCACAAAAGATTCTTTGCTTTCTACCGACTTTTCTGTATAAAGTTAGGAGCATTTCCACTCACCATCGCCAAGATTTTCTAATGAAAATTATCTCAATAAAATTCTTCTAATTTTTTTACTATTACTTATCTTATATTGTACTAGTGTACAAGGGACAAAATCAATACACAAAACTGTACATAGTTTATATCGTGAAAGTTTTTAAATATATATAATTTTACAAGAAAATTTATGTCCACCTACATATACCTCATGTAAAATTCATTCTAGAAAATATAACAGCAACTGCAACATATGAATTTAATTCATTTGCGTCATCCAATATTTTGTCGACATTTAATAAATTAAGGTTTATACAATTATGATTTAAAGAGAGTATACAATATTATAGTGAGCAAAACCAGTAGGCGGATGTTGTTGGTGGTTACAATACATAATTACGTATAAGTGGATTATATGTACGCAAAATAGAAACCTTGTGCACCAAAACTCCAGTTGAATTATCAATGGAGATTCGTTGTTGAGCACATAGCTTCTAGGAGATACGTGTCATCGCGTGCACTACCATGGTAAGCACTACCATCATATATATATATATTAAAAAAAAAAAAAGTTAAAAATCCACAAGTAAAGCATCCACTCTCTAGCTGTATTAATTTCAATATCGACCCATCATCATTGGGGAAATTGACTCATTTATTCATTATATTTACGATTATTTAGCATGCATGTTTCATTAGTTCTTTTATTCTTTGCTAAGATGAAATAATCATTCAATAACGTTGAAGATATTAAGCATTTGTTAGTATTTTATTGATAATTAATAATTAATAATTAATTGGATATGCAAGAGGAAGAAGCACGTTGGTCATCTGATTGGTATACATTATGCTGGTCACTGGCCAATGAAAACTTTCTCTTTCCCACTATCCATTCTGATGTGTATCATAATTAACTCGAGATCGTTAGAAACTGCTTGGTGCTTGGAAACTCTCGCCGTTATAGAACAACTGCGGGTCGACCACCGGCATTACAAGTAGAAGCTTATTGCTTCAGACTCCTAATTCCACTGAACATGGACACCATACCCACATCTTTTAGAATACGTTGTCGCACTTAACCATTCACCCATAAACTCTGCTTCTACGGTAATGCATTCACATTTTTTAAATTAAAATCACTGGCAGAGTCATATTATTTGTTTAGTTTTCTTTCTTCTTCCATCTCTCATATGAATATTTGTTTTCATATAGGTGTTTAATGCATATCATTATTCATATGTTATTATATTTTAAGGAAACATCATACGTCACTAATAATAACGTTATTTTCACGTTGTTAATGACCCTGTAATAATTCACGTTGAAGTTTTGTCGTGATGTTGTCACTGAGAAAAATGACATTTAAATGAGATGTTGGACAAGAAGATGAGGGTGACGAAAATTTGTTGGATGAGGGATAAAAGAAATATCGACAATTGAATTATATTTAGGGGAATTTATATTCATCAATCATTCTCAAATAAAATTATTCAAGAATATAATTATTAAAGGTTGTGAAGATGATGAAATTCAAATGCGGGATTAAGAAAAAAAAAAAAAATCTAAGTTGATGGAATAATTTTCAAAATACTTGGGGTGCTTTCGTAGTGTAAAAAGTCTCCGTAATCACTGCAATAGTCATTTTTATAGAACGACTAAAAACTTGGGGCAACACTTGGAGTTGTGAATTACAACAAATGAAACTCTTAATCTTAATAAACTTCATGTTGCGTCTGGTTATATATGAAATTTTGCCAGTCACCAAGAAAGAATTTTTAGATGAATTTGATGTTCTACATTTCTCTGGAAATATTATGAGATGAATAATAAATATTAATTTAAATTCATATCAAATGTAAAATATTTTATGTGTTACTTATTTAAAATTAGTAATTATTTTATGAGTGATGAAAAAAATAATAATAATAAATTTTACGAATTTATCCTGGACACATTCATAATTTTCATCAAGATGTTTCGCCAATATTTTTTTCCGTTCAAAGTTTTATGACAGGGTTGGAAAAATAGTAATACAAAATATATCAAGTGAAATGGTCTTGTTGTGATTGCCACACGTTGAGTACCAATGGTAAACTTCACAGAGTGTCTTGTCAACTTTACGGGCAATTCTGAAATTTTCGAATCCACATGTAGAGACGTAATGAATAAAAAATTGTTTCAGGATACTAGTTTTACGTTATATCTTCTTGGATTTTGATGTTTCACTCCACATGATGAAAGTACATTTATTTTTATCTTATTTTTTCTTTTCAATATTGAATTTTGTGTATAAAAAAAAAAATTTCGATAGTATTTTTCTCTGCTTATGATTTATATGACTGTGACCATTTTTCAAATTGACTGTCACTCAAAGATAAACTTAATTTCAAGCTATTTTTTTCTAATTTATATTATTTTTTGGATTAGAAAATTTAGTTTGCTAAGTATTGTGAAACATAAGAAAATGAATGGGTAGTTTGTAATTACGTTAAGGCATTATTGTGCGTCAAGTACTGAAAACTGAAGACTATTTATGAAAGAAGGTATTTCACATTTGTAAGACACAACTTTTCTTACTCAAGCATGATGAAAATATGTACGCTGAAACTCGCTGACTATACCGTACAAGCTCACGAAATTGGAATAAGCGGTTGTATGAACAAGACGAACGAACACACACATACACACACATATATACATATATCTTGGCACACAGTCGAACATATATATACTCGTTTTGATATATGTGTAGTGAGAAATCATGATGGGAAGAAAATAGACGTGAAAGAAGCTCAACGATAAAAGGGTCGTTGAACAAATTCACTGAATGAGAACAAAAGGACAAGTGAAAGACGAGAAATGTGCGAAGATAAACCTGACGATTGGTACATTCACACTTTTTAGTACACCACATGAAGATTAAACTTTTTAACTACTTTCAAATGTACCTTAACAATCTTAGATTTTACTAGGCAATTTTAATGATTCTAAAGTTAAAAGTTAATAACAAACCAACTGAAGGAAACATTATTCGTAATTGATTAATATATTTATCGTTGTTAAATTATCACAATGGAAATTTTCTATCTCAAATTAATTATAACGAAATATATTTATACTTTATCAATTTAATATTCTATTTAAATAATAATTCATTAATTCATAATAATGACAATATTATGAATAGAATAAACTTATTTTTTTTTCTCTTCTATTTATTTAATATTTTATTGAAATGCATTGAAACTTATTTACTGAAAATTGAATCAAGGTGTGCGTTGACATGGTACATGGTTTCCAATCCAATTAGTATCCATTAAATCCGCTTCGTCAAAGCTATGTTTGATCGAAGACATGACTCTTCGTTCAAGTCACTATAGTCAATGTGAATATCTCTGTCAACACTATCCTACTACTCCTTTACTTACGTTCGTTCACTTATCACCCAACCTCACTGTGTCTGGGAAATGGGGAAGTGCACCTACTTACATCTTCTAGTAAACTTCATTACTAAAATAGTACTCTTATGCATATAGTTCTACTTCAAACTCTATATCAGCACCTGATCGTTAGAATTGGTCAATTTTGGTCTGGTGATTTTACATCAAAAGCTAGTGTTTCATATATATATTAAAACAATATATATAAATGTTGCAAAAACTAAGAAAAGTAGTTGTTTCTTAATAGTTACAAAGTAAATCTAGACAACTCAAACTCTATCTGTCCACAAACGAAAATCAAATGGAAAGTGCAAAGCAGCAACGAACACTTGATTTAGATGAACTTTTGGTGCCCTATAAATACGTAGGAATTTACTGGAGATATATATGCAAATACCGTTATCAACTAAGTGAATGTACTATATAGATAATTCAAAGTAAAGAGAGTAGAAAATTTTATCGATATTCTGTTTTCAATTTTAGTATACTTCACATTATAATTCAGTCTCAAAATTGATCATTTTAATTAATGATACCTCTACCATCATATTGAAGATGAAAGTTAGTTTAAGTAGAAATACAAATGAGGAGTAATTTACTCTGATATATTTTCATTCTTGTCGTTATATATAATTCATATATTTGTATTTATCCAAACACAATATACGTTCAAATTGATATTTGATTCCTATTTGTTCAATAAAAATATTATATTTAATTTGAAATATTTTCATCATATTAAATTTTATACAAATATAATTTTTATGATAATTATGTATTATATATTGGAAAATTATTTATGATTACGATTATAACTAGAGTTTACAGTTACTTCATTTGCTCATCGATAATAGACATTGGAGTGTGATACTATGCGCAGTCACGTACTCAATGTCTCAGATCCGTCCACAACTTGTTCGTGATTCTCTTGGGATGATAAAGATACACTGACATAAACTTGGAGAGAATCTAACCAGAGGATGGTCTTGATGTCTTAGAGAAAGAGGTAGCTCATCCGTTGGGACAATACACAAAACCTCTTATATTCAGTTTAAAATGAGCAAAGAAAATGTAGGTGTACAAAAGGATAGGTCGAGAGACAGTGCGAATATTGCAAAAGCGAGTGGCAATTTTAATGTCAGGCACATGTTTTGTTCAATTTTTTTGTTTTTTTGTTTTTTTTTTCCGACAAAGCTTTTTTGCTTGAGACTCAAATAAAAACGAAAACCAGCGCCATTTCTATTTCAAACGTAATGTACACTTTATCCCACGTTTTTTCTTTAACATTCGTTCGTTCTATCATTGCATTAATTTTTTTTTTTCTTCTTCTTCTTCTTTTTGTCTTTTTCTACTCCTTTATTTCAAAAACGTTCATTACCAAAGGAGCAGCTATCCAGTACTATTCTACTTGGTATTCGCCATTGTGCGTTTGAAATTTAATTTCTATGCCTCGTTCACGAGTATCTATACCCCAATGTCTGGAGAATGGAGGAAGATATAGCGTTGAGCTGAGAATACGAGGGTAGATGGAGAATATTCTGGCTATATCCAAACAGAATGTAAATAAGGTAAAATTTTGAAAGTGAAGTATAACGTCCACCTTTTGTTTTTTTTTTCTTGCCACATATTTATACCGCGATAAAAATGAAATACACACGAAAAGTATTGAGTTCTTATAAATATATATTTATTCATATGATTTTAATTGAAAAATTAAATCATATATGGATTTGTAAGCAAATTCTCTGACAAGTGCAATCCGTTAGTTAAAATTGTAAATCTTACAGCTCCAATATAAATCTCCTAGACTAACAGAATTGCATCTCCAAATATAGTTTGATTTAGTTCATAATATTATTCAACATCCTCGCAATACTACACCTCTCGTATATCCCTATCTTCAAGTACCAACGGAGCGGTTCGAGAATGACGAACTGAGCGATGCGCTGACACATGAACCAGTAAACGTCAAATGCAGATAGCCATGGAATGACTGAGTGCCCTACGCTTCACTATGTACATATATGAAGGAGTCATATGATGAAATGGATCGAAGTGTCGTGATTGGACAATTGGTATAGATATGCATTATACACCATTAGTTCAATTGACCAGTAGAGAGTTCTCGATTATTTTACGTTTCGATTCAGGGCGTTCGAGAGGATTCAAACGAGAAATCCTCGTAGCTAATTACCCGTTTATGTCTCTACCAGAGTCTAGTGATGTCATGTGCCGCGTGCAGACGTTTACACTCGTGTCTCTCTTTCGTCAATGCCATTGTGAGAATTGACGTGCAGTATTTATTGAGTTTCATGTCATCGCAAGCATGCACGTACGCGAAAGCGTGAACAAGCGAGATGAAATTTATCTGGTTATAATTAACAGGAGTATCAAAATTAGTGAAATACATGTCATGTATTTCTCAACATATTTAGTTACATATATAACATTTACTTGATTGTTATTTATTACTATTTAATATTAAAAAAATTTTTTTTTTAATTTCGGCAAAATATATTGATTATGAAATATAAATTGAGGTTATTCATCAGATAAAAAAACGTCAAAAATAATGAGTTATCAGAGTATTAAATGCTAATGGACACCTGACAGGGAAGAAATGGATGTACTTCACTTCATCATTTCAAAGTTCATTTAGCAAAAGTGTTGAGTTTGATGAAACTTCTCGAGCTTTTTTACAATACTAGTGACACTCAATATCCATTACGGAATATAAAAAATTTATTACTTTTTTTTTTTTCAATTTTATTTTCGTCTTGTACATCATTAAACGATTTTGCTTATCTATCAGAAAGTAACTTCAAAATTTTCTTATCTATTATTTTATATCCATTTCTTTTACCATTTACTATTATTAGATAAATTATTTGATGTATTTTATTATTATAAGTGAATGATAGTTGAAGTAATATTTTTTTTAATTTTCATAAAGTAATATAGTTGAATAAAAATAAATATGTGTGGTGTTTATCGCGAAAAATTCGAATCACGCAAGAATAAGCAGCGAATGATCAGTATTCTGTGAAATTAACGTCAGTGATCCACGAATTTTTCTCTAGTTGCACAAAATTCACGATAATCTTGAATGAAGCCAGCGTGACGTTCTATACGCATAGCGTTAAATTCATATTAACTTCTAAATAACGATTTCGTCATGTTCACGAGAGTATTCATGACAATATTGATGTACTGTCACATCATAAAAATTATTCGAGTATTTTTTTCTATTCAGATAAAAAATGAGTGTGTGTAAAAATAATAAAAATGATTGAATAATTGCAATTATTCATTATTTAATAACTTTGTATTTATTTTATAAGAAGAAATTTTATTCAATTTGAAAATTGGATACTTCAAATAATGTTAATTATTGGTGAATAATTATTTAAAATGGAAAATGATTTTATGGGATAATGGTGATGACTTTGCTTTTACGAATCATGAATTGTCTGTTGAAAAATTTTCACATAATTATATTGAATTTCACACTATTTACATTTTCCACAATTTTCCCAGAGTAATTGCCCATCAATATTATCAAATTATATTCAGTCGATTAAATTAAATATTACTATGAGCATTTTGATATTTATCTGTGGTGATCTGTAAAACCTGTTGGTAAATACATACTTTTATATTAATAAATATTCAAATCCCAAATGAATGAAATATGAATGTATTTATTTTACACTTTTGTTATAAAATTTTTCATTATAATACATCGATGTATGTACGTACGAACAATATTTATGAATTATTCATTATTTTATGGATTTATACGATGGGCATATGCGTAAATATATAACTTCCCATTGATATATGTAAATGTAGAAATAATTTTCACGAAAATTTATCAATGCACCATCAAAATAACTCAGTTTTTTGTAAACGAACTATTTGGCATTTTTTTTTTGTTTGATTTACACGTCAATTATGTAATTTTACTGAGCGTACATTATCTATATATGAATAAATAATAGTTAATTTTCATAAATTTAATGAACAAAAATTTGATGTAATTGTGTTGAGTAAAAATTATTTATACACATTTTTCAACGTACTTTTTCATGCAAATTATTATTTTCCATAATGTATATCATCATTCATTTGATATAAATATATATATGAATGTTTAAATATTAAAAATCATGCACAATGATGTTTGATGCCCTAAGGGAAACGCTTTAAATAAAACATTTATGAGTAAATATAAAATAGTGGAAAATATGAATGAATATATATATACACGCGTAGTTATGTTCAATCGATGTTCGTGAAGTTATAAAAAAATAAATATACCATCGAGTATACTATGCTACAGTTGAATTTCAATAGAAATATTTCACGTTTCGGTAATACCAATACTCCCGGGAGAAATGAAATCGTAGCTGAACTCGTTATGGCATTGGAAATACCAACACCTACGATACATACTCACGATCGCTTTCAATAGATTTGCTGTCATTTTTTTTTATTATCTCTTTCTTTCCGAGTGTTTAAAAAACAAAACAAAAAAAAAACAAAGGAAAAAGAAGGAAAAACATAAGAAAATATAGTTGATAAAATTGAATACGAAAGTGTTGAACATCAGCAAATGTAATGAAGCAACATCTTCATAACATGATTTACCATCAAATAACTGCCTGTGCTGTGAGTTATATAACAACAACTATCTACACATTTATATTTATTTGAATGATGATATACAAGTATGTAAAATGGAATGATATATAATACAATATACATGTACTATATGTGAGAAAAAGAAAAAAAAAAAAAAAAAATATTATTAAATAAAATTGAATATATCGTGAAATAATTCGAAGACAGGCTCCATTTTGTATTTATTATTATATATTTTTATGAATAAAAAATTAATTTCTTTTGTTGTTTTCCTGGGTTCTTTTTTTTTACACTTGGAAAAAAATTAATATTTTTCACATTATCGAAATGCGAATTTTGAAAATATAGGACGAATGTTCTATTGATAATTGACAGCAACTTTTTATTACTTTGTGAATTTTTTTTCAAATAAAATCATTTTCTTCTTCAAATTAAAATTTTTGGTATAAATATCGAAGTGTTTACTAAATAAAAAGAAAAAAAGAAATAAAATAAAATAAAGAATGACAAATAAATTTTTTATAAAGTATCTAATTTTATAGAGGAAACAATTTGAATGTATTCATCAGAACTTGACCACTAAATTCAATGAATATCCAATGTAACTCATAATAATATTATTTAATATTTATTGGAAAATGACCATCGGTCTCGATTATCTAATTCCAACTAGCGGAAAACGCCCATGTGAACGGTTTCTATACAAGTTAAGGGGATGAGGATCTGTGTTAACCACCGAATGCCGGAAGTGACCGCGTGCGTGAATGCTACTTTTTTTACGATAGGTAATAGATGAAAACCAGAGATTGTTGACTAATCATAGTTAATGAGATTTTGCAAATTGATATTTAGTAACAGGACCCAGCACGAAAGCCAAGTCAATACGATAATCTCTGATGAGTTGCGATCAACACATGATGACGAGTAAATGTAATGTTTCATGTTTCACCAACGTATTTACGTTTTTATATATATGAGTTGATTCGATCTAAAAGATTCAATCAATATTAATCATAATAATCACTATTATAGGTTGAAAGAATAATGTACGTAGTAACATCAACTGAATCTATTTTATCCTCAATTCATTGCGAAACAAATATAAATTTTCGATTCTAAATTTTTTACTAGATTTTGTTGAATATAAAAAATTGAAATCACACTTTTAGCCAGAGAGAGAGAGAGAGATGACGAGAAATTTTTAATAAGAAATTAAAAAGGTTTCCAAAATAAAATGAGAGAGATCACACAATAGAGAGTGATTGTGGGTCATGTTGGGGTGAATGATTTGAAAACGTTGAATATGATGGAAGTATATAAGTCTATGTCAAAAAAGGGTTAGGGTATACGCGACACTTTGGCTTATCGCATGACACAGATCTCCATTCAAAGAAATATCTAAAGTGCTGAATAAGCTCAAGCAAAAACTTCTTTGGATTTTAGCTAGCTGTTAAAGCATAAGAGTAAGGAGTGAAGCAGTGATGCTAACCAAGTTTATCTCACTTCTTCACTGTATATGTCAAACTTTTTATTATGGTAAAAAAAAAGTTTTTTGCTTTTTATGATATTAGAGAATTACGGATTTAGTCATTTGAATGATATATAAATACTATATTATATTTAATATGATTGTTAAATTTTTACATCTGATGAAGATTATTCATATGATTCATATAATATTTGAGAATATCATTAGGAATAATGAAATGATAAAATAATAGAATTATCATGATATAATTAACATGACGTAGGAATATATTTTAGACTCAATTATTTTCATACCGAGACTTTCATTTATATTGCAAAATAATTGAAATGGATGTAATTAGTGATAGAATGAGGAGATGGTCAAAAGAGTACTATTTTATGGGTTGGTTTCGTTTATTATATATATATATACATAGAAATTCAGAATAAAATTAGGTTTCATGCGATGCAGTTCAATGGAAAGTTATATGAAGAAAAGAAAGAAAAGGGAAATATTTGTAAGAGATGTAATTTTAAGGAAAGGCGAAAACGAGTGGAAAATGTGAAAATAGATGGTGAAGAAAATGGAAAAGATGTATACGCGTGAGTGGCAAATACTACGTGAGACTGCAGAAACTTGAAAAGATGAAAAAGAGAAAAACATTTCTCGCCATTTATCGGTCTATTTTCTCTTTTCCACTTGGACTGAAACACACAACGACAAGGATCACTACTTATACTTTTTTCATTTTATCTTGGCAATATACTCAAGTAGATGACTTTACAATTTATTTTTCTCTTTACTTTTCTTCCCGAGAAGTGATGATAAACGCGGGGTGTACATATGCATCATTTTCATTCTTTTCACATACACTTTAAACGTTTCGAATTTAACAAGAAAAAAATTTCTCCTCCATTTTCCATCTACAATATTCATGAATTTATTGCAAGCATGAAGCAAACGAGTCAAAAGAACTTTTGCGATTTATATATTTAGGTGGTTTTTTTTTTTTCTTTCATTTTTTTTTTCGTTACCTCAGGGTAAGATAAATATAATACAAGTTTATCATATACATCCACATAGTATAAATTTGAAATAACCACTTACGCATACGTAAATGATACGCATATATTTTTTCATATTAAAAATCACTTTAATCAACGTTAAATCAAAGATTTCTCACCATCAATTTGATAATAAAAAACAAAACAATATTACAGATATTTCAATATAAAAATAATAAAATTTGTTAATGTATATAAAATAAAAATATCAAAATATAGAATTGAATTGAACCACTCAAAATAATTGAATTATATTTTCTCTTTTATTATAACTTCAATGTTAAATTTAGTAAAATCTATAGACTCACATAATACTGGTCAAACTATCTTGAAGTGATGGGGGTATTGTCAAATGTAATAAGTAAGCTAGACAGAGTGTGGTACTCGCACGAACAATTCTACTGCGGTTGGTCTTGCGGCAAAATTCAGGCACGTTTCTCATGTGGGTAGACGCAATAGGTTACATAGTGTAATAAATACTACAGTGAATGTTGGTATAGGTTTTGGCTAATGAAACGTATAATTATCAATGGAAATTTAGTAGAAATAATTTAAATAGAATTAGTATATTGACAGTCTGTAATGACAATCAACATGTGAATCTCAATGACTTCTAACTAAATACAAACAATAATATTAATAATAATATATAAAATATATGAAATATTTATATATAATTATTTTCAAAGTTATAAACAAAATAGCATATATACATATATGAAAACAAAATGAATATTACCAGTAATTATTGACTGCGAGGTAATAATCAATAATTATTAATTAATTGAACGTGATTGAAATTGTGGATATTATTGCATAACTATATATGTCTATACTGTCGGTTTGAATCGTGGTTGGTTATATATATTATCAAAATTCTATATTGACAATTCGACATATTCGTATTCAGTTAGTAATTAGTAGTAAATACCATTTCATCACTACAAGATTAAGCAATATAATCGTGCATGCATTATAACTTGCATATTAAGTTTGTTTGTGGTAAATAAATGTTTCATTATATTCAATCAAAATCATTTTATCACAATAATAGTAATAATAATGAAACAAAAATTAGTCAAACTCAATATGTAGCCGTGTGAAGTAGAATAACATCAATAATATCAAATATATACTTAAATGATATTAATAAATCCATTTATTTTGTTACCATTCGAATGTCCTGATCAAACAGTCTTTAATCTCGTATTATACTCACGTGTTTTATTGTGTGAAGTAATTAATCAAAATATTGATAATTTGTTGTCAATTCCATGATTATTTGTAAATTAATTTATTTATTTTGTTTAATGTTCATGATCGATATTGTACTGACGCAGTAAATATATCGAGTATCATGCATTAATTTTAAAATAAATATAATAAGATTGTATTTATAATTTAATGTATATTTATATACATAAAAAAAAAAATTAATTAAAAGAAACATTGATATAATTTATCTTAGTTATTCATCGTTGGTTTTAATTTAATGATATGAATAATGAAACGAGACATTTTCAACTTTTTTTTTTCCAAATTTTACTTCATCATTTATTATTGCCATTGAATAATATCCAATTATATTTTCTAAATCTACGAATTCACGATTTCACATAAATTTTTGGCTTAAAACTTACGAATATTTAGGTATAATTACAATGACTACGCGGTAAAGTTCGATAAACCATTAATACTAGTAAGCTCAGAGTGCAATAAGCCGTAGATATTACGATATTGAGAAGTAGTACGAATAGATGTTCACTAAAAACCCATTAGCTTTTCTCTGGCAGCCTCTTTCACTATCTGTCTATTTCATTATCTACTTTTTTCTCGTCTCCTTCATACGCTCACTTTTGTCTTCATCTTTCTAGATATACACATGGTCTAGTTGTATTTTCTCATTACAGTAAACACTTTTAGATTAGTTGTTGTTTCCCTTTATATATCTATGGAAGTACAGTAGAACAGTTTTTATAATGAAGCACCTGATACAATAATTATAAAGTTATTGAAGACACTAAAAAAATCAATAATTATTTGATAATTTCAAGAGCAAGCAAAAAAATTATTTTTTCCATTTTAAAAGTTTCAAAATTTTCATTTCTCGTGAGGAAATGTAAGTCGAGATTACGGATATAATATCACGTGAAAAACCGTGAGAAGCCAATAAGTAAGAATGTTTGGAATGAAGATTTATCCAAAGCGGTTTATCGATAAATTGAAAATTCGAGGTAACAAAATATTGTTTAATTTTTAACGGAAATTATTTGTTATTGATAAAAAAAAAGTCCAACATTTTATTTTATTTTTTTAATTTTATAATTTTATTCTTTATTTTTCTCGAGATATTTTCTGAAATTAGAAAAATAGTAAGAACGTATGTATAGAAAAGAAAACTTATCAATGAAGGGTTTTGAGGAAGTTCAAAACATTTTGCAATAAATTCAGATATCTCACAATATTCGTAACAACAGTTTATTTACTTGGTACTTTACTCTTTTCTACTCACCTTTTTCTAATCACCTGCCAGTACCACACACTCGCTCGTATACTCAAATGTCAGCAATTGAATGTTACTCTTTTATTTATTGTTCAAAAAATTTCAAAAAAAAAAAAAAAAAAAAAACAGAATAATCATTTAAGATATAAAATATCATATGATCGATATTATTATAGTATGGGGAAAATTAAATGGATTTAATGATTTTTAAAATAATACATATAGAGTTTTAAGTTGACCATTTATATTATATCATTGTGCTTAAATTCAAATGTCTGGAGGACGAGACAATTACGTGAGGCTTTATTTAACTACACTTAGTTGTAGCCATTAGAACATTTGCATTAGGTAGCAGTTGGTCCTATGAACAGAGGACAGAAGAGAAAATTACTATAGTCCAATCTCCATGATACTTGAACGATTTGTTCAAAGTCCTTGTCCTTTGAAATGGACCATACCTCAATTGATTAGTTTGACTACGAGGATAGTGTAATATTGTCTTTGTTGAAATACAGTTCTTTATTAATTAGTCGTTTAAAATAACAGACGGAACTTTGAAAATGATAAATGACTTTATGAAAAATAATTCTCTATTTAGTAATCTTGAAAGAAAATACGTGGATTTATTTGTAAAAAAATTGATTGAAATACTATATTAAATGGTACGTGGTATATAAAAAAAAAAAAAAATAAAATAAAAATAAAATATCGTGTTGTTGAAACAAAAATACTTCTAGAGAAATTATAAAAGTTTGTGGACGGTTATTAATTTATAAGATCTCTAAAGGTCCGACATATTGCACCCTATTTTGTCCACTTCTTACTCATTTTCTCGCCACTTGGTGGATAAGTAATTGCAGGGCACGACCACTGGCCAAGATGGATCATGACGGATGGTGGTTGCAATGCACCACCTAAAAAACAATAGACGAGAGTCACAAAAAAATTCTCAAGTGTTCTCAAACAAAATAATATTATTTTATCATAAATCTAAAAATGAAAAAAAATTTACTAATTTATCGTTAATTATAGCAAAAATTATTTAATTACTATTATCCATAAAAGTATAATTAGATAAAATTAACTTGAATGATAATAATAATAATTAATGATCTACAATTTAATAGCCAATTATTTATATTTAAACATAATTATGATAATTTTTTTTTTCTCATTATATTTTCACTTAATCTATACGTGGGAAAAAAAAGTGTTCATATTTATTCATAGTTATCATACTATCGCTGATAAATAAATAATTTTTATGTTTCAACATGCTTTATTGACTTTGAAAATATTTAAAAAATTAGAATTCACGAATATTTAATTAAAAATAAAAAGTAAACGGATCGAATAACTCGAGCGTTGACCCTATCCATTCTCTGGCTGACCACTACGATACGGGTGGCACGTTACTACTTAACGTGCAGCCTGTTTACCATCAGCCGTGCGAGAGTCACTCCCTCTTCACTTCTGCCTGTTATAAACCATGTGAAATACGGTACCCGTACACACCCGACGATCGTATCAACGACTTTGCGAACAGTTAACCCCATTTTAACGCGATGTTACGAATGAAAACTCGTGCCTTCAGGCAACACTCAGATTTCCCCACACTGTTAAGTATAAATTGTTTATACAACACACAAACGTCATTTCAATATTGAAAATATGGAATTGTTTTCATTACATTGATTATATTTATGGATATAGTTATTCTTCATTGAACTTTTTCATTTTTCTATCTTTCATATTTTCATATTTTTGTTCTGCTTCTCGATTTATATTTTACAATTGACCATTCAGCTCGCACTCTTGTTATTCCTTTGTCGTCAATCGTATCATGAGCACAAATAATTTTATTCGAATTCATTTCATAAATCATATTATTACTGTATAATATAATATAAAAGCAATGCAATCATATCTAAACAGTGATACACTCTCTCATTTGTTCATGCTATATATAAAACATTTATTATATTCACAATTTATTAATACATATGTGAACTAAATTTAATAATTCATTTCTCCCATTATTCATCCACTCACTAAAATTATAATCAATACAGGAACAGAGTTGACCACAATTTGTCATAAAAATAAATGAAAAGCAAAAAAATATTTATGATACACACTTTGCAATCCACAATTCATACTGTTTCTGTTCACACATTTTTTTATGCTGCTCATAATACTTTTTCACGTAGTTTGTGGGTTTGCATCATCCAGAATTTTTTCCATGTATTCTCAAAATATTGCGGGTCACGTTGTACTACCAATGCCATGGTCGTCGTCGTCGTCGTCGTCGGCGGCGTCGTTACTGCTGTCGTTGTACTCGTTAAATCCTCGCATTGCCACCACACAATATCTAAAGCTACAATTTTTTTATTTTTATTTTTGTTTCTCTTTTATTCTCTCACCATCGTCACAACGATGAGCTGTAGATAGCTTAGTCTAAAGCGTAAAAAAGTTGGAATGAGGCAAGTCATTTGTTTAATTTTTCTCGTTTTTTCATTTTTTCATTTTTCCTCATTTCTCTCTTTTTTTTTTTATACAAGTTACGTGTGCTAAAGCATAAAATTAATTTTTTAGCAGAACTGAAAATTAAATTTTTTTTTTTGAAATGAAAAAAAAAAATCGAATAATTAATAAATGTATATATACATTGAACAAGAGGATATGCGTTGAAAAATATGTAGAAATTAATTATATTCATATAATACTGATGAATTTATAAATTTTCATAAATTATTTTTCATCATATCGTTGTAATAAATTGTTAATAATTGTTTATAAACTCTGCTTGTTCTATATTCTCACATTATATAACATCCAATGATAGATATATCTAGGAATAGTAAAATAACCACTTCTTAGTTCCTCTGACAATTTACGGCTAGAATTTCTGGTTACTCTAGAGTAAGGCATCGAATGTAAATCGATGTTCGATGAAATTCAACGGACCACCAGTTGGAGAACTCTCGAGGGAATAGCTCTCAATACTATTGGTTGATTGTGGTATATGCATTGAGCTTATATAATATGCCAAGATGTAAAATACATTTGTGAAAACCCAATGAATTGGCAAACCAATAATACATTTTTTTTTTTTTTTTTTTTCATGCATGTGTTATTCATAATATATTTCAATATTTCAATAAAATATTTGCATTATTCAATCATTTTTTTCTTTTTCCTTTATTAATTCTTTCTAATATTTTTTCTAATATTTTATTAATTTATATTTCAGAACCTTGTGAGAAAACTTATTGTGCTTGGGGTGCCGTTTGTGTTGTCTCTGATTCTGGTCGTGCTGTTTGCCAGTGTCCTACCAACTGTCCAAAGATTCCAGATCCCGTTTGCGGCTCTGACGATGTTACATATACAAACCACTGTCAGCTGCGCCAGGCAAGTTGTCGCGACCGGAAGAACACACGGGTCAAACATAAGGGCGTTTGTGGTGAGTAATACATTTATATATAATTACGACAAATATGATATTTCCTAAGGGAATAATGTGCTTTCAACTGTGAAAATTATCTTGACAAGATATTACATTTAATCACGAGACTCTCATTTTCCCTTTGTGTTTATAATGAAGTAAAAATCATACACATTTAAAATAATAAATATGATAAAATTGAAGAAAAAAAAAAAAAATTAAAAGAAAAAAAAAATTACTATTTAAAGAGTAAAATTTATGTGAAACAAAAAGAAATAAATAATGAATTATTTATAGATTTATGAGTAGTTGAACGCAAATTGATAGGGGTACTAAAAAAAAATAAAAAAAAATAAAAATGTTATTAGTAAAATAACCAGTATTAAATTTTCGCTTCGTTGAAATATCATCCCAGTGAACACATAAAAAAAAAAAGTCCACGATACTTTTGCAACGGCGCATTTTTATGCGAGGTAGTTGTTATAGTGTATGTAGGATATCTACTTATATTCTTTTATATACATATATATATCCGAGGATCAATCCAGCGGATGGTCTGATTATTCCTATGGGATATATGGGTAGACGTATGTGCAGTGTATGAGAAGAAGAACAAAACAATTGTGAGACAAGAACAAAAAAAAAAAAATGATGTACATTTATACGGTGAAAGGTAAGTAAGCATGCGAACTCTTACATGACTGTGGCACGACGCATCGTGGGCTATAAACGATAACGACTAAATTTTACGACTTCCACCGCCTCCTTGAAAATGTACACGATAACAAACAGTAAAATACACGCCCTTGCTGTTTCACCACCTGCAACTATATCCACACTGTTGGATATTGAGCAAGACATAATTTTTTTTTTTTATGAAAAAATAAAAAAATGAACAAAAAAAAAATAATAATGACGAGATAGTGTTGCGTTTTAAGTGTCAT
Source organism: Dinocampus coccinellae (assembly GCA_963920625.1). NCBI lineage: Eukaryota > Metazoa > Arthropoda > Insecta > Hymenoptera > Braconidae > Dinocampus > Dinocampus coccinellae. Next base: position 11,377,978 of record OY987186.1, read on the forward strand.
TTTATTTATTACAACTTTTTTTTTTTCTTCTTTTTTATCATACCGACTCATCGTTTGCATAGTTTTCAATCAATTTTCAAGTTTTATGTGGTTTATAATTTTTTTTTTTTTTTTTTTTTTTCTCATAAAATATAACTGGTGAATAGTTATATTTCGCATTTATGTGGATTTATCTATTTACTAAATTCCATTAGTTATTTTATCCTATCAGCAGATAGATCTTCAATTGACCACGAGGTATTTCAATGTAACTTATTTGTATGTATGTATGTCTAATTTTATCTATTGATAAATTATGAAGTGCACGTTTTACGTACGTTGAACATTCTGATTGTATTGCACTGAAAATTGACAATGCAAGTGTGCCAAGATTTTTTTTCCGTCAAAATATAAGATATTATTGCTAGTGAGATATAAAAATTTTGATAAAAATGAAATGACAAAGTGCCGCGGATGTGCGACGTGTCTCATGTGGACGTGCACCGAATTCTAGAAAGTTGTATCTCAATAAAATGTCAACGGATAAGCAAAGAAATATATGTATACTTATAAAGATGTAGTGAACACCAGATGCAGAAAAAAAAAAAATAATAAATATATAAATAAATGAATAAAAGGATAGAAAAACATCTTGATCTTGACGTTGTGCGATGTCTAATATTGAATACAAAAAAAAAAATAAAAAAAAATCATAATAAAAATAATTGAATAAGAAAATTCTAAACGTCAGGATATAAATCTTTTTTCCCATTTTTTTCTTCAATTTTAACGATTAATATGTATACACTGCACATAAATATTGCATTTGCGTGTAATGCGAAAGTAGAATTCAGATTCTTGGTACGTTTTCAAATAATAAATGAGTCACAAAATATAACTAATCTAAATAATATACACTGTTGATATATTTTTTTTTAGTAATTTTATTTTTTATTATTAAAAATACAAACTGAATCACGTATTCAAATACATTTAAACCGTATATATTTCAAACTTATAAAGCTAGTGTAAATTTTATTGCTCTTATATATGAATTAACCAATGCACGATAGTAGCCATGAGATTTGCGTCGAAAGAACTGGGACCTCAATACCACGTTTCTCGTATGCCTTGGGAAATTTCAAAATATATCTTTTATTCAACGAGTAGGCGGTGCATCCGGTACCTATATATATATATATATATGTATTTATATAATATACGTAGGTCGATGAAGCGAAACCGGTAGTTACCCGCTACGCTGTCATTTATCACTCATAAAACCAACAGTCGTGTCAGTATATACGTAAACTAATTAAACAATCATGTAATTTAAAGCAAAATTAGTGAAACCTCATTTCTATATTTATTTTTTCTCCTTGTTTTTTTCATCTTCAATGAAACTTGATGACAAAATATTGATTCAAAACGCGAGATGAAATTAGGATCAATTGTCTATTCGTTAAATTAAATATCAAATCGAGAATCACGATTTTTTTTTTTCATCTATCTATTTACAAATATGCACTATCATTGGATGTTGTACGTGAGGAAATTGATGAAAAAAATCTTTTTTATAAGTTCAATATTAACATTAAAATAATATAATAGAAAATTGACATGATAAAAAAATTTAATAGTGAAAAACGAATGAAAATTTTTCCATTGCGATAATATTAAAAACCAGTGAAAATAACTACGATAAAGTGTATTGATTGGAGTCAAGTGCAGTTGAATTTGATGAATAATAGTAAATGTGAAGACAATCTATCAACTCATAATTCATAATATACCATCGAACATCCAAATAGATGAAATGGAAAGTATCCTCAAAGAGAATCAATATACCAAAGATCAAACAGAAGTACGTCATCCTGAAGTTAATATGATACTTCTATATATGCACAACCTTTCAACGCATAGCTTAGGTACAGTCTGTCTGTACTGTACAAGACCACTTATGTTATTAAAATATTCTAAATGTCAGAAAAAGCTACTCTCTCGATAACATTGAATTTCATTTGGGTGCTTTATTTCCAGTCAATCTTCAATTTTTTTTTTTTTTTTTTTCCTTTCACTTCCACTTTCATCTTCTTATTTCATTGATTAATTTTTTTTTTATATCATAAAGCTCGTCACTAGAATGAATGTCAACTAAAATAAAGAAACAATATAATAAAAAAAAAAAAAAAAAAAAAAAAACCGTGGAATTCAACAAAATAAATCATACAAGAAGTGCCGATAATAAATAAATAGAAAACACCCAATTGTTGTTGTGTCATGGTGGTCTTTTGAAACGCATGAGCACGTATCTACTACTTCCTACCAATTACTGTCCGGCATATATACAATATAAATACACATCAACGCAATGAATATATTATATATATATATATATATACACTATTGACGAATAAATGTGTATGTGCACATGAACATATATTGTGAGTGCAAACAATTCACATTGTCGATTTTGGTCATCGTCCAATAAGAAGAATAATACTATTGGATGGTGCGTAACATACCAAAACCAATACACAATACCGATTTCAATCGATCCTGGCCACCTCTAATAGCTGAACGTTTGTGCGAAGCACCAACTCAAATCGGCACCAGACAATATATCGTTTTGTGTATACATATATACTTAAAACTCCAAAATTCCCTGTCATTTACTTCAAAAACACAACGTTCCAATTAAATACAAACCATATATGCGCATAATATATATGTAATGAGTGTCCAATACAAAAGTAGATGAAATTAAGTATAGTTATATACGTAACGTGTATCATTAAATATTATAATAGGTTCGTGTGGTAAATTAATTTGTTGATTTTCCCCTGTAGAATGAGATAAATGAAAATGATATGAAGGGGACATGTGTAACTTATTAATCAAATGTTGAATGATTTTTTCGTTTATTATTGCTTGAAATATATGTTTGGTTGTATGGAAAAATAATTTGTTTATTTCATGGGAAATTTGTCAGAAATATAAATTTTTGAATTGTGATTAAAAATTTAATGTGTTCAATTTGAATAACTCGTATGAATACTATAATATTTACAAGTATGAAACAATACAACTACATAATATGGAAGAATATGTGATAATCACTTCATAATATATATATCTATATTTGTGTGTGTGTATATAATATATGAGGCGAATGGTAAAGTGTAACGTAATGCGAAACATAATAATTCCATCCGTGCGTGGGTCCCAATCTATTCGCACGTGACTTTCATTTCTCTTCTACATCCTCTTTTTCCTCATTTTTCTCCGCACTGTTCGCTCATTTCTCTCTTATTCTTCCACCATATGTCCTACGACTTTGTCTCTGCACATCTACGCTTAAATTATTATCCAAGCAAACAATACGAAACGGGCGTAGCCGAGCGTATAAAAGCAGCTCCGGGGATCTTCCCTAGCGATTTCACAAATGCTTTTCCTCATGCTTTCATATATTCATGGACGATTCTCATTCCTCTCTCATTTACGGATGAGATTTACAATAAACTTAATTCTTTCAAACATCACCTCGCAAATATTACTTGACTTATTGTAATTATTTTGTATTATTATTATTATTATTTTTTTTTGTTTTCATACAATGTGAAAATCACTCTGTGAGAGTAATTATTATTTCATTTTTTACAACGTTATGAATTGACATAAAAAAAAAGTAGAAAGGAAAAAAAAAATATATATCCATTAAATTTTCAATTTATCATCTTCGATTTTTTTTTTTTTTCGTCATTCCACGCTTGCAATTTCCGACAAAATCTATATGTACCTGTATAGGCAAGTTTATGTGTATTTTTCAGTCACAATATTCCCAGATATACATGTATATAGATTTAGTAACTTTCTTGAATTGGCTTTTTGGTCTATGCATTATGTAATAAACAATGGCATTGGCACGAAACGTAGAGACAAGCCCAAGTCTAATGTGGAATGCGACAGTATCAGATATAGCGCAGGTTTCAGCATATGTTTAAAGCTGAAATGTGAACAAATCGAAAATCCTGTCCTCCATAATTCAACTGTACGAAATGGAAACGTCGGTTAAATACGACGTGCCACGAAATTGGCCGCAGCTCTAATGTCAGAGAAAGTTCAATATGAAAATTCACGCTGCATCATTTTTCAACAATTTTAATAAATCATTTTCTCTATTTGAAAAAAAAAAATATATATATACATAGATTAGTCGTGAGTTTAATGAATTTATTCTCAAAGCTTCTGCACTTATCCTGTTGTATTATCAAATATAATTGCACTATCATCATCTCATATCCATCAAAGGTAAGTTTATATTGAAACTTTTCATAGGGAAAATTAGAATTTACTATGTCGAAGCGACTGAGGGAATAAAAATAGTTGGCTATATTGCAATTAAGATATTGCTTTTATGTTTTATCCAATAATTACATTAATTTCATCAATTAATGTGACTCGTTCTATCTTTTTACTCGTGACAGTAAAATAGAAATTGCTTTTTCTATAGCTATTTTTTTTCTTCTTTTATTTGTTTCAATATATTAAAAAATTTGCAATCAAAAACACAAGAGACTTTTGATTCGAATTCATTATAATTTATGGATTCTTCGCAGAATTTTTTTATTCCATGAAGTTAACAACATGAATTGACATTATTTTTCATGAATATTTCCAAAAATATCACGTAATTATGAAATATTCATATATTCAATGGTAATTATTATTTATTTCAATTTTAATTCAGAATCGAGTGAATTTTATATGAAATTTATTTCAAATTACAGCACAAATATATTTATTGGATCCACTTTTACCTAGTGATGCAATTTTGATCGTTATATTTCGTATATTTTACATATTGATTTTTGTTTTATTTTCATATATACATATATTTATTATTATTATTTTTTTTTTCTCATGAATACTATCAGTTAATTAATTCCTGTGTTTTCATTGTTGTTAGCTAATCTGTTTCGGTGAATACATTTCAATGACCAACGTATTTTGATACTGGCACTACTCTTTCACTCGGTCCAATCCAATTGTTAGTAACAATTGGATAAAAGTGAAAACATAAACTGTATAAAATGACGTCGAGAACAATTTGACGTTGAATTTATTTTGTATTCATAATTACGTATATTTTATTACTCTATCGAGTAATACATAACAAAATTAATTTGAATATTTATTGTTAAAATGAAGAGTTTTATGGGGTTAATAGAAAAGAGTCAATCAAATCTTAAACTAAATGTAATCAACGATAATAAAAAAATGCTCGCAACGAATTCAGACGATCGTGAACTGATTTACCAAAGCCCCAAAGACTCCTAACTACCACTTTTGGTCTATCTAATAAAATGAAAAGAGCGAAGGGCGGATGACAATGAAGTCTTTCAGTAGCATCAAGAACGTTGAAAATGTAATTAATTTCATGAACGTCTATATAGTTATATCTCACTGCCACAGTTTGTTAATACTTAAATTCACAAAAAGCAAAAGTTTGAATTGAAAGCATGAACTTTTTAGCTGCTTACCAGTGATAAATAATTCAATTGAAAATCTGGATTTGATATGAAATGACTTGTACGCGGTGGAAAAAAAAAAAAAAAAAAAAAAAAAATCATACTCACGGATTATGAATATTATTGTTATACGGAAAAGTATTTTTTCATCCAGATTTCATATAAAATTCATTATTGATTTGAATAAAACATTCAAAACTCTGATAAATATTTAAATATTCGTATTGTGGAATTCTATTTATTTTATTTTATTTGTGTGATTTTCACTCTGTATATGTAAAGAATTACGAAGAAATTTCGAATAAAATGAAAACAGACGATCGTTTGTTTTTTTTTTTTTTTTTTTTGCATCAAATTATTTTTAGAATATAAAAATGAAAGAAAATATTGTCATGGTGGAAATGCAGCGTGCATTGCAGTGACACGTATAGACTCGACAATTGCATTGCGTTACGAGGTGAATCGGCAATATTTATTTATTTGGTTTTACGCACGATCTCCATGACTGTAAATAAACCAACAAATGGGTAAATGAAAATATGTGAGTGTGTGTATATGTCTGTATAGAGATAAAATGATGTGTGAGGGCCGTGACGGAAAATCGGTACATTTGAGTGTGGAGTACGTAGAATATATACAAATTAATTGTTCAAATAAAAAATAATGTCAATAATAATAATTAATCTGGTTAATTTCAAGTTCATGGATGTTATCATAATTTGAAGTGATTCACATTGAAATTTAAGTAAAAATAATATAACGTGCTTGGATAGTTTTCTTAAGAATTAAAAATAAATTAGGATATTTGACTGTTTTTTTTTTTTTTTTTTCCAAAACATGAGAATTTTTTATTTTTCTTCCGAAAGTTGTGAATCCAAAGTAAGAAATTGCTTTGACATTGAAAATGAAATATACGAAACTTAATATTTCACGTTATCGGTCGTATCGAGTGGGAAAATGTCGATATTAGCCGGATGTGCGTTGGCTTTGGCGCCGGTAGCTTCGACGGTAGTCCGCAAGGAGGAAAAATGAATAACGTCTTAAGGAAATTTCGACAAATTTCACTACGAACGTCTTAATCTATTCTTCCAAAGAAGTTTCAATAAGGGACCGTGAGTTATGCCTCTCCGTAACGACTTTTTCTTTCCGATTTTTCTCTTCCTTCTTTACTCTCCTACACCCGCACTTTCTTCTCTTCTCGTTTTCTCTTTATCCTTAAACTTTTTTTCACCCCCTTCGTACCCTGTGCCAACTCACACAGTATTAGCTACATATATACACCAACCAAAACTTCCTTTCCCTCAATTCCACTTGCTGCTAATCCTGAAAAATAGCATGAACATTTTTCATGTAACCTGAATTCAGAAAGGCTTACGGCATTTTGAAATCGATTCTATACACCAGCATGACAATACTATTATGTACTAAAAAATTTCAGTAAATTCAGTCGTCGTGTAATTCCTATCGCTCCACTAAATTCTATAAATTGTTAAAAAATTATATCAACTTTTGTTTCATTTTCATTTGACTAAACCCAATAACGACAATGAAAATAACAAAAATTTACCACCCTACTGATTTCAAATCAACCATCTCATATCCCAATGCAAATAATTTAAAAAATATTATAATTATGATAATAATAATGATGATAAATCAATGAGACAAGGAAATGTTGTTAATTAAGTTGTTATATTGAATACGTACGTATTTCACGTGTACGTTTTGAAAAATTTTTTACTCTTATAATAATATAACAGCGTAAAAATACATGAATGCTGAAACTCACGCGATGCGTATGCAAAATAATATAACCAGTTTATTCTATAATATCATTTATGCAAATATCATTGAATATCATATTTATTTCTCTCTTTATTCACAACATTTTTGTATGTAGTTATAAAATTTTATTATCATCCAATATCAACTGTATTTTTTACAATTTTTCCTACATTTTTTTCACTTATTATTTCATTCACATATATATATATATATATATATATATATATATATATATTTATAATTTCTTTTTTTTTTTTTCTTTTTACGAAATGCAACTAACTTCATGTGCACAATATGTAGCAGAATATATAGACGCATCAGGGATACAAAACGGCAGGTCGCACTGTTGCCACAGAGTTTCTCCAATTACGATAGAGTTCACCAGAAATTCTTTCCATTTTTTTATTTTTTATTATTTACTATTATTATTATTATTTTTTTTTTTTGTACATTTTCATTTTCATACTCTGCCACAAGCCATATAACGTCGCTATATTGCGCCATCCGGAGAATGCGAAGCAAAAAAAATACGCAGGAATGAAAAATAATAATAATAATAATAATAAAGGCAAAGTACCATGTACGCATATATATAGTGTAAAAAAAAAAAAATAGGGAATGAGACATAAAATGGAGAATTAGGTATATTCCCAATGACATCTATTAAAACATTTATCAGAAATGTGAATATTAACGCTGCACCTGATTTTTTTTTTTTTTTTTTTTTTTTCGATTTCGATTTCGATATTTTTCATTAATAAAGTGAATATAAATATGGAATGTGTGAATAATTAAACAATCGTTAGAATTTTGAGAGCAACGTCTAGTAATATTGGAAATTATATAGGCCACTGATTATTTATCTAAATTAATAAAATTTATTGAATATCAAAATTATTATAGGATAATAATATTCAATATATAATATTGGGAAATTTTATTAATGAATCAAGAGATTGATCGTTTTGTTTGAAAAATAAGTGTCATGAATATAAATTTCTGTATCAATTATTCAATTAAGACATTGAATGTATTTGCTCGGCCATATCATCGATCGACAGTTAATTCAGAGTGACAATAATAGGGTATATATAATACGCATGAACTATATGTGTTGGTCAGAATCCGATTTCTTTCAATCAATCATTCGGATATTTAATTGTTCCTCAAAAGGCTAATCATCTTATTTAGTTTCCATTGAATATATTCTCACAAGTCGATTAATATTGTCAAGCCCAGATAACAAAAACAAAATGTATGCGAATGTTCGTAAATATGAGCCATCGCGACAAATTGGAATAACTATCCATGTTATACATGAAAATTGATTCGGTGAAAAAGCCATTAAGAAGCCCTAACTGATCTTACATTGTTGTGAATCAATGTTATACTGAGTCACAGAATGTGTATTTAGTATTCAAAATGAAAAAAATATATATATAAAATCCGGGTTAGAAATGTGGACTTGGAAATACTGTGAAAAAGTAACAGAGGTCGCGCATTTTCAAGAAACGAAGTGAATGAAGTATGAAAGTTAATGCAAGTAAAAAGAATGAGTTGTCGAGAGTGTGTTTCGTGCTAGTTGTACCAACGGATGCGGTTGAATAAATTCTCTTGCTCGCATTAATTGACTTTAATTATGACGGAACACGGAAGCGGTTTTCATTTGCGTTAAAAGAATGGAAAACTTGATAGTAACCGTCGAGCCTGAACAATTGTAGAGTAGAAAGTATGATATACTCTAGTTTAAAAAATTCATTTTTTTATAGTAGCTACTGACATATTAAAATAAAATGTCACAGTGTAAAAATAACATAATGATCATTTTAGAATGTGTTGAAATAAAAATTATTTTTTTTCTCTTCGCTACTGTGCATATTTATTTGATGTTCAATTTTTAGAGGAGAATAAAAATAAAAATGTTCCACCATTTTGTTTTCCGTTTATATCTTTGATAGGTGTTTCCTTTTTTGTTTTTTTTTTTTTTTTTTTTTCATCTTTTTCTTTTCTTCTTTTCTTTTTTACTTTTTTTCAGCGACACGCTTTTATTCGCATACAGTTTTTGTATCAGCAGACTCTTTCATAAACTTTTTAGTCTTCATACACACAAACAAACGTGCACATATACTCGCACATATATATTTAAACACATGAAGATCCAGAAGAGGCTCACGCAAAACTTTAACTCGGCATCAACTAACGCAAAAAAAAACTTCTATTTCCCATAAAAGTACTGGTACTTTTACCTTACTTGAAGGTTTTATTTTATTTCTCATCGCTTTTTTCTTCGGTTCGTTTTACGTTTGTTGTTGGTTTTATTATTTTTTTTTTTCCAACGTTTTTTTTTTTTTTTTTTTTTTTTTTGTGTACATGTGAGTAACGTGGCTTGGGTCATATACGAGTCTTTCTGCGCTACCTGAGTTACTCCAACCCCAAAACTAATTATCATCGAGACGTAAACAAGTTTTTACACCTCGTGCAATTTGTCATTTAAAAAAATAAAAAAGTAAAAATCTCACATTATTTAATCTGAAAAAATGAGAATGTGGCATAATATTAATAATTATTAAGTGTATTCAATGTATTTTTTTCATTAATTTATTATTATGCAATAATAATTCACGGAATATATAAAATGAATGGAAAAAAAAAATTAAATTATTAAATAAAATGCGCTTTGAATAATAATTGACCCTGTCACGACTCTGAAATTTACTGATCATTATTTATTTCTTCATAGAATCAAAAGTCAAATTAAATGTATGAATAATGATGTGCAAAATTCATTTAAAATACGATATCGATCAATTTCACAAAAATTGTGTTCACTATTTGTTCGACTATTATTTGAAATATCAGTACTCAGCTGAAGCTCACATGATCCACAAATGGTTGAGTGGTCGACATGAATAATAAAATAGGAAAATATAAAAAGATAAATCCATATTCACCTATGAAAAATATTTATGTGAAACATTCACCTTTTTTATTTATTTATTTATTTATTTTTTTCTCTTTCCTTTACTTTTAAAGTACGTGACGCAACTGTTTTATACGTATTGAAAATAAATCCTCTACTCGATATTGTTCCGAAAGTGAAATTAAATAATTCATGATGATGAATTTTCACAATACAAGCAATTTATTACTAATTCGATTACCAAAAATTCATTTAATTCTCGGTTTAGATAATTAATTTTTTTTCTTCCCTTTTTTTTTATAGCCAACAAGAATTTATCGTTTTTCCAATTTTTTTCAATTATCATATTAGTTATTCGATTTTTAGCTATTAAGTAAAGTAACTAAATTAAATGAAATATTTCTTTTCGCTTCTATATCCAAAAAAATCATTAAATTCATTTCACCCATTTGTTTGGAGTGTTGGTAAAAATAATATCATCAATATATCCATCAAGAACAAATTCATCGTATATTTAATTCAAAAATAAAATATTGTTTATTCGAATATTTATAATAATTCGATTTATATTTCTGACGATTAATTTTTTTTTAATCCTTACACTTTATATCCTTTTTTTGAATCAAATATAACCACCATTACAAGTTATCACTCTCGTGAGAATTATATATATTACAATACAGAATTGGAAAAAAACAAAAAAACAAAAAACAAACAAAAAAAGTGGAAGACGGAGAGGAAAATGCTATCAACTTGTCAGAGCACCATCCTCGCAAGAATATAAGAGGAAATTGTGAGAGAGAAAAGACAATGCTAGACATGATCGTAAGAAAAATCGCGACAGGGTCAACGAGAATAGGAAAAAAAATAAGTTACATATGTATAATGGATAGCACATAGTATGCGAAGAATTGGAAAGGTGAGAATTCCCAAGAAGCCTTGCAGACGGATAACAAAGACGGTAATTTCAAATGAACAAAAAGTAACACCCTCAACTGTGACACACAATTATCACAACGTCACTTTCATATTCTTTTACATGTGTTGTTATAATTGCTATTACAGTATATTACGTTTCATTGGATAGATGTCAAACGTTCATTTCATGAAATAAAGTTCATTATTGGAAAAAATATACAAATATAAATAGCAAGAAGAAAAAACAAAACAGAATCGAAAATTATTCAAAAAATCCATATATATTATTTTTATTCATAAAATTAATTGATAGAAAAAAAGAAAAATTAATGATAGATTTTTATTTGAAAACGAAAAAAAAAATCGAGTAAAATGAGAAATGAATAATTCGTGGATGAATATAATCAATGAGAACATTGATGGCTTCCTGTTGACTATCAAGTAATTCACAGTTGATCAAATTCATCATCAGAAACGCTTTAAGAATTCACTTTTTATTAATGACTGTTTGTACTATCATCTCAAGTTATCGACAGCAATTGAATTTCACTCTTATCCCGCTGGCCCGTCTTCATCAGTAATCCAAGAATGAATAAATTTAATGAGATAGATAAAAACTTGAAATTGTGCACAATTGATCTTTTTTTATATTCCATTCATAATATCAATAATTAAACCATTCAAAAGCGAAAAATTATACATAAACAAAAAATATATATATTTATATACGATATATAATCTTGGTGTGCATCTAGATCACCCTCAAGTAACACAATTCCATCATCGAATTGGAGAGAATTGAAGCACAACATGAATATTCATATATATATATATAAATGGACACAACCACTAGAATCGCGTGATGGCTTATCGGTCGCAGAACGTGTTACGTATTCACGAATTTATAATCTCACTCATTCTCTCTCCAATATTCTCATTCCCACTCTCCTTCAATGTCAATTTTCATACTGCATTTATTATATACTATGCATACAAAATCATTGATTATTTATTCACTCATCTTCACATATTCAAGCGAATCAACTATCTAATTTTTTATAATTCAATGAGCATCAAGTATTCAAACATGTAAAGAGAAAAATAACTCCGACAAGTGAAATAAATACAATTATAAAATCAATACGCAAACATTAATGTCTTATAAGCAAATATATAATCTGTTTCATTGTCATTGTCCATATATAAATAGGAAAAAAGATAGAGAGAGAGAGAGAGAAGAGGGAGCGAATCGTGTGATAAACGCATCAATTTATATATAGCGTCATTCTGCAGCGTGACGTTGAATTGCGGTAGGCGGAGAAGAGCCAAAATAGAATTGGATATAGAGCGAGACGGCGAGAGGATTCGCTGGTGGCGTTGCATCGCCAGGATGTTTAACTGGACAGGATGTGTTCAATGTCCCGAATGGCCATCCGTCTCGATACCACCTACACGATATACAGTTGTTTACCCCGACCCATCAATGCACCCCTTTGGGGTCGGTGTAGAAATGGGTGCAAGAGGGAAAGGAGTGATGTGTATGAGAATATTCGTATCATTGATGTGTGGGGTTTTGTATATACATGGGCATATGTCTATAATGCCGATTTACATTCAGTATATTGATACGATTGACAATATAGATGTATATATTGAAGGTGAGTTGGTAAAATGATATAAGAATAGGTATAGATATTTATATATAATTCAAGTGAATGCTATTTCTACTATCGTATTCAATGGATAATATTACTATTCTTTAACTATCAAATTGATTTATATTTATTTTTTTTTAAATACTATATATAAAATTTTGACCATTTTACTTTATTGTATTTTACTTTTAATTACCCAATGATAAGGGAAATATTGAAATTATCTGATATTTAATCTTCTGTTGAGTTTAATATTTATTAAAGTTCTTCATGTTGATGAGTTTTAGAGACATTATTTTTATCATGGTCTATCCACTATTTTATATTCAATACAATTTATTGATTTCATATGATATAGAATATATTACTATTTTATCTTATATATTCATAATTTACTAACATAAATATTTTTCCTCTTTCACTTTAGATAATTTATCTTTGTATGTACGTATATGTGTATATTTGAGAGCAAAAGTGATCGACTTTAATTTTATTTTCAATGAAAGTTTTATTCCCTATCGGGCTATTTCATTCATTGAGAATGCAAATATTCAATTTGATCTGAATAGAAGATTGGATTATATCAACGGGGGAGAGAGAGAGTCGGGAAAAAAAAAAAAAAGGAAAAGAAAGCAACGGTGGATGGTGAGTGGGTGATTCAATAAGCAGTCACGTGGTGGTATTTGTATAATTCTGGTCAATGTGGATACGTGAATAAATTATATCTCATACATATGTGTGTTCGTGCCATATCAAACTATTTATTCATGTAAAGTGGAAAAAATATATATATTTTTTTACCAATGAAATAATATCACAGCAATAAACATTGGTTTATTATTTAATGGTGGAGTTATGTTGTTTTAATTGCATTAATCAATCTTCGATAACCAGTAGAATTAATATTCCAATTTTTTGCCTCAAAAAAAAAAAATTATTATTTTTTTTTCCATTCAACTAACATGACAAGTGGTGGTTCTATTGAATTAATTTACAATTAATTTTGTTGAATTGTATGAGTGGAATTGATTTATAGATTAATTTGTATTTATTAATTAATAGAATGAAGTCGAACGTTTATTAGAATTTAATCGATCATATAGAATGGTGTTAATACTTTGATAAATTATAACGAATATTAAAATGCTTTAGATAATATTATAAAACAAATATTTAATATAACGTATTGTAATAATTGAAATCAGAATTATATGATGGCGCGATAGTATTAATGTGAATATGTAATGTGGTTGGGAAAAATTAATTGATTTTTGAAATTTACAAAAGTATATTGAATGCGTGAAGTAGAATGAATTTGAGTTTGTATTGATTATATTTTCAATGGTATCAAATTGACCCTGTAATACTTCACTAATATTCAGATCAATATGATTTAATATTGTGATTGTATAACTATTACCATTGAATAATTCTTCTATTCTCAAATTCAACAGAGAAAATTATAAAGAAACATTTACAAGAATGTATTCAATGACTTCATCATCATAATTTTGTTCCTCTTCATTGAAAATAAAAATGCAAAAAATATTCACAATAGAAATATATATGATATCATTGGAGTGTTCATTATATTTGAGCAACCTTAATAATGGATACATCAGCGAATCTCTTCGAATAAAGTCTTGAGTAACTCTCTTGATTGTTAGCGAATGAACTGTAATACGTAACGTGATATTAGAGGAATCGATAGTACACGAGAGAAACCCAATCGTCGTTGAAATAGAATGACGTTATCGAAAAGTTCGTTACCCAAGTTTTGTCGGTGAAACAACGATTATATCCTTTATTTTATTTTATAAACTATACATCCTCACATTTCATGAATTTATCTTTATCATCAAGATTTATTTTCTTTCATTTTTCATTTATTTTTCACAGTATATTTTTATTCCAATAATTTTTTTTTATTCTTTTATTTTTCGATGTAAAAATTTATACAGAACATTTCAACTATCTTTATTGAAATTTTTTCAGTGTGTGTGTGTGTGTGTGTGTGTGTGTGTGTGTGTGTGTGTGTGTGATTATTTTCAAACATTAATTTCAATTTAATAACAGTACACATATTTTGTTTTGGAATAGATGACAGATAAAATATCTGCATCATTTGAAAGCAATCAACGTGAGTGCATTTACAAACATTGACTTGTGTCAAAATATTTTACATTATTTATCACTTTATTTTTTATACTATTCCACAACTAAATAAATAAATGAATATATATATATATATATATAGACGTATATTTTCTTTATGTATCGATGAGTCAGATGCGAAAATCGGAAATGGTATTATGAACTCCAAAGAGATATGACTTTCGGATATGGAACGAAGAATATATAGATAGATAGAGAAATGCCAAGATTAGCTAGACAAACCACTAAATTTCCTGTTGGATTTCAATATATACCTGCAAGTCTATGTCTACCTTGTGCATTTAAACGTTTCAATCTGCCAAATAGATCCGTAAGTACATTAATAATATTTCGAAATAAATTTCATCATAAATTAATATTCATATTCATCTGAAGATAATTTATCATTGCAAATATGTAAATTGTCTTTACCATATCGAAAAATTTCTTTTATATAAATTTATCACTTATTCTGTTAGAAATTTATGTCTATTTCTTTTTAATCATCAAGAATTCACACATCCTATCGACAGTTATGATTACACGTAAATATATATTTGTATATAGTGAAGATTGTTACGTGATTCACGAAAATATCTCACGAGCGTATATTGAACATGGGGATGATCAGGGAGGTATGATCTTATCTAAGTAATGTAGTGCCCAACTGGCAGTGTTGGGTTGGGTATTGGATTGCCTTGCGTAAAATACAGCGCATAAATTTGCAACGACATTGGCTCTACATGCATGTATATATTCACATATAAGTATATATATTTTTAATAAACATTACATCATTATTTAATCTGATGATTATCTTTTTTTGTTATAATAATTCTTTTCCTTCCTTCATATCATTTTTATTTTCTTTTTGTATTTTTCTACTAAAATTATTCAGTAAAATATTACCATAACATAAATAAAGATCTGTCTATCTATCTATCCATCTATTTATCCGTCTGTTTATCTATCTCTATCCTAGCCGGATCTAGGTCCTAAATCACATTGATTCCTCGTTAAATCTATGATTTACGGTAACCAAACCACAATGACATCTCATACATTCATGATCGTATACTACTAATAGCAC
Source organism: Dinocampus coccinellae (assembly GCA_963920625.1). NCBI lineage: Eukaryota > Metazoa > Arthropoda > Insecta > Hymenoptera > Braconidae > Dinocampus > Dinocampus coccinellae. The sequence goes on from OY987186.1 coordinate 11,394,010, forward strand.
AATTTTGAAAATATGAGAGCGGTCAGCTCTTAATATTTAACTATTTGATATATACCTTGGATTAAATTTATTTATATAATTATTACATTTATTTTTTTGCAGACTCAGGTGGTCGCTATTGATTATTTGAAAGTATAGAAATTTGAGGGTTGATTGATTTATCAAAAATTTTTTTCAGATATACATTAGTTTTTAATGTGGTATTTGATTCATAAAATATCAAGTTATGTGCATCAATCGTGTTATCATTAATTTATATTCCGTTAAATTTAAAATAAAAAAATCTTATTTAAAACTAAGATTAGCGATTGTGTAAATATTAAATGAATTTTTAATGTTGAAAATTTTATAAACAAAAAAAAAAAAATTATCCATTTTTTTCTCGAGCTTTTCAAAAAGTTGTATTTTGATTTTACGAGTAGTGATTTGAATTCCATGTAGCGTAACTTTTAACACAAAACTTGTATTTACCCCTTGGGTGATGAAAAGAAAAAGAGTTAAAAATAGTGAGCGAGAGATTTTGTTTAAACTGACGAAACTAAACTGCCTCAAGAGTTACACTGAACAATATACGAAAAAAAGATCACAGGACTCGTACAAATACACGATTGAATACACGTCTACGTTGGAAAGTGTTTTCAATTTCAATTATACAAGAAAGTAACTCAATGTTTTGGCATACAATTAATTTTATACTATACATATCTCAACTCGTTTCCTCGATCGCTTATTATTTATTTATTTATTTATTATTTTTTTTTAATATTTTTTTTTTTTTGTTTAGCAATGACAATTGAAATTTATTATTTCACGAGTAAATATTTGAGATGAAAATAAAGAAAAAAAAAAAAACAACAAAATAGAGAAATCGATCGCCGTATATTGCAGACGACGTACTCATATAAAGTTGTGAATAGATTCAATAGGTATTCATATTCATATATAAATACTCGTTCATATACATTTATATATATACAGATATACACATGAACTCACACATCTTTTCACGTCGAACTATCGAATCTCTCTCTCTTCTTGTTATGTTCATATACGATATATATATATATATATATATATATATATATATATATATATATATATATCGTTGCGGTGGCATATCATCGGCACTTCTATTCTGTTTTCCATCGGAAAATCAATATCGGAGGTCGCAGTAGCGCCTCCAAAGCGCCGCACACTCCAGACGAATCTCAGTTGCTACGAAAATCCGCGACGCGCCAACTGCCACGCTACAGTGAAACGGATACAGAGACACATCCGAATTGTTGAAACAACAACATCAGACATAAGCCATATATAAGAAGTTGTCGCTATTTATGGGTGACAATATTGTGAACAATCGGGGTGACATTTATTAATCCTTTTTTTTTTTCCCTCTTTTCCCCTTCTTTCATTTTTGTTCATTTTTTTATTTTTTATTTACGTATATATTTCACATTTTCATTGTGAAATTTATACTCACGAAATTTTTGGATAAGATAAAAAATAAATAAATTTGTATATGCACTCGCTGACATTCTACGTTGCTTCGTCAAAAAATATTTTTACCCCTCAAGCATGCAACCCTTATCACCCGCCATTTTGAGATGATTCCAGCGCCGTCGTATCACACCATTGTAGTGTCACGTGTTGAAATACACAAAGCACATGATCAAACATGCTTAGTTAATTACATGTACATAGTATTATATAGATGGTTATACAACTTGACCGATTATTGTCTTGTATACCCGTTGGTTTAATATTGTTTGAATTCAATTAATTGCACACAATTACATTTTATCATTAATATATATTTTGTTATGATGATTATCAAATTTTTCACATTATTTATTTGTACAAAGCAAACACAAAGTGGAATATAATTTAGTAGTGAAACGAACATTAATTCATTTTATTATGAATTCAATTTTATTTAATCATTAATTATTAATTATTACTAGTATTATTATTATTATTATTTTGTTTTTGCATATAATAGTTTATATAGGGCTTTGGATAAATCGTGATATAATTTAGTGGTATGCGGCACGTGCGTCACACGCTTCCCCTTTATCCTCATCGCTAACCGTATGTTAAATATTTAAACAAGGAAAATTTAAAATTTATGGTATAAATTTTCTACTCAAGCTATTGCGATCAAACAATAAAAATTCTCTGAAATATTTTTATAACTTGATGTAATTCATCTTTTTCATATTGATATTCGGAATATTTTTTAAATGTTGCATAATATCAATATTATATATAATCAAAAAAAAAAAAAAAAAAAAGAATGATAATTGTTTTATTTTTGATGTTTTGACAACTTGTTTTTTTTTTTTTTTTTTTTTTTTCACAAATTTCAGAAACATTGAATTGTTGATTACCATTCTATTCTTTCACTGTTGATGATTATAATGAAAAATTATATTCAAACTAAAAACATCTGTGTATCCTATTCAATTTATATTCTATTTTCAACAATTAGGCATTATTATTACATAAAAATATAAATGGAATATGAAATATTGGATGGATGGCAAACGAATGAATCGTTATTGAAAATAAAAGAATTATGAAAATACTAAATAATTTTAATGGGTAAAATAAAAGTTTGATATTTTCCAACTTCGATATTGTAGCGCATATTTAACAAACAATGATACCCACACGATATTTTATATTTTCACATCGGAACTGAAAAATATATGGAAAAATAGAAAGAAAGAAAAAAATTACACAGGAATTTCCGTGACGAAATATATATGTACGTGTATTGTTGTTATATATGAGAGAAATTGTTTGCATAGCGTCAACGCCCAAAAATGAACGATCCCTAGCTCAAAGGCATCAAGGGAGAATGGAAGTGAAAGTAGGAGAGAATATAAAAAAGGAAAGGGAGAAAAGGAGCGAGAGAGAGAGAGAGAAAAGGAGAAAGGAAATATCTCATTCATCTCACACATGGATGGGAAATTGACTGAGGACCCACATGTACACGTTTATATAATAGCCTACGTTGCATATAAAGTATTCAACCAAAATGTCTATGTTGTATCTAACAATACTTTTTATTCCACTATCATTCGTTTTTTTTTTTTTTTTTTTTTTTTTCTACATAAAGAATTTTATTGATAAATTTTTATTTCAACATATACGCGATAAAAAGTATTATATAAAAATGGGCAATTTAATTTTATTCTGCCAACGACTAAGTGTAATTAACAACGATAAAAAATGAGCTTGCACTCATCATGGACAATTTCTTTACCGTCTTCCTCACACATTTTTATCTATTTCACAGTTACTCGAATACAAAAAAAAAAAAAAATACAATTAGGATATGAAATAAAAAAAAGGAAAAAAAAAAAAAAAAATTTTTTTTTTATTTCTATCTTAATTTTACTCTCACATCGTTTATTTGTAATTCCTAAAATATTTCCATTGCTCTAATAATCCTTTTAAATAAAGAGTCACATAATAAAAAAAGAGTAAACAATTATTTTACGATATAAATAATATTTTGAAAACTGAAATTTTATAAATCGCGTATTTAGAATTTATATTTTTCATTTTTTAACTATTCACAATTTTTCTAGATTATCTCATCGCTACAATAAGTGGAATATCATATTAATTTGACGTTCATTTTCCACCTCCCACCATCCTATGCCTTCCTCTTCTTTTTCCTTAATCTTGGACTTTTTCTTTAAACTATTCGCATTTATATTAGATTGTGCCATATTCTCTAATTATACAATAATTTCACAATTATATTTGGACAAATTGGACAATACTTTTCAAATCTTAAAGATCATATCAAAAATATTTGAATATAAGTGATGCGATAGGGATGAAACTATTGAAAATTAATATAATGAACAATATTTTTTTCTTTTATAAAGAATAATAAATTTTATATGAGCAGTAATATTATAAATATTTAAAGAAATGAAAAAAAAAAAAAAAAAAAAAACTCACGCAAACACATGACACAATATTAATATAAATGGTAAAACTAAAGCTTATATATACGTACATATGAATATATAGATAATGTACACACATACAATATGTATGTTCACTTTTAATACAAAGCGCAAGGCCACAATAGAAGCAAACGCAAACGCGCGTTAACAGCGTCGTGTTAACCGCGCTGGCAGTGATTTGTCGCCTGAAGGTAGAACGAGGGAAGACGTAATCCAGAGTCGTTGCTCGTGACCACGATGAATTACCGGGGAATCGAGTTAACCGACGAGAAGTCGCGATCGTCCTGCTGGCAGAGCCACAACACGCATTTGTATATATGTATACCTGCATATGTGTAGGATATATATACTCATATAGAGATATATAGTCATGTGAGTACGTATAAATCGATAGTTAGCACAAGCTATACCTTTATACATTATTTGATGACAATTATGCGATACTTTCAACATATTTTTATATCAAAATTTATTTTTTACTTGTAAAAAAATTGTAATACTTGCATAGCATGATTTTTTTATTTGAGATGAATTAATAATTTTCAATTATATTTAATGAAACTATAAATTATGATTTAATTTCATGTATTAATTTTTCTCATCGTTTTTATCTACATTTTATCTTCATTTTCCATTTCTATTTTAAATTTTCTTTTTTTTGTTTTTTTTTGTTTTTCATACTTTTACATTATCATACGTATTGATTCGCACATATTTTCAAATTTGTTATCCAATTTTTGTAATTGAAATTTAATAAATTCAACGTGCAGCATATAAAAAGAAAAATAATAAGTAAAAGATAAAAACGATGAAAAAAAAAAAAAAAAAAGGAGAAAAAGGAGAGAATGTAAGAGTGAAAAAGAGTGAAAAAGAGTGACGGAGAGTGAAGGAGAGCGAAAGAAAGTGAAAATGAAAGACAAGTGTTATAGGTGGGCAAATGAAAAATATACCATTTTCGTGAGGTTCACCATTTTTTATGTCTGATGTAGCTGAGATGAATCACTGTCTGACGGAACAAACGAGGGCTACATTATTTTCCACTGGCATGTATTTCCCCAAGGAGTGTCGGGCCCCCTCTACTTTGCGGTATATTCACATCATTTTGTCTTCCGTATGACTTTGAGTATATATTATACGCGCTTCTCATCTCCATCTTTAACCCCTTGAATTTGTACATATACATTATTATAAACATCCGTCACATTTATTGTCTTCATTTGATCACCATGCCCCTTCATCAAATGCTAACGTTGAAAACTTTCACCTTTTAATATTCACATATTTCCCAAGAGTTTATAATTACAAATATATTATAATTGAATGCAATAAAGAATATTCCTAATTTTCTCAGAATGACAGTTAAATATTATGCAAACAAGCTACAACATTAATATTATTATTCAAAAAAAAAAAGAAAAAAAAAATTTCCCGTAATAATATATGAATATAAATGCAGAAAAAAAAATAAAATAATAATAATCCCATATTGCTTGTAAATTACAATTGTATAAAACTCCTAGTGATATTGTGAATATAAAAATAGAAAATAAAAAAACCATCTGAATTGTGAGACTTGATATACTCGGTGTATAAAAAATTTAGTAGAAAAAAAAAATGAATTATTAAATAGCGTATTTTATTAATAAAATACTCTAGTCAATTTAAATATTAAAAACTAAACGTTGTCAAGATAAATTTAGAAAAAAAAAAATACAATTCTTCTTTAATTTTCTACTATGTATATATCATATCTTGATATATAATTGTAAAAATAAAATAGTATATAATTTTGCCACACCCAGTATATACAGGTAAAGTGTTGAACCAGAGTATTGGAAATGTGCTTGAAACTTTATGTCTTTCACTCGCCATTTTTATCAACTCACGTATAATATAAATTTAATTATATACATCTATATATATAATATTCATATAATACTCAGAAATATAGTAAAATATATTCAACTTGATGTGTATCGTGAAATCCTCATCAATTGATTTGATTGCATTTGCCATCTATTCACATAAATGCATTTCAATGCAATATATACCCATTGGTAAATTAATCTGAAAAATAAATAAATAAATAAATAAATAAACAGAAATAAAATGAAATAAAATAAGTAGAAAAATAAAGAGAAAGAGTTCCTCTACTGTGGTAGGAATAACTTTATCGAATAAAAAATTTTAATGTTGATGCCATTACCAATTATATCTCAACTGCAAGTCAATGTGACTTTTCAAATATAAATATAAATGTAAATAATAATTTTTTTTTCTTTTTTTTACACAGTAAAATTATCAATTATAATGTATGATTAAATTGATAATTTATTCTATTCATTTATGAATATTATATTTATATAAAACATTGGAATAATATCATGATAATTTTTTAAAAATATTTTATCACAATATAAATCTCTTTGAATTTTCCTTGTGATATATTTTATAATACGACAATTCACATTCAGTCTTGGATATTTTTGCTTATTTCCGGAAATTAATGAGCCACTGAGAGAGCCTATTAGCTATGTAATTCTCCCAAAAGGATTTCATGTTCACTGCATATACAATATATACCCACACATTACGCTTAATTAACATAGATAATGAGAACAAGTCATGTATATAGTGTGTTGTGGATTGTGGAGTAGGTATATATATATATGCGTGTGCATACGGTGAAACTGGACATACTTTTGCGCGTCGGATAAAACAACGTTAAATTGCAATGGAAAATAAGATAAGTAGAATGAGTACTGATATTGTCAGACGCGATAAGTAGTTGAAGCACATGGAAATGCAACGTTTAAATGGATTTGTGTTGGCGACATATTGTCGAGAGTAACTTGAAAAAGGAGAATATTCATGCGGCGTGACAATCATAAGATAAGAAACAAAATTTACATAGATTATGATAAATATAACAATAAGTATAAAAAAAATTTTTTTTTTTTTTTTTTTTAAATTTACCCAACAAAGTAAACGGTAATATTACAAATTCATTTTTTTAATTTAGGAAAAAAAAAAAAATACAATATTTCAATTTCACCGAAGATTTAATTTTAGATAATTCTACAACTGTTTTCTTTTCCTTTTTTTTTTCTTCTTCTTCTTCTTTTCCTTCTGGTTTTATCCGTTGGTATGTGGTAAGATGAAAACAATGGTTGGAAATAAAATGGTGTGTAGTTAGAGAAAAAAAAACGGGATTAAAAGTGAAAAAGACTTAATTGTACAAGATAAACATTATACCTTACTGTATGAAGCTAGACAACTTGTTGACGTTGAGTACCTATGCCATTACGTCATTATATCCTTCTGCATCAAAGTATACTGAACTTCACGTAAGAACAGCTATATGCACAATATAACGTTGCTTAGAAGTGTACCAACAATGACTTTCAACGATTACAAGCTAGAATATATAACTGTGAGTGTACGAAGATTTCAGTATAAAAGCACTCTCGGCAATTGTCACGTTACCTTCACTTGCATTACTTGGGTAATTATCCTGTGAGTTTGAAAGAAAAAAAAAAATTAAAAAAAAAAAAATATTATATATACATTCATTTAAAAGTAAAAGATAGATAAAAATATAGAGAAATAAATTGTTGATAAATGGATAAGTTTCGTTAGTGCCGTTTTCTTTTTTTTTTTTTTTTTTTTCACTTTATTATCATTCTTAGCAATTATTATTGTTGGTGCTGTTATAAGAAAAGTTTAGAAGAACAAGTGTTTGGAGAGAAAAATAGTGTATATTTCTTTAGGAAGAAGTACAACGAGACAAGAAATAATGAACTGACGAAAGAGGAAAAAAAAAAAATTAATTAAGAACGAAAACAGAATTTAAAGAAAAAAAAAAAAAAAAAAAGAATAAAAATCAAATAAAAAAAAAACGCCACATAGTCCGAGTAGCATTGTTCATGTGAAAGGCGTTGAGTAAAATCGATTGGCTTGCCAACATCAATGTGTGTTAGTGTACTCTACACGCTCAGTGAATTCACATTGAACAATGTGCGCGTGGGCATGATCATTAAAGAATGGCCGATTGCACTTTTTCACCGTTGTTCAATCATATTGACACGATTGTTGCACGTAGCGTATGAACTCGAGGTGATGAAAAAAAAAAAAAAAAAAAATTCTTTGATATTCAATACTATAGAAATAATAATAATAACAATAATAATTCTACATCACAATAAAGAATTAATGGCAGAAATGACGTTAAAATTATTTCAATAAAAAGGAGAAAAAAATTGTATTTAATATTAATCATCGTAAAACCTTCAAAGTCAAATGGTGGAAGAACTTTGAATGATTATCACTTGGATTGATGGAGACATTCGATTTTTGGACAAATCGTATTTCATCTCTTAGTTTCCATATAGGAAAATGTTTTACCCAAAGAAACTAAAACCCTCGTCAAGTTCCTTGTGACGTGAACTATTCTATTTGGATCCATTACTGGACACCGATAATCCCAACTGTAATCGGGAGATTGTCCAAAGTTTCTGTGTAATGAGACCAATTTTACATAGCTGATGTTCTCAATTACAAGTACTTAAATGTGCACATTCTACCCATATAATCACATGCATACTTTGCACATAAATTGTTTTTTTGTTTAAAAATATTTAGTAAACTGTTAAAAATTCACCGTCTCTAGAAAAAATACTTTTATCAATTTAAATCATCGATAATTATTTCAAAAACATTTTTCATGCATACACACATGAGATAAAAAAAAAAAAAACTAAAAAACATGAATTTTATAAATTCTAATAAATCTCTTTTCTAAAGTTGTGTGAGGGGTGTTATAACACGCGATGGAACAAAACTGCAGTTACGAAAATAACTTGGTACGATACAAGATGAAAAAAAAAAAAAATTCGTATGTCATTGCAAAAGGCGCACACTGCAATGAAAAGCAGCTTAACGAGTATTTTGTTCATGAAACTACACAAGCTCTTCAAAGCTCATGAAAAGTTACAATTGTTACATCAAAGGAACCTAACAAACTTTGTGTGTATGTGTGTTTTCTTGTGTAAATATTCTCATGTACACTTGTACCTCAATATCTGCACATAAAATACTCCATAATGGTATACCCAACTGTATATGCTCTCACAAGACCAGCGGTAATATATTTCCCATATATTCATATATTGCACATTCAAGTGCATTACATTTTATTTTGTTTTTCGTTTTTCATGTCATCACTCTCTATTCTCCTTTTATATTATTTTATTATACTCGATACAAATTGCTCGATACAATCTACATATTCACACGTAGTTGAATAGAATTTCTATCGTCGAAGCGTAACATCTATCATTCGATATACATACATGTATATATATGTGTGACGAGATTCAACCACATCATTTGTTCAACTACCATGGCAGATTGCAATGCCACGCGTGACTCGTCAATGGGAGAAGAACTAGAGATTCATACGGTTTCTGTTTCACAAAAATATATAGAGTGTTAAATGACCATTTCAATATATATATTTTTTGAGGAATTTTTTTTTTTTTCTTCTTACTTTTTATTACAAACATCAATTTCTTTATTCCTATATCAATTTGTCTATCTATTGGTATTCAATATTAATTACGTAATTCCAATTCTAACTCAACCGTGAATTATTATTGAATGTTTTTATTACCATTTCATTTCCAATGTATTTATAAAATAGATTTAAAAAAAAAAACAAAAATAAATGTGTGCATTGGTGAGTAGATGTAACAAAAATTGAACTATTTCACTATTGGTGTAGGATAAATTACCAAATAAATACCAAAAAAAAATCATGATTCCTACGTGAAGTTCAATATGAATATAAATAAATAAATAATAAAATAAATGCAATTCATGGCTGAGTGAATAAATTATAGAACAATAATTAATATAATAAATATATATTGGAATAAAAAGTAATTTGATTATCGCATATGACACTTGCAGATATATATATATATATATTGACACAGGTCATTGTACAATAGAAAGTGTATGCGAGTTTCCTGTGTGTGAAGTCTATGAAGGAAAAACTACTGGTAACAATATAGTGTGATGCAGTTGGTGGACGATAATAAATTATCTGGAAGCAAGAGCAGCGTTTCAACCGTCGAGTGTTCAAACAAAAACAACGTGAAAAAAAAAAATAGCAAAAAAAAAAAAAAATAAAATAAAATAAAAACGTATCAAAATGGATTATTAATTACAGCATGACGGCAAGTCGCGATGGTATGAGCGAGACTGTTATATACACAGACTTTATAGCTATACATGTAATATATGCCCATGAAAATTTTCTCTTCAGAATTTGACAGCTGGTTGAATTGAGTAATATCACATTTTATCTCAATTTATACGATATACACATTTTCATGATTATATATATCTATATATTACAGTGACATTAAATTAATTGATGAAATTTCAACAATAATTAATTCACTGATATAATAAAAAAGTTTTCTGATTAAATAATTTCTTACAACTATCATTATAACTATCGCAAAATTTTGTTTTTCATATAATAAATGGTTCATAGATATTTCACACATTTTTTTTTTTTTTCACCAAAAATTTTTTATCTTTTTATTTTTGAATATCGCGCATCCCTGTTGAACTATATGTGAGGTTATAAGTGTACGTATAGTTCCCAAGAGAACACAAGGCCACTTAATGGTTACGTCCGACCGCTAATCTACCCTACCACTGGCCGCGCAAGCTCCCACGAGAGTGGTTAGCTTCAGCACCCTAACGTCCTTTCCGCGCATACTTTTACCCCGGCATATGGTACTTACTCGACAACTACTAATTATTCTTTTGCCTGACTCACCCAGTGCTATAACATCACGTGAAAGAATGACTGGCCCCAAGGTAGTCATAAATGCATTCAACCGACCACGAGGAAACCTCACTCAACATCCCATTATTTATTTTCATTTTCTGCTTTAAGCTTTCGGATATAAAACGATATATATAATAATATTATGCAATTGTATTGTTGAATAGAATATTGCTCTTGGTTGAGATATTTTTATTGCACGATAATTTTGATTTGTTTCAATGTTGATAAAACATCGTATTCACGATTTATATAATTAAAATAATGACAGAATGTGAAATAACACGTGTGTTGAATAAAAATGTATACATATATTTCTTTTTTATATTCAACATTAATTTAATTTCTAATCAATGTCACTCCCAATTGTGAATCATTTAAATTAAATTATGAATAATCAAACGAATATATTACAATTCTAATCTTGTATTTTATTAACAGTACAAAACATGAATTCACTTTTAATCTTGAGATTCATGATGAGTTTAGTGGTATCTGATGGCTGCTATATATTCCCAAAAGGTCCATCAATTAAAATTATATTACTAATAAAGTTAAATTTTTTTCTCAAATATATCTGAATTCTATCAAAAAAAAAAAAAAGAAAAGAAAAAACTAGCAGTTTTTAATCTAGTATTTTTACATTTATTGTTTCAGAAATTAAAGATCCTTGTCGCAATCTAAATTGTTCACTTGGCTCACAATGTGTACGTAATCGTGATGGTACCGATGCTAAATGTGAGTGTATTAAAAATTGTCCAAATCTCGGTGATCATGAGGGCTCTGGACCAGTTTGTGGCACAGATGGAGTTGATTATCAAAGTGTTTGTGAGCTCAATCGATCGGCATGCGCAAATAATACCAATGTCACCGTAGCTTTTCGTGGAAAATGCGGTAAGCAATTCAAAATTTTACATCAAATTATTCATTAATATACTATAACAGTATACTTGACACATTAAATTACTATATTGCATAATTATTTCTACTATAAAATGTACAGTTACGTGCAAAATTAAATTCCAACAATTTCCTTTCTTCATACCCCTCTCCCAAAACTCAACTACTCAAACCCACTATATACCATACCCCATAAGTTCCATTCCCCCTTACATACACTCATCCATATATACTTAGTATATAAAAATTTATGTAATGAGAATATATATTTTTAATGTATATAAGCACGAAAATATAAATGATTAACAGAGCTTTGTTTGATTGAGAATTCAGGCTGTGCCGAATCCGCAAATTCAGAACAAGAAATGATAATATATTGAAATCAGTGATTGCGTGCGTATCTTCATTTCCTCTTCACCATATCCTCAATCTTCTCGTTCGTTTGAATATTCCAACACCTCCTCGTTTGTTTGTACAAAGGCGGACAATGATAAATTATAGTGAGTGAACTCTATCATGATGAATGTAAAGTGTATGCTCGAGTGTGTGTGCACACTCACACATTATAAATTGTTTATAAAATATTTCCAAATATATACATATGTACAATGTAAATTCAAATTCACATGTACAATATAAAAGAAAATTTTTCTCAATATTTTGTTTATAAATTGATAATTTAGTTTGCATGAATATACATGTGTTTATTTATTGACTTAAGACACAACGAATTGGAAGGCAATGATGACGGAGTTAACAGCAATTTAGAAAAGGGCAGATGATACGCGTGTGCACTCATACGCGTTGATTCGCTCGTGAAAACAGTCAGCCGTAACGGGATGATATCAGAGATTTATTGTCTGACTTGCATGAAATTTAAAGGGAAGGAAAACCCATATCATAGTTCCAATGAAACCCAGACTGCAATGTACCAATTTTTTTATTCTCTTTCTGTCTTTTTTACTTTTTTTGTTTTTTTATTACATATGAATAAGTATATAGTTATAAAGTATAACCGTTTCATTGATCTTGCAGAATATATATCCACTAAATATAAACCCTTATTTAAAGGTAAAACGGAATTTCTATATCTCTCACTTTCTTGTTCTCACTACTCATCACTCGTTCTTCCTCTCTCTTTCCCTTCGATTTTTGTATCTTTTTCATACATGATAGGTAGATCCCCTTTAGTGAATGCATAGTACAAACTTCACGGGTGTTTAATCAGTTGAGTAGTAAAGACAAATGTTTGATCAGGCGACGACGAAAAGGAATAAGAGGAGAAATAGATTATTTATTTAGGATTATATAAATTCCTCGAGATAGCGACAATTCAAACGAGTGTTAATATAATCACAGATAATGATGATTGTATATATGATTCAATCTAACATTTATCCAATCCATTGATTGATATAATTCCATTTATTATTCTCTATACAGTGATAAATTAAAATGAACATTTCAACATTTCATCATATTTAAATTTTAATAGTTCTCGCAAATCATTGTAATTTTTCATTTAATATTTACTATTCTTCCATTTCTATTGTTATCATCAATGATAAAAAGTGTTTATAAGATAATGCGAGAAGTAGAGTGCACTTAATTTTAAATACACGCTGAATTAAAGAGCAGTAGTGGACTGAGGATTTTTCATCTGTCGTTGATTAATCTTCATCTTTGTGTTTTCCCATTTATATATATATATATATTTTTTTTTTTTCTTTATTCTTTATTTTTCATCACTATTTTTATTACTATTATTTTGACGCCTTTCATTTCTATCGTATAGTGCGAGAACAATGCAACATAATAATCGAAGGAGGACATTTCCTGTATTTTTTTTTTTTTTTTTTTTTTGTCACTCCTCCATCTTTACTTCTGCTTGCGTGTGCACTCATCTCAATGAAAAAAAAAAAAAAAAAAAAAAACGATAATAATAATAATAATAAGAGGTGAAAAATGTAAATGCAGATTGAAAGGCGCTGAAGCGCGTGGGGAAACTTTTGAAGATGTCTGGCTTATTTTTTTTATCAATCAACACCTTGGATCTATAATATATATTTTTTTTTTCAAACTAAAATATTCATTATTTTTTTTATTTTGTATAGTGTAACATCTGCATTCACTTTGAACTATTTCATTTTTTTTGTTTTATTTATAAGTTTTTTATTTGTTTTTTCTATTCATTATTTTCACGATAATAATAAAGGGAAAAAAGGACATAAATTAAATTGGAGTGATAAAAAATTTTTTTCAAATGCTCAGTGAAACAAAATTTTAGATGGTTTATATTGCCGACGTTATTATTCTGTTACAAATTTCAGTACGTTCCTGTATATAATGAATGTTCATGTGTTTTTTTTTTATATAACTTTTATACTTGCTTTGTATATAGACAAAAATGTGTACGTACATTTCCACCGACACACATGAAAATGGAAAAAAAAGTGTGGAAATATAGATGAAAATAGAAAATCGCCACTCGCCTTCCCTCTGGAGACATAAACATAACGACGTCATCTCCGTGAGTTGGTTCACAATATGAAGGAAATATCGAACTCGTTCTCGCTTGTTGACGAGCACGCCAAGACTAAATCATGTGAAAACATATATATATATATATGAATTCAACTTTTGAACATGAACGAGAAGGCACTGGAGTATGACCTGGAGATTAAACGATTTCATGTACGACGTTATTACAATCCAGAGTACAATGAAAAATGTTTTTTACTCGTATATTTGAGGGTGTACTAACGATTTGCAAATATCATGTCATTTGAATGCAAACATTTCACAATTTTTTTCATCAAATTTTTCATTCACAATTTTTTTTTTTTCATCTTTCAATAAGTTTTTATTTGTCATGAAATAATATAACCCATGATTTTTTCGTTGACGTAAAAAAAAAAAAAAAAAAAAAAAACCTTAATATCATCATTATTTTTCTTTTTTTTTTTGTTTTTGTTTTCCCAAAGTATTTATATTCTCGACTCGGTAAAAGAAAATTGATAAATACAAAGCATGAAAAAAAAAAAGTAATGATAATCATCACATTGATTCCCTAGAATTACAACTAACGTTGCTCATGACAACAAGAGCGACGAGTTAGCTCATCTCTAACCGAAGTGGGTTACTACTGGCATGTGTCAGCCGGAAACAATGACGCTCTCTGTTAACATCAATCGTGTTATTTTTGTCGTGCTTTTATGGCGTTACTCACCTATTCGCTTCATCATTGCTGTCATTGATGTTCAACTTTCCTACATTTATATACGTTCTCACGAGCATTCACACATTTCGTTAGAAATTGTCTCATACGCTGTAATGACAATATTATTTTGCCTGAAGGGAAAATAGTACCATTCATTTCACGAACAATAATAAAACAGACAAGGTACACATATACCACCAGTTATACGTCATATTCTCATCATCATGAATTTTGAATTATATTTTCGTATTTATCCTACTTTCAGTATTACTAATGCACAAAATTTTACTCATTTCAATCGATAAACTTATGCTTGATTTTATTCACATTTTAATTAGATCAAAATTATAAAATTCAACAAATTATATAGAACATTAAAATTTTTTTTATTTGATAAATAGTTTTTTTTTTCTTTTCATTACAATGATAAATAAAATATTATAATCATGTAAAGTTCGTTGCTTTTTCTTCGAATAAGATATCTATATTCAGTATATCAATATTTCAATGAAATTTTCTCCATGTGTACATATAAATAGATCTCATTATTATTCCATTCCCACAATTATTCAGTCATGATGTAAAATACTCAAAGTGACATATTGACAAAAGTGCATAGAAAGAAAATAGATCAATTAATTTGAGATTTTTATAAAAATAAGAGAAAAAAAGAAAATAATGAGGGGAAAAAAAACAATAAAAAGTTATTTCATAAAAAAACAGACGAAATTAGAAAAATGTCGTTTGTATGAGAATTTTGAGTTTCACACTAAAAAGTAAATAGAATCAGAGTAAAGGGCAGACAACTTGAGAACAATTGCGTTGCTGAAGAAGGGCAACACTGAGTAAACAGAAGAATAATAAAAAAATATAATGAAAAAAAATGAGATGAGATCAAAAACTCGAATGAGCTTTTATTATCTTGTTCAATGAATTATTTTGACTAATTTTTATTAAACACGTATTACAAAAAATTCTTACCAAACTACAGATAAAGAATAATCACTAATACAAAAAAAAACAAAAAAAAAAAATTAAAAAAGGAGGCAAGAAAAATGAAATTTTTCACTCTCATGAAAAAGAAGAAAAGATTACAATAGATTTTATCAGTTTACTAAGATTAACAAGTGTTATCTGAATTGACTACACAAATGTACATATATAAGAGCACAATAATTAGAGAGAACAAGAAAAAGGACTGGAACATGGAAGAGATAGCGAGAAAAAGAGAGAATTTAGCCGCTCCACTGGTGTGTAACTTTGGAGCTAACCCCAATAAATATACTACCACTACTTTCTTTCTCATCATTGCTCTCTCGATCTTATTCTATCCTCAATAGATCCATATGAAAGTTGCCTCGTCAGCCTGTATATCAAAGTAAGAAAATGAGATAGAAACCGCGAGAGGTAAGGGACGTTTTGGGTGTGTCGTCTACAAACGGAAACCGGAATTCAACTTCCTTCCTCTTGGAGTGAAGATTAATCTCGACGCGATACCGGAACGGCTCGGCCCAATCTTACCATCCAAACCCCTCGTTACGTTTCCGTCTTATTCTCACACTTGCATGCGTGTTGCCTCCATCTTCTTTATTTATTTATTATTATTATTTTTTTTTTTCTTCATTTTTTATCTCGAATTCGTATTGGGTGATAAATTTTACCATCCACTCTGATCTTTATACTTTTATACATTTCTAAATCAGTAACATCATGAAGTGATTAAACGTGCCGGTTCTATATCTAGAATTTTTATTCAAATAATTTAATGTATATTGTACAATTTCAGCTTCTATATTTTGTACTTGTATAATTTTTAACGTTGATAAAATATTTATTTTTATACAGATCCGTGTGGTGCCGTTGAGTGTTCTGAACCTGAAATTTGTCAACTCGATGCGTCGCGACAACCAGCATGTCGTTGTGGTGAACAGTGTGGTCTTGAATTTTCGCCAGTGTGTGGTAGCAATGGGAAAACATACTCAAATGAATGCAGTCTGAGACATGAAGCGTGCAGATCAAGATTATCATTAAGAAAGATCTACAGTGGTGCTTGCAGTTCCGGTAAGATTTATAATACGACAAATAATTATTCATTCCAATTTTCTGTCATTTATTCCGCATGTGAATCTAGGACAAAATTTTTTTCATAAAACTTTATTATCATAAAATTCACTTACCAAAAAATTATTTTGCAATATAGTTCATAAACGAGTTAATATAAATCGAAAAAAAATTTTTTTTAAACAAAAATTGAATAAAAATATATGAATACTTGATCATTGGTGAATATTGAAATTAAAACGTATGATTAATATGTGTATGATATTTATTACCATATCAATTTTATTGTATTAATTATTTTAATTTTAGGTATCAATCCATGTGATGGTGCAAAATGTTCAGAGGTTCAACAATGTGAAATCGATCGTTACGGTATTACTAAATGTGAATGCGGGCCAGAATGTGAACCAGTAATGAAACCAGTTTGTGCTCGTGGTGGTACAACATACAAATCCCTTTGTGAACTCAAACGACAAGCTTGCATTACAAAGAAAAACATTGAAGTGGCATATAGGGGCACTTGCGGATCACGAGGACCATGTTCTGAGAAGGTAAAAATAATTTTTATTGTAATATTATAAATTCATTCATCGAAAATAATCTGATGGAATGATAGTTATTCTAAATTTATTATATTTTACATCATTCATGAAATAAAATAGGAAAAAGTGTTATAATGATCAACATGCTTTTTTTAATACCAATAATAATTTATGATTACTAGAAATGACTAACCTATATCATATTATATCAAATATTAATTGAAATAAGTGGAATTTTCATTCAGAATTATAAAAATTTTAACATGAAAAATACCATAAATTCCTCTCTATATTAATTTTTTTTTTTTTTTTGTTCTTGCTTTGTATAAAGATACGTTTTGTGTCTATTGTTATTTTACGTACATTTTCAAACCCTCATATACGTCCACAGAACTACGATAAAAATAGAATAATATTTGCTCTTTTTTATTATTTTTTTTTTTTTTTTATGTTCCACCAGATTTGTGAATGGGGTGCAATTTGTGCAGAGAATGGTGACACTGCTACCTGTGAGTGTCCCACGTGCTCAGTGGAATTTAATCCAGTGTGTGGTGATGACGGTATCAGCTATGGGAACGAGTGCAAATTGAGATTGGAGGCTTGTCAGCACCACCGGGAGATCAAAGTGCTTTATCAGGGACTTTGCAGTGAGTAGAATGACAAGAAAGGGTAAACACAAAAGAGGGGGATAAAAATAAGGATGGATAGATTTTATAGTGCAAGGGTGAATGCCCGATGCAATATAAAGAGAGGAGACAGAACGAAAGATTGTAGGGATACCCTGCAATACTTCTTTGACGTATCAGACAAAGTGACGTCACTCGACATGTCTCGAAATCTTCACAAAAATTTTGAGAAACATTTATATGAATATGTATGTGGTACTATATCATTATAATTCAAAAAATAATAGTGGAATATATGAAGAATTATTATTTCGACCTTTGAAGAACTGATGTAGAAAACGAAACTGGTCGTTGTTTCATGACTATAAATTATTATGTTTATAAATATGAATGATATAATAAAGATTTGATACTTTTGAATGTCGAATTGTAAAATAAAGGGGAAACTAATTGGAAAAATAGAGTAAAAATCCAACGTACGTTTTGTCAACTTTCAATTGTTTTTTATCATCCATAAAGGAATTGTAGTTATTGGTGAAAATGAAATAATTGAAAGCTGCAGTTGATATATGGAAAAATAATATAAAAATTTATCATTCATTTTATTTTATTTTTTAAACTTTACATTTCAAAGGAAAAATATAAAATATTTTTCATGTTTTTTTTTTGAAAATATAGTGAATGACAATTGGCAAAAGTATGCAATATTTATATATACAGTATAAAAACACATGGGGAAATTTCAAAATTGATCCCTGACAACTGGACAACCAATTGCATACTCTGTTTTTTCAGTAATTACACCAGCATCAACACATCATGAATGAAATACGCATACATACACTAAAACGTGACTCTACATTGACCTACCCACAATACTATCAAACTCTCATGAGAATATTTCATGCAGGTCACACACACTCGCCAATACGTGTCTATATAAACATACGCAAAAATTCCCGGGTATTCATGTTTTTATCAAGCCTACGTACACAGAGTCAACCCTGTGATAAAAGAAATTTTTATGAATTCTCAATATAAAATGATGAAAAGAAAGAAAAGAGAAAAAAAAAAAAATCATCAATTTTCAAAAAATATATTTTGCCATTGCAATTATTTTTTTTGTAGATTAAAATACGGTTTCATGCATATCAAGATTGAATGACTTTACTTTTGCTAACATTTACGACTTGTTACACCGAGTTATACATATGCAATATGCATATACAATCCTCCTTTTCCTCCTCTCTCTCTCTCTCTCTCTCTTTCTCTTATCTCTCTCACAACATTTGCCAATGAAGTAGTTAAAAATCTTTTTATATCTTCATCTCTCTTTTATTCTTTCATTTAGTCTTTTTTACCTGTACCTCTTCCTTCACATCATTGGTACATATAGAAGCTACGAATAAAATTCATGCACTTTTTTTTTTTTTCATATCTACATTTCAGCTACCACCACAACACGATGAATTAAATTCTCTAGAGATTCACACTGGATAACAATAAATTCTAAAGATAATTTTTCACCACCCTGAATTTCTGTATTATCATGTTTCTCTCGGTTTTACCACCCGTCTCAATCTTTTTAATTCAATATATTTATATGTATACATATAATAGATTTTATACATATTTTTCTCATCTGTTTACTTTTATATTATACCCGAAGCGAAACAGACAAAAAAAAAAAAAAAATTGTCAGAGACAATTTTATTCATAAATAAAATTTATTCGTGTGAATATTTCAAAGTAATTTTCATCAATACGTTTTTTATTTTTCACAATATATATAATACACTCTTAGCAAACTTCAAGTAAAAAAAAAAAGAAATAATAATAATAATCATAATAATAAAACGTAGAAAAAAAATTATACTGTGATATTTAAAATATTATTATGTATTATTAAAAAATGCTTATGAAATAATATTATAATATATTTGTATAATAATTTCAGATGGTTGCGAGAACAAGAAGTGTGAGCATTACGGGAAATGCGAGAGCGACAGCTCTGGTGAAGCCAGATGCGTTTGTCCAACCAACTGTGGGGATTTGGTGAGTCTCGGTACCAGAATAACAATGCCTCGTTACCATAAATTGCTTTGGATTCGCGATAGCATACGGACCAGCCTCGCGGCTTCGCACTGAATAATCCTCTCTCCCCTTTGTTCGTCCACGTTTACGAGATGCCCCCACGTGTATATCGTACTACAAGTTATACATATATATTCATATAGTTGTCAACCAGCCGTACGACAGTAATTTCTATGTGTATAAGCAAAAGAAAAATTGCTTTGGCTTTGAGTTGCAACTTCAAAGCTTTCATCCATTCGTTGAGGCAAAGTTTCTTCTTCAAACAATGTAAATTACACTGAGGGTGCTGAGAGAAGCCTTTCATCCTACTTTGATACTATTTCTATATGGAATTATGAACGCAAACACGGTTGCTACAAGAAAAATAATATCCCTCCCCCTCCTGTATTGTTTATCATGTATTATAGTTGAAGAGAAATGTATATATCACAATATTATTTTTGTAATTGATGATAGGTATTGGTAGTGGGATATTCGTTACAATCATAAATTTAATATCGATCATCTCTAATCAATATACAATGATAATAGCAACTTATGTGGGATATTTTTATTATAAACAAGAAACAAAAAACAAAAAAAAAAAGTGAAAGAGAAGATAATCCACATATTCATTGAACTATTGAAATATAAAATCTATATGATATTATTCGTGATAAAATAACTTACTCACGTCTTTTACAGGAAATTTTATCAAGTTCTACGGTAAATAATTTTAAATTTCCCGACTGCAGATGTATATAACTAGGGCAAAATAATCGAACGTGGAATGAAAATAAATATAGAAAGAATGAGGGTGAACAAGGGTGAAGAGACAATAAAGGAGCAACGACAAGAAAAAAAAAAAAAAAAAAGTCGCATAGAATCAACAATTCCTTGTTAGTAGAAGACCCGTTTGCTGATCCACTGCATGTTTCGTGAATGTAGTATAATACCGATGAGCTGTGGTTATGTACGAACCAATGGAAAAATAGTTTGAGCTGAGCCAGCCAACCAATACTTATTGGGTGAAACGATACGTTGTCAATTGAATCGTTCGATGAGCCCGCAAAAATTTCATCCCCATTCTACATTCTCCTACATACCCCCATTTCATGTTTTTTCAATTTCTTATAACTTCTTATCGGTAATCATTTGATGTAAACTTGATGAAGGAAAATTTATCGTTTATTCTATTCGCGTACAAAATATCAAAATGTTAAAAATAAAAAAATAAAGAAAAAAAAAAATATGAAATATAAAATATAAAAATTAAATAACAGTAAAATAAATACATATAATATATAATAGTAGTCATAATGAATTAAATAATACATAAGATAATTAAAAATTAATATATAATATTTTTCAACTGTTTTTCATTTTATTTTATTTTATTTTATTTTATTTATCAAACATTTTTTTTTATGTTTCTCATTGGCTCAACTATAGACTCTACATACATACTTACTGCTGTAAAATAGTTCCAATTTAAAAACCGCTGAACGTAGCATCTATACATTACAATTTAAAAGAGTCAGCAATTTTCTTCTTCACGGTTTTTCCACAATGTGGGCGCGAGTAAAGACGATATTACATACCTATGTGTATATATATAAATTTTATTGTTTGATCTTTTCGTGTGTCTTCAAATATACCCTCATCTATTATATAAACATTCGAAGGAGCGTTTATTCCGCCAAAAAAATTCAATGAGCAATTCAAAGAAAAATTACAATTATCATAAATATTAACTATCACAAACTCAATTTATGTGACATTGGAAAATTGTTGAATCAACTGTTGAAGAAATAAATTGATAAAGTTTTCGTAGTCATTTGTATTAATGAAGAGAAAGAAAAAAAATAGCATACAGTTAAATAAACAAATTGGTCCGTAACTTTTAACCCAATGACGCAAACGTTAGTTGTCCGTGTTTATACCAATAGTCATTTCTAACCGCATCTAATTATAGTGGCTATTATTCCCGAGGACAACCACCACGAGAACACTATGCTGCGGTCTCGAATTCCAATTAGAACTAATGAAGCTACCGTGCACGTATGCAAAACAAAAGTGGCACAGGAATCGTCTTTTGTAATACACAAACATACATATTGTTTCAATAATAACGCTGGCATCCTCTATTAACTATACTTGTCTCGTCTGTACAAAAGAAATAATGCATACGTATAAAACCGACTGTAAAAAAAAAAAATTTTTTTATACACGTAGGGAAATACACTTTTGTCAATGTGTACGACTTAACGAGAGTAAAAAGCTGGACGGTGTTTATACAGAAGAAAGAACATCAACGTGCACTAAACAACATCCACAGAACATGAATATTGCTTTACTAATTGAATATTTTATTTTACATGTTATATTTGTGTATATGTTTAACGTGCAACAAGTGAGCAACAAAAATATATATATAAGAAGACATGACAATATGTACTTGTGTAATTGGCTCGTTTTCAACGTGCAATATATTCTAGTAATAAGGGAGAGAGGAGAAAAAAAAAATCGTGAATAATAATAATGAAGGATAGAAAGAAAAATTGTAAAGAATTAGATAATACACTGACAAGAAAAATGATTTCATTTTCTCTTGACGTTGAGAAATAGTTTTATTACATTTACAACTTTTTCAAACAGTTCTTAATCTTCGTTAAAAATATTTCAGGCAAAGGAGAGCAATTCAGTGAACAAAGTCTGTGGGACGGATGGCAAGACGTATACAAGTGAATGCACCCTTAAAAACATTTCTTGCACCACACAGACAGATATAGCTGTTGCATTTGAGGGAGATTGCAGTGAGTAATTATTTACCTATTCGTATAATTAAAAATTTATTCTTAGTTATTTATTTATTTATTATTATTATTATTTTTTGTTTGTTTAAAAGTTATAATCAAATAATTTTATATCATTTTTTAATTTATAAATAAAATTTCGTAGAATTGTGCGTAAATGTGGTGTGCGAAAATGGTGCAAGATGTGCAGCAGGTGAGTGCATCTGTCCCGAGAATTGTCCCGAGGAAAGTGGTGAATCCGTGTGTGGCACAGACGGAAAAACGTATCCATCTGAGTGTGAATTACAGCGCATTGCCTGTGACAGAGATAAGACAAAACAACTATCCCTTCATGTTGCATTTCACGGCGAATGCGGTGAAAAGTTTGCAGTTGCTGCATTAAGTAAGTTTATTTCAAAGTTTTCTCCTCACAATCATTGATATAATTCAATAAAATATTAAAATAATTTATAATTGATAATAACAAATATGAAATTATGATAAATACAATAAATTTATGCTCATCCTATGTGACTAACGGTGGATAATCCTATTAACAAAACTAACAAATCCTCGCGTTCACAGCAACAATGTCTACTGTGTCAGTAACACGATTGTCGACTGCAGTTGTTGAGGTCACCAGTACACAAGAACGCGAGGCGTGTAAAGATATACATTGTGATTTTGATGCAACGTGTGAACTTGCTCCTGACAAATTTCCTCGATGCAGTTGCAAATTTGACTGTGCATCTATACCACCAGAAAATATGAGACAAGTTTGTGGTAGCGATCTGAAAATTTATTCGTCTATTTGCGCCATGAAAATGGAGGCATGTCAACGACAACAGGAATTGCGGCTAAGACCACTGGACCTATGTCAAGGTTCGCAAATATTCATCCAGTCTATTTGCTTACATATCCTATACTTTTCACATTACGTCATTTCCATTACGTCCTACATTCCATTTGCCTCTTAATACATGTATGCAGAATCATAAAGCCCTTAAATGTTAGCGTTGATTTGTTATAAATGTAATGTTACATATTGAATATCCAATAGGTATGGAAGTTAAACCATGTAATGGTGATCAACCATTGACCGATGCTGATGGCAAGGAATACGATTGCGGAAGTGGCCTTGACAGACGTGATTGTCCCACTAATAGTTATTGTCATCAAACCACTCGTTTCGCTAGATGTTGCAAAAAAGGTATAAATAAATTTATTTAAATACTTACATCACTCAAAAGATTGTTACTATGCAATTCTGCATTGTATTATATTCTCATTTAATTAATTATTTATTTATTCATTTATTTATTTATTCCTTCATAGTTCAGGGTATTCAAGTTGTTAAATGTATGGATTCGTGGCATGGCTGTTGTCCGGATGGTAAAACGGCAGCATTGGGTCCCAATGGTGCGGGTTGTCCGAGTCTATGTAATTGCAATCGATTGGGTAGTATGTCTGACACATGCAATCCAGAGACTGGTCAATGTGAGTGTAGACCAGGTGTTGGTGGTCTTAAATGCGATCGTTGTATGCCCGGATATTGGGGACTACCGAAAATTAGCAAAGGACATCAGGGTTGCATACGTAAGGGCGACAATCGTATTTTAATAATATTAATTGAATTGATTTTATTTCAACTAAGAATTTAATTATGCTGTATTATATTTTTAATATTTATATTAGCGTGTGGTTGTTCATTATTCGGCTCAATCAGAGAAGATTGTGAACAGATGACTGGACGTTGCGTTTGTAAGCCCGATATTCTTGGACAGAAATGCACTATTTGTACAGATCATAATAAAATTCTTACACCCACTGGTTGTTATTCAGGTATTTCAAATATCCAACTATGAAACGCAATATATAAAAAAAAAAAGAATTTATTTTCAAATAAATTTACGAAACAAATTATTATTTTCATTCAATTCATAATGATAAAGATAATTTCATCAATAATTTTAGTTGATACAAGTCCAATGATTGCAACGAGTTGCAATGAATTGGAATGCTACTCTGGTGGTCACTGTACGGAAATTGGTGGGCCACATTGCGTTTGTCCATCTTCATGTCCTGTGGACATTCCATCAGTACCAGTATGCGGTAGCGACGGACAAACATACGATAATGAGTGTGAATTGCGACTTTATGCCTGTCGTCATCAGGCCGACGTCGTGACTCAGGCTTTTGGTCACTGCCGAGGTGGGTTGTTCACTGAACGTGCACCATTCATGCCGCTTTACATTCTTCATTACTAAATCCACTTGAATAAATATTAAGAATAATAAATTTCATAAATCCTAAAATATTTCAATAAATAAATTGTCTATATACTATTTGTTATTACATATATACTTATAATATGACGATAAATATAGCACAAATGACAAAATAACAAGCAATGAACCCAATCAGATGATATAATGGAGTAATGCAAATAATTCCGTTGTAATTCATCAACATAGAGATAATAAAAATAACTAAAATTTTTACGTATTATTCAATCATCTTATATAATATTTTCCTCAAACCAATCGCGGAATTAATTCCCACAATAATTTTTTTTTTTTTTTTTCAATTTCATTTTGTAACATCCGAATATCTCAATTATCTTGAATTAGACAAGAATAAAAATGTATTTCAAATCAATCAGAAGTTCAATCGTTACTTTCATACTTGGAAATACAATCGGGTTTATCTATTGAAAATGAAAAAATTTTAGAGTCAGTATTTTATGCGGAAGATATTGACGTGAAATAAATTTTTATCAATTCGTATTTCAATATTATATCATTGACTCATTTCATTTATCTACTCACAAGACAGTGAAATTTATTACAATTAAGATGAGTAGATGACCACTCGTCATACAACTCATCGCAAAATGCACTATTAACTTGCTTCTTCACTCACAACGTTATATTATCAGAATCACAAATCAATTTAAAAAAAGTTACTTTGAAATGTCAACTATGAGACGGCTTTCAACTTAAATATATATTAGATTAGATAGAGAGATTATTTATTGGAGATGCACTGGGAAAAAAGTTTGGTAAACGAAAGTAAGAGCGCGCTGGTTTTCTCCTCATTTCTTTCTTTCTTTGGTTTTTCTTTCTTCTTTTTTTTTTCCGTCTCATTCATTTCTTTTTTCTTATATAACATCTCACTTCAGTTGCAATAAATGTGAGTGACTTTGGGAAATAAAAGCAGCGAATAAAGAAAGCGCACTACCATTGAAGTAAATCCAGGAAATCGTGGATATTGACCTTCTTCCTTCCAGGTTCTTCCCTGGCCGTTAGTATCTTGCGCCATGTACATAATGTATGATATCATTTGTGAAATGTTAGTGGTGAGAGTAGACGAATAAATGTGGATTGACAGTGATTGATCAGACCTCATATATATTGAACGATATTAATTATTCGAATGAATTTATTACTATTAAATGTTAGACAAATAATAAAATTCAATTATACAAATTTAATTTTCTTTGTGCAAGAAATAAAATAGAAAATTCATAAAATAATAAAGTAAATACTTGAGAAATTCGGCTTTGAATGTTGATTATTCCAAAAATAGATAGATAATCAACTTATTGAAAGTTCATTTCGTGTTGAAAAAACAGATTTTCGTCTATCGAAAATGTTTTTGAATGAAAAACTTTTAATATCAACTTCGTCTTACGAACAATTGAACATTCAAACAATTGAAAAAGACCTTTTGAACATTTGAAAGACACTTTATCTTAATCATTATTCAATATACATTGTATACAACTTCGATACAATTTGTCAAATGCAACAGAAACGACAAATGAATACTTCAACAAATCGTAAACAATTATTTATTATTGGATACAATTTTTCAGACTACCCTACAGTAAATACGGACTTTCCCGTTAAACGATTCACTGCCGTTCAATATACACAACCAGCTGCAGCCATTTCACCGTTATCAAAATCTACCAGACATCTTCTTGGTCCTGAACCCGACCCACGTTATTATTATACCCATCGAGCACAACAAGAAACTATCACTATTGATCGTGATAATCTGAAACACGGTAAGGAAAAAAAAAAAAAAAAAAAAAAAACACTTGAATACATAAAAATATTCATTGTATTGTGTCATGTAAAAATTTTTGGTAAATATTCAGGAGTTGCTGCAGCATCAAGACCTACTCCAGCGACAATTCGTGTAGTAACTGCATTACTTGGTGATCTTTGCACTGATAATAAAGATTGTACAATACCGAATAGCGAGTGTGTAAATGGTGGATGTGTATGTTCAAAAGGATTTGCTGAGACAAGTGATCGACAAGAATGTTTTGGTAGTTGAATATTGTGGATAAAATAAAAATCCATAAATGACAATAAAATAAAATTTTCTCACTATTACACTCTTTTTTGCAGCCAACTACATCACTGTGACACCAACTGAGGATTTACGTGCTTGTTTTTCATATCCATGTCACTCATCATCAACTTGTATTGATTTACCAAGTTCAACATTTGTCTGCATATGTCGTCCAAATTTTACTGGATTATTATGCGATGTAGAAATTAATAAACGTGAATACGACATACCGTCATTTGATGGCAAGAGTTATGTTCGTATGAGTAGACTTAAGGCATATCATAAATTCAGTATTGAAATTGAATTCAAGACATATGCAGACAATGGTATAATTCTTTATAACCAACAGAAAAATGACGGTACTGGTGATTTCGTGTCACTCGCCATTGTGAACGGGTAAGGAAAAAAAAAAAAAAAAAAAAAAAAAGAAAGAAAAGAAGATATAAAAATAAACTCGTAAAAAGCAAATATGTATACGACAATGTAGTAAAAATATTTATGTTCTTTCAGATACGTTCAATTTCGATATAATCTTGGAAATGGTCCAGTAATTTTGACATCACCCGAGAGAGTCACTATGAAAAACTATCATCGTGTAGCAGCAAAAAGATACCACAAAGATGGTGTTCTTATTTTTAACGACGGTGAAGACGTTGCCGGTCAAAGCCAAGGGATGTTAAAGTCACTAGATCTTAGTCAAGATACTTTTATTGGTAGTGTGCCAACAAATTACAGCAGAGTTTATGAAAATATCGGTACTAATCACGGACTATTGGGTTGTATTCGTAAATTAAAAATTAACCGTTTCCCAATTGATCTTCATATTGGCCACGATAAAGATGTCTTAGAGACTTATCGTATTAAAGAATGCCGTGAAAATGCATGTGCCAATTTACCATGCCAAAATGGTGCTACATGTCAACCAGTATTTGAAGAGGATTTATGTAATGGCCGAGAATGTCAAATAAATCGAAAACGTAGTAAAAATAAGAATAAAAATGTCTATAATAATAGTGAAATAAATGTTGTGAAATGCAAAGGTTCAAACTGCCAAATGACAGAAGAAAAGGGAAGAAAACGTAGAAGATCAAGGGGCCACGCAAAAAAACGCTGTGTTAATGCAGAATGCGAATATGATTATGATTTGGAATATGAATCGAGTTATGATACTAAAAATAATTATGGCATGGTCACATACACACCACCGTTATATAAATGTATTTGTCCACCACAATTTACTGGGGCCCACTGCGAAGAATCATTAGATCCATGTTTGGGTGAACCATGTCAACATGGTGCTACGTGTGATATATTACCACAGGGTGGATATATTTGCAAGTGTCCACCTGGTCGAACTGGTGATCATTGTGAAATATTAGATTCCGAATTAACAGAGTTTTTAATTCCACAATTTACCGGGGATGGTTTCCTTGAATTACCGTGTCTCGAAGGTATTGGTAAAGCATTTTCAATTGAATTGTGGTTTTTCACACGCACCACTGACGGATTACTTCTCTACAATGGCCAGCTTAATAATGGCCGTGGTGATTTTATTAGTTTGAATTTGGTTCACGGTAAACTCGAGTTTAGATTTAATTTAGGTAGTGGTATTGCAAATATAACATCTCCCGACCCAGTTAGTCTTGACACATGGCATTGTGTTAGAATTAGCAGACTCGGTAGGGAAGGTTTACTGCAATTGGATGAAGGTACTGTTGCACGTGGCTTCTCCGGAAATCCACTTGCAGAATTAAATTTGGAAATGCCACTATACATTGGTGGTGTTAAGTAAGTACATTGTATAACTAATAAAACTACGAGAATGTCATTGATGTAATGGATTTTATATATTCACATTTATATTCAGGCATTGGCGTGAAGTTCATCCACTGGCAGGAGCATGGACGGGATTAGTTGGTGCTGTTCAACGCTTAATGGTCAATGATCAAACATACCAGAATCTCGCTGTAAACTTTACTCAACACAACACTGATATATATGACGGTTTGCCGTGTCCAAGTAATGAAAATCCTTGTCACAATGGTGGAGTTTGTTTGCCGCTTTTGAATAGTTATCTGTGCAAATGTGCCAGTAGTTACAATGGTCTTCATTGTGAATTCTGTAAGTTGGATTAGTCATGTCTATCTGTAATTTTCCCACCATACGAACATGTATAAATTCGCGGTCATGAATTACATGTGTTGTCGTCTTTTTAATAGTTATGGGTTATGACGTGTCGGGTGGAGAAATATCCGACAGGCCTGTGAAATTCGATGGCGATAATTTCCTACAGTTTAAACACCGCTACGGACGGAGGTAAGCATACGTACAATTTATTCTTCTTCTCAATTATGAAATTGCATTGCCGAATAATAAACAAATATATATATTAATTTGAAATTAACTAACCAATGATAGATAAATATTAACAAATTTTTCCCAGCAATAACACTTATATCAATACTAACACAACCAACTCTGAATATTATGATGAATCCTATCCTGATTATGAATTTGAAGATGATACAGATTTTGAATATGAAAATTATGATTATACAGAGTAAGTTATTGTATAAAACCAAATGTATTTATTTCTATTTAAATAATAAATATAAAATTTTAATTATGAAATACTATTAATGATTTTTTTTTTATTTTATCAGGCGCAAAGGACAACAATCAAATAAATTCGAGCTTAGATTACGCACCACCCATCCAAATGGAATGATCGCTTGGATTGGACGTGGGAAAATTGAGCACTTGATTTTATCATTATATGATGGTTATGTTACTTTAACATACAAAGGGAGAAATGATCAAGTATCTTTAAAAAGCAGAGTATGTAGTCTGTACTATTATTTTTAATTATATTATGGAAATTTTAATTTTTCATCCAATCATTTTTTTTTTTTTTTTTCTTCTCTATCTAGGAAAGAGTTGATGACGGTATATTTCATCATATTAAAGCTGCCCGACGACGAAAAGCAACAATAATTCAAATTGACGATCAACTGCCGATCAAGGTATTCACAGAAACGACCCTTCTAACGACCAATGGTAAACTATTTGTTGGAGGTAAACCAGGACATACAGGAATCAAAGGTTGCGTAACGGATTTCATTGTTGATAAACGAAGACTGGCATTAGCAAGGCGAAAAATTGAATTTTGTCACGACAACGATGTATGATAGTAAAAAATTTCATTCAACATTCACATCACCAATAATGAAATTATGTCTGTATCATGAGACACAAATACAACCATTCCAAATGTTTTTTCGGTGATTTAATCAACAAGCTTGTACAATATCCTCAAAGAGTACAATCAATAATGTTTTAATAAACCAATTATGAGATTACCAATGAACTTCAAGAAAACAAATCATGAAGAATAAACGGTTTTATGATATAGAAACAAAAAAATAAATAATAATAATAATAATAATAATAATAATCAAGTGGAATAAAAAAATGAGAAAAAATGATGAATTATTATGAAACATCGCATGGTATGTGCGAAAAAGTGTGTACATGTATGTATATACATGTGTGTGTATGTTTATCTGTGTGTATGAAGAAAAGGAAAGCCAAGAGAAGAAGAAAAAAATTCAATATAAGTGCTACATTTTTATCGAAAGACAATAACATATTTTTAAGCTAAAATTTCGCAACACGCGATATATATAAAATTAAACGTTCGCAAAAATATATACACAATGGAATAAATTAATATAAAGATTTAAATGAAAATCAATGAACACGTTTTGTGTATTATACGTGAATATTGATAATGACCCCCCAGAAAAACACAAATAAATACACATATGCATTCAAAATATAATGAGCAAGTGAATGAATGAAAACCACAAAGAAATAGAATGAGTGAAATTGAATATCAGCATTCTCTGCCGCACAAACCGTTAAACTAGCACACTCCTATACATTATTATACCAAGACTGATTAATGTGGAAAAAAATTGATTATTAAAAAGAAAAAAAAAGAAAAAAAAAAACAAATAAATTAATAAATTAATAAAAGGGAGAAAAGAAAAGAAAAGGAAATTGGTGTTATGTTTGTGTGATGTCAGATAGAGAAATTTAACATTGTGGATTTTTAGATAGAAATGTATTTTAATGGACTGTTGATTTATGCCAGTAGATCAAAATTATTTAAGGTAGACAGAGCTTTTTATAAATGCGCAAGAAATAGAGATATATAGTACATGATAATAATAATAATGATATATATATATATATGTCATACATTCCATGTAATGGATAATGTGAATGATAAAATTATAAACAAATATTGTATGTACGCATGGCGATAAGTGGAAAAAAAAAAATATTACAACAGTTTAATTATACAATGTATAACGAATTAAAGTTGTATGGGCAATAAGATATAATGAATGTATGCATTGTATGAGGATGTGTAATTACAAGAAATAATCTATATCCATAAATTATGTGAATAATAATAATGAATATTTATCTGTTAATTGTGAAATTAAATGTAGTGCGTGAAATACTCGACCTAAAAATATCGTTAAAGTACGACCTAACTTATCACAAATGGGCCTTTCAATCTCGTCCACACGGCTTACTTTATACTTCAAGTTGAAGAAAATGAAATGAAAATTGAACAATTGCCTCTATCAGTTCTTCCTTATATGCACGGTAAACTAATTAATAATTGTCTATTCCACAACGTGTGAAATTTTATTGATTATTTATGAATGCAACAACATTTCTCACAAATACGACATTGATGATTTGAATTTATTTATCAATATTTTTTCCATTCTCACATATGAAAAATTTTTTAAAAATATTACACACAATCAGCATACATAGATTCCAGAAGAATATAGAATCAAATGGGAAGAATCATTATGCCACGTATTTAACACTTTTTTTTTTTTTTTTTTTTTTTTTTCATAAAAAATTATTTGGAGAATTCCCATGAATAAATTATTATAATTGGTGGTGTGATGGTATTTTTCATAAAATTAAATTTGTGTATCATGGAGGTGAGTCGAAAGGAAAAAGAAGAGCAATCTTACATATCTAATTTCGGGATAATAAATTTAAATTAGGATATTTTTTATTCTCAATATTTCTTACGTATCCACTAAAACATATCGAGAAAAAATATTGTTGAACATATCAAATGGTAAAGTACTGTCAAGTTCATGTCAAGCAAAGCAATTGTGATGAAGTTGAAAGAAAAAACTTGAAACACAAATTTTTCGATTTTGTATTGTTCTAAAACATTATCTTCGTTCTTTATTCGTAACAGAATATAAAAATCAATTGGAATAAAATGAAGGTAGAACAGTGATAGTAGAATATAATTTATGTCCACTTCTACTATCAATACTTTATTTGAAAAGTGCAATAATAATTTTTTACGAATCTCACTTAATCTTTATACAATTCACTTGTACGAAAAATTATAAATGCCCAAGCATTTTTTGAATATTCCTTAATTCATAATGATAATTTTTTTTACGAATGAAAAACCAAAAGAAAAATGAATTGAATAATAAATCACAATGGATCGTGAATTTATTAGAAAACTACTGCCAATCCAGATAGATTATATTCATACTCTGTATGTATACCTTTCTTTAAAAAAATATTTGATATTAATTAAAGAAAAAAAACAATAAAAAAAGGAATGAACATGTCGTATTTGCTGCAATAATAATTGATACATTTTTAAAGTTTACTAAATCAACGACGAATGCTGAAAAATGATAGAACTCATAATTCGACTGCTTATTGATTAGTTTTCTACATTGATACTATTAAACTATGACCATTTAAGTTTGAATTCAACTGAAGCTATACTATATGTAATAAAATGCGCATTGTAAAATGACTGTATATATAAATATATAAATTACATGATAAATGAATATCGTTATTTATTCATTGTTAATTTTGATAATTCATTGAGTACATATATTTTTTTTTTTTTTTTTTTTTTTTATATTTTTATAACAATTTAGTAGAGTATTATAAAAAATATTTTCAATTCCATTTCATTCTGTCCTATTAACAACAAGAAAATAAATCCCAAATAAATTATATAAAAATTCATTTAATTATTGACAAATCTATATCAGAAATCCACAATGATATTATGTAAATCAATTGTTCACAAAAGAAAAAAAAAATACTTCATATTATTTACAACTTAATCATGTGTACAAAAATATTCAATCACGCTCCAACACATACATACATCTAATTCTTATTAATAAGTAATATAAATGAAGAGAAATAATGAAAGAATGAAGAAAAAAAAATATTGTTTCAATTTTATTTTATTCAAATTTTTCGTCATTGATGCAACGTCTCACGTCTTGCATCTTCTATTCTCTGTTTCAATGATGTTCGAATATCACTAATAGGTTTAACAAGAAATATTGGCACATTGTCATCTCGTCTCTGTAAAATATAATTGAAAAATAAAATCCATTTCATATAGTTAGATTACTTATATATGAATAATAAAAATAGTCTCACCTGAAAAAGGCATTCACCCTCAAATTCAACAAGTCCTTGTTTTCTTGCTCTCAATAATAATCCTACACATTTATCACTTATTGCTACGTATATATTAAAAAGATCACCAAAAGTAATTCCTATAATTTCTGGATGATCTTTACATGGTTGCCCATTCTGATGTATTATATCACATAATTCTAAAATTTCTTTGAGTATATGTGCAGTTGCTTTTCGACCACGAATATCTGATTGTGATCCAGCTGCTGGTCTGTAAATTTACCACAAAACAAATTCACAAAATAAATAAAATGTTTTTCAAAGTGAAAATAGATAAATAAATAAAATTATATTTCACCTGCCATATTCTTCTTTAGAAAATTTCGGCCTGTCGAGATTCATACCACTGGTAAATGGATTTTTACTTTGACTTGATATATGATTGTTGGCATTGCGATTAAACATTGCCACCTTGTCACTCAAAGATTCCTAAACCAAAAAAAAAAACATTACAATAATAACAATAATTGAATTTTATGCACAATTAATACTGTAGTAATTCGAACATTGAATATTATAACATATTCATATATTGATTCTTATTAATGTCACAGTCACGATGAATTCACTCATTCAAATGACAATTCATCATGAAAAAATTTTTTTCAACATGAATATATATCACATTTGTAGCATGTCCAAGGTTTCATAATACCTGACTTTGACATAGTTTGCCCTTGACTTATACTTTGAGTATTTATTTCAATTCATAAGCATTTCATTCTTTATTGTATATTTTGTCGAAAAAAAAAAAAAAAAAAAGTAATGAATCATTTTTTTCTCTTTTCCGCATTCATTTATAAACTGTGTTATGTTGAAGAAAAAAAAAATTTTTTTTTTTTATATATATAAATGTATCTATAGAATATTTAATTTATAGTCACCACAATTATTTTATTCCTTGACAATAATAACAAATATTTGCTACAATAATTTTATTTATTCTCCAATGCTTTTCAGTTAAAAACTAATGGGAGACTAAATCACCCTTAATGAAAACTACAATGATATACGTTTCACACTGATGAGTGAAGTAAATGAACACGTAATTAAATTGTTAAGCAATATAAAAATATTGGAGATACTCCAATGAACTAGACTATAGATTTGTCTGCTCATACATAAAATAATGTATTAATGGGCATCTTGACAAGTTTCCACACTGACGCGCTATGTCATTCTTCACATTCACCTTACACGTGATTGCCGCACGCGAGATAGTCCATTATATACACAAAAAAAAATATACACATGCACATTCATTCATTATTGTTGTTATCGTTGTATAATAAAAGTTAATTATAAATAGGCGTTATATCGTTATTGAACGTTTAAAATCCCAACAGATAAAATTTAATTTTTGACATAATATTGACATAAAAAATTGTGCAATCATTAACTTAATATGAAAAATAATTAAATACTTATACTCACAAACATTGTAGAAGACATGATTGAATAATAATTATTTCACAAACTAATAATATTGATATGATTGGAAGGAATAGTAAATACTGATAAAAATATAAATAATTTCACTGTGCAATATTTTTCATGTGCGTAATGATTCACAATTTGTGAACGCGCTTGTGTGGCTTACGTCCCGTGAATAGTTGTGTCGCGACGCCCGCTGTCTTTTTATAACAAGCTCAATGCGGCGGCAAAATTGGTGCCCGCGAAAATGAAAAATACTCGGATACTCAATGTATTGGGCTTTATGCTACCGACCATTAAAATATTTTCATTTTACACGCTCACTTTTTCACGCTAAACTTGAAGAAAATCTTGGGCTTTGATTGGCTGCCAAACGTATTTTTCGGCGCGTGTGGAATAAATACATATATAAAATGTCTTGGTCCGGAAACACTTCGTCATTTTGCGACAAGCAACAGCGGCGCCTAGCTAAATCACTCATTTGACCTTTTATTGTATTCAATGAAATACAAATTATTTGTGGAACAATTGTAATTCCATCAGCATTTATATTTTTTTTTTTTTTGATGATTCGATTTTTTTAAAAATTTAATTTACCTTTTCAAATAAAGACAATTATTTTGTCTCATTCAACTTTTATCTAATTGTATTGATATTGAAATATGAACAATAATATTATTCTTTTACTAATATATTTATATTTTATATTTGCATAAAAATATAAATAGATAATATTTTGTGATGCCACGAAAATTTATTGCTACGATTATATTAAATTCCTAATTCCAAACGGGTTTCTACACATAAATCTGGCAAAGCCACAAAAATTCATAATTTTGAATAAAAAAAAAAATATAATAATAATAGAAAAAAAAACAATCAAGATAATAGAATAAACTGAAGCTTCATGCGATCGTTTCATGATTATTTTCATTTGTTTGTTTTTCATATTTTTTTCTTCAAAATAAAAGTAAATGTATAATATACTCACCAAAGAATTCATAAACAATCCACACATTTTGTTGTGCACAACATATTTTTAAATAAAAAAGAAGAAAAAAGTACATAATAGCAACATCCTAGAATAAAAAAATGTTAAAACAATCATAGGAAAAATAGAATTTAAAAAAAAAAAAAAAAAAAAAAAAAAATTGTATATTTTTTGAGAAATAACTGATTCCTGTTATTGTTATTCTTCAAGTAATGACCGAAAAAGGTGCGACCCAATATGTACACGATGAATTTTTCAAGATTTATATTTTGCCGGAAGTTCGAAATTAGATTGTATTTACGTCGTGCGCGCGTTTGAATGAACGTAGACGTCATTGCCTAGTATGTCACAGTAGTGTAGTATTCGCATTCCTAAGAGGCATACTCATGAACAGAGGCATTTTAAATAGTAACTACGTTGGGCATCGCACCAAATTCATCGCATCCTCCTCATATCCGGATTTTGCTGTTTTCACTCACATAGGATATTTTCGTGCATTTCCTTTGATAATTATTATTTCTAGTGAGCCTGTATTTTTCAATCTTTAAATTCGAAATAGACAAAATAAATAGACAGAAATATCCGCAAATGTGAAAATCATTGTATAATATCCATATATATTTTTTTTTTTCAAGTATCCACAATTCCTTTTTATATTTATATACAACTCCTATCGATGATAGAAAAAAAAAAAACAAAACGAAACAAAAAATGCCGTTCAATTTTTTTATTAGTTCACTGATAAATGAAAAATAAAATCCAGATCTACATTCTCGAATTTTCTATAGAAATGTATGAAGTTTTAAATAATATTTCAATTTATATATTTTTATATGAATAATATCTTCAATAATTTTCTACAGATGAAGAAATCACGTGTCATTTTAACATCACTCTGTGTCTCTATCATATAACACAAAACACATTTTTGGCACGAGGCAGAAAATTTGAGAGTAATTAGGCGAAACAACGTGCGCGTTTAAAAACTCGTGCAAAGATTTCTCAAAATGATGAGAACGATGTAATGTGAATCATACTCGATATATATTCAAACAAAATCACTGCCGAGATTATATACAAAAAAATGTAATAATAATAAATAAATAAATTTTGTTTCAACTGTACAACGGAAATTTATTCATTTATTTATTTATTTATTATTATTCTTTTTTCTCTAGCCTTGCGATCAAGCATTGACCTGAGATATATTTTTGACATCTGAATTCAAGCTCGGAAGGTCGCAATGACCATGAATATCACAAACCAGAATGAAAAGATACATTAATTAAATATTTGGATATTCAAGAGAAAAAAATTTTTTGTTCAATTAAAATAAAAATTTTAATTACTATATCATAAAATTTATTATACGAAGATAAATAATAATGATGTCAAGAAAGAAGTTATGGATTTTTTATTATCTTCTATTTTTGGCTCGTGTCCTGATGAAAATTTTAAGATACTCACCTAACTTACATAATTATTTTGAATATCAACTCAAAGAATTATACACATGTTCTTAAAAAATATAACAAAGATAAAAATGTAGAAAATAAAGAATAAAAAAAAAATTCTGATACGTATAAATTTATTTCATTCAATATATAAAATTCAATTGAATTTTATTCATTGAAATATTTTCACTCCTATGACATTGAACAATGTTGGGCAAATACCCAAATATATCCATGAGAAACATTCGCCTGTCTGTTAGTCACATTAGTGTCAAAAATTGTCACAACGGTTTGAGCTTTTGTTGATGACTAATAAACCGTTTCGGAATGCCAAAATTCTTGGACGAAAAATCTCAGTAGAAACATTTGACAAAGTGACGAGTATCATTGACATGAAGATAAACGAAAAATAATTGATAATCAATTAAATCAAAATCATAAACTACAACGAAGATGATGAAAGAGATCCCTAAAATAAATCTGGGCATCCAGTGAATTTTAATGTGCTTAATGACCAAAGCCAGTTACCACCCGCTAGTTTGTACACAACTTTACTTAAAAATAACTTGTGACTGTGCGTAGAATACCCAAATCCATCATAATATATGAAAAATATATCTTCATGCATCACTCGAAAGAATTTATTACGCACATATACAATTTATATATGAATATAACATTACGACTTTGGAAATATACAATTCTGTTCAACTTGATGATGAAGAAAACAGTCATCTAAAACAAATCTATTTATTTTGAGCAGACTTATTTATTTTTGGTATATACCTCCGCCAAGCTTCTGCATTCCAGCGACAAGCGCAATCAGCCTCTCTCGTTTTACTAAACAGCGAACGCCTGCTGAAGATTTTAAGTATTCTTGCGTCGGATTCATCGGCATCAAAACAAATTTATCCATTTGAAGAATAAAGAAAAATAATTATGGGATGTTTGATCGTGCACACATAGCTGAATGATGAATAAATGACATGATACAATATCCATCGTATAAAAAAATATAATTGCGATTCGTGTGGAAAGTAAATGTGAAAGTAATGAAATTGAATGATTTTTTTTCTTATGACTTTTTTTCCAACTAAAATATTTAAAAGAAAAATTTTTAATTTAAATGCATCAATTATCAAATTTATTTTTTATTTAATTGTTTTTTTAATTGGTCAATGGGATTTTATAATTTGTTTATTACCACAGACTGAGTGCGATGAGAATTTTTGTTGAAATTTTTGATGATAATCATTACAAATTATATTTCACCGTCGAATGATAACATATCAAGAGATTATTGTTTTTTGTTATTTTTTTTTTTTTTTCCGTGTAAGCCAACAATGAGACTTGATCGAATAACCCAGACATGATCGTCTCATCACAGTGCAAAAGCTTTTTTTTTGTTTGTTATTTCATACATCAAATGACTGTATAACGATAAAAAAGACTCGTGACATTTTCATCGTGTATCTCTCCCTCCATTCCTAAAAACTTTCAACATATCAAATACTAAAATACGTTTTAACCTCGAGATAATTTCATGGAGACTTAAATTCGAGTGATGAGTGGCACAACATTATTTGTCAAAGAACATTATTTTGTTTTCAGCGACAGATAAAGTCGACGGGAGGTAAACTAATTTATTTCGAATATCCATGAGGTCACATCTGAATCATCATATATAACGAATAAAAAATTCCAATTATACAAATTTATTCCCCAGTTTATTGATTTCTCAGTCTTTGAGTTCTATTTCAGATGA
This sequence comes from Dinocampus coccinellae, assembly GCA_963920625.1. Taxonomy (NCBI): domain Eukaryota; kingdom Metazoa; phylum Arthropoda; class Insecta; order Hymenoptera; family Braconidae; genus Dinocampus; species Dinocampus coccinellae. Next base: position 11,433,660 of record OY987186.1, read on the forward strand.
TACTATGAATTTTCTATGTTTTTTCATTACCACTACTTGATGAAAAATAATAAAAAATAAGTTCAACAAAATAACAATGAAAATATAATTTCAAAATATTTAATTGTTCTTACTATTTTGTTATTGATATTTAATTATTTTTTCATCAATGATATCATGTAATGAAGTCATTTAACGCGTGATTATATATTATTTATGAATATATTTAGATGATACAGCATTCAAAGTCCATTTGTGATAACTGAACTACTTAAAGTTGTCAATTAGTTTTCAATAATAAGAATGTAGTTATTATAATCAAATATACTTTAAGTGATGTTACTTTTTGAAAATTTTAATATATATTAATTTTTTTTTTTTTTTTCAAACAATATATTTCATAATGAATTGGTATCTTCAGTTTATTTAAATATCCGTCTCCACAAGTAGTAAAACACGACGGTAGTCCGACGTTTATTTCATTTTTTCCATTGATAATCTTTTGAAATATTTAAGGTAAAGTAATAAAAGCCACTGGGAAAAGTACAAAATAAATGCAATCATCAAACCAACTCGAGAGTTTATGACATCAAACTTTAAAAATATCTCATCTTTATAATTACTACTGATAATAATTAGTGTAATTGTTTCTAACAATGTTATCTTATGCAATTTATTGCCAGTATCTGTCACTTCAAATATTTTATAAATTATTCATTCTACGATTATTTCTCCTATCCTATATAGCGACAACTTATAACTTCGTATAATGACAATAAAAAAATTATATGTTGTACAAACACGTATATTTATTATATTTTTTGTTTGTTTTTTTTTTTTACAATTACGTGACCGTAATATTAGGAAATTATTTATTAAATTTATTGAGCACTAATAATTAATGGTAAATATAATTTATTATTCATGAAATCATTATCAGTTTTTTTTTTTCCAACTATATAAAGTTCTACAAGTATTTACAAATACGTTCAATGCAATGCAGGTCTCATACAGTCTCTTTAGTTGCTGAGAGCCCGATTTTATTAGGGCACGCATCACGAAGATTTATAATCCTCATTGAATCGATCGAGGCTTTAAAAGCGAATAAAATTTCGACCAACATTTTTTTTTTTCTTTTTTTTTCTCATATATTATTTTCAACATACGTAAAAAACAAATAATCATCAACAATATCTGAAAATTGTCTTGATTTTTCTTCTTATGTGTCCGTTTTTTTATATCAATGACAATCAGGTATAGATGCACAACAGCTCAATAACAAATATTTTACGAAAAAAAAAAAATATATATCTATATATATATAATTATTATAACAATATTATTTCTATTTTTATATCGTAAATAGACGTAATTGAGCAATAATAATTGCTCCGCGTACGGGTTAAACCTTATTTAATTTTTTTATAGTTCTCGTGGAAATAAATTTGATAAAAAAAAATTTTTTTTTTTAAAAACAAAAAAAAAAACAATGAATTTCATCATATACGCGGCGAAACAAGACTTATGTCGAGGACACTCGCAAAACTGGTTGATGAATAATGAATATTATTAGAAAAAAAAAAAAAAAAAAAACAAAGAGTGATTTAATACTGATTGGTAAATGTTTGCTCGATTAGTAACTACTCACCAACCAATTCAAGCTACATTCATCCAATGCCTTAAATTATATTGCAAAAAACGGTAAATAACAGGAGGAACAAAAAAAAAAGAAAAAAAAAAAAGAAATGATAAATAAGATGACAGAAAAAAAAAAAGATATGTCAATGGCATGCAATTTGAATTCGTGTTACAAGCTCGAATATATAAATTGTTCAACCACATATGTAAATGCATGATTTTGTGATATTTTTTTTTTTTTTTTTTTTTTTATACAGCAAACACAATATATGTTCACGTAAATAAAAATTTCTTTTTACAAATTATCATTGTGAATGGGACTGTGATGTTGGGGCCAAATTGGAGGTGGCGCTTGACTAAAATTAACAGATATTGTAACAGGATGAAGAACTGTATCCGTTCCAGTATCTGGAATATAATTCATATGTGGCCTGAGAATCGATGAATCAAGAGAAAGCGGTATGTAAAATGCGCCAGCCTCGTGTAATGCAAATATCGGTATTCCATGATTTTTTTCTGATATCGGTGGTGAACTTGTTTTTATTCGCTCAGCAGAAAATCTTTGCTTGATAGAACTCTTGAATTTATAATTGGACGGTTTTGATATGGATGATGGAGTTGTTGTATGTGAATGTGTACTGTGATTACTATCATCGCTGACAATAATTGGCGGTCGAATGATTGGTCGAGTACGCTCAGTATCTCCAAATGAACTCACTCCAGAGCTTGAGCCATGATCCGAATGAATATTCGGTGGACAATGAGATGGTATAATAGGATCAGTATAGACTGGGGCATTTGTGCCATTTGATGGTGGTATCTCTGGATGGGGAAAACCCAGTCTATCACCTATAACCATAATAAAACAAGAAGATATAGAGTCATATAACTAAAAATGATTGATTAATTGATATATCATTGATATACTTACTCGTTGCAACAATTTTTTCGCAATGTTGCTGTAAATGACTGACCAATTGGACACAAAGAGCGTCACGTGCCAAAAATCCATCGAATTCAACTAGAAAATGCATTGTCTCACTGAGACACTCCTGAAATCCTAATCTGTAATATTCCGCAGCAGTAGTAGCTCCAGATGAATGTGATACACTGTCAATACTATCTTCTGGATGTGTATGAACTGGTGTTGACGATTGATGTTTCGAATCTTTTCAAAAATTAAAAATTAATTACAACAAATGTGAATGTATGAAAAATAAATAATATTTAATGTATTGTATATGTAACTCACCTTGACGAACATTCTGAAGATATTTCATGTGACGAATTGCCATTTCGATTATTTCAGTTTTTTCCACTCTTCCTCGGCCTTTTTTCAAATAATCCGCGGGAATAAGTCTACTGAGATCAGCAAGACAATTGTTCATACGATCACGTCTCCGTTTTTCAATAATTCTGTGTGACATTGGATCTTGCTGTAACATATTAAAAAAATTATATAATTTAATTTAATTATTCAGATGCGACTTATTAATTTTTTTTTTTTTTTGTTTATTTTTCCTTTTTCTGGTCTTGGTAAAAATTGTTTCTTCCACTTCTCAAATAATTCATAAAATTTTACAATTTTGATAGAAAACAGAGAGTGAATTATAAACTGTCTAAAAAAATTAACAGTAGAAATATATTTTCACGAGTTTATGGGTTCACAAGTAAATCTTGAATGAATCTAATGAATTATCAAAAAAAAAAAAAATATTCATAATAATCATCACCTCTTTACTTAAACATCGTTTTTTCCGTGAAAATGATGAATCTGACGTTTCGACATGATTAATCGTAGCATAATATTGCATATTCAAAATATTTTCCATAGTATGCGTTACCATCGTTGAACCACGTTAATTTTAAATATTTAATGTCACAATATAATTCAAATTCAAATTCAAATATCAAATTTAATTAATAAAAATTTTCCAGTAATATTTAATTTACGTAACAGTGAAGTTGTTAAAACTCACGGACATTTCATTACAAATACCGTCAACAAAAAAAAAAAATTAATAATGATAAAACAGTAATTGTACTACACTGCGATTGAAATAAGAAATTGTACTGAGAAGACAATTCTCCCGAGTTACGCAGCACCAAACGATTGGATGTGCTCTGTGGTGGGGTTCACGCAACTACTTATTTTGCTTTCGTCAACGCAACGTATCATCGCCCTCTTGGTATTCACTCCCAAGTCCTGTTCGTCACGTGCACGTTACACTCAATATTATAACCAACACGTGAGCAAAGAATTAACTTATTTGATATATAACAACGTGTCTTGACATTTATAAGTCGTCAATTTTTTTTTTTTTTTTTTTTTTGTGCAATTTATCATTAAATTAATAAACACACAACATCGCAACGAACAGACAATTGCAATAATATAATAAATTTTGTCATTACATTCGTAACACATTCAAACTCTACACAGAATTGATTTAATCGTTTGAAATGTCGTATAGTAGAATCATGACAGTTGATTCTCTCATCCTCCTCTTTTCTTTTCTTTGCAGTATAGAAAAGAAGAGAAAAAAAAAAAAAAAAAAAAAAAAGGTATATGACCCCTAGTCGTGCGGATAAGATGAGAAATTGAAAGACCAAAGTCATGAAAGAATCGGATTGATCCAGAAATTTCTCGTGACCCATCGATTATAAAAATTGATTTTTTTATATTTATCATTTTTATATTTGTATTACGTATTTTATAAACAAAAATAATATAATAAATCTCATTAAATATTCATCGTCTATTTTTATTCATGACTGTATAAAATATATATGGATATATAAACAAAAAAAAAGCAACGATAAATAATTCGATGGTACAATTTTTTTCATAATTTTCTTGTTATTATTATTTTAAAAAATTCATTTCAGCCCACATATCAATCATAGAATATAAGATATTGATAAAATAAACTTGGATAATACTAATGAAATATGCAAAAAGTAATTTATAAATAAAAAGAGGGACAAGATATAGATTGATGCAACAGGTGTGGCTTGTGTAGAAAGAGGTCGAAGTCTAATGAGTAAGTCGTTCAAATACATATAAATACCGCTGTTGAATCTATATAAATAGATTCAAAGTATAACAATTATTCCATCGGAATTATGGAAATGATTGAAAAAATATATAAACTTTTTTAATTTATATAATATATTGCAAAATTATAAATATTATTGAAATAAAAATTTCGAAAAATTCTTGATATATCTATAAACACTTGATTTAAATAAATGTATAGTGGATAGAGTAGTGAGAAAAAAGAAAAAAAATATATTTAATCATTGATAGAAACGTCGAACGGGGTCAGGAAATATTAATGAAACTGGATTAAACTAGAAATGTTGAACTCTGATGTGCGCAGTACAAATATATTGATATACTGTGCTCTGAATATCACCAAATGATAATAGTTAAACGGATATGGTAATGTATTTTTCAATTGATAACTAGGATTCACGGGATTGTATATAAATACGGCTGACGAATAAGCCCCGCCTCTATATTACTTTGGTTATTATTGCTCAGCGTCTCGTGCGCAATATCTTATTTGTTTTCGATACAGTATCAGAGGGTTACTTCAGGTCAATATGCGTGACCTTACTCTCTCATTTTTTTTTTATCTTCATCTCCTCCTCTATATTTTACTGTTGACTTATTATTATTATTATTATTATTCTTTTTTTTTCTAATATTATCAGTAAATATAAAACATTCGATTTTATTCAATACATCCGTCTCAATTGAATAATAATTCACGTCATAATAAAATAGTAGACAACGAGACATTTTTCATGAATAATCAAACGGTAGTGTTGCGTAAATTTTCATAATAAAAAATAAATTCAAATATATTATAAATATAAATATATAACGTGTCTAATCAATTATCTACTATCATTTTCTTATCTATCAATCAAAAAAAAATATATATAAAACTATTTTTATATAAAGGTATTATTGATGTATTTAACGAATAAATTATTACATTGAATTTTATTTTCTTATTTTTAAAATTTTTATTTCGACAAAGCGGAAATTTAACAAACATGTTTGTTAGAGCGTGAAGTGAATGAGAATATTATATAGAAACAGAAGAATTATTCAAGGTAGGATAATTATTATCATGTGACAAACATATATAGAGGATACGAAAGACGATATGCAATTTCACGTGATAGCTCAATGACGAGACGTGGGAGGTCACAAGCTATATTTGTATTCATATATCATGAAATAATCAAGGAAAGTCTTCTATGCTATGCGTACTCCATGAATTCATATAACCATGATGAAATATAACATTGTAATGAATATAGATAGATAATGTAAATAATAATATACAAAGGTCTGATTAAAATTATGTATATATTTATAAAAACCTGATGATATTGAATTATTATTAAGTTATCGAGTTGTTATTATTATTTATCACCTATATAATAATTTTCCACATCAAGGATATATTTATTTTTATTATGGATAAATTGAAAAATTTATTATTTCAAATAATTGAAAGAAATAAATATAAATAATAATTTTTGGATTTTTCAATTTGATTTAATATTAATAAACTATCAAAAAATCTAAACTTTAACGCGATATCACGTATATCTTATATATGTTTGAAACAATTCAATATCTGTATTTTTAAACAATTGATGCTTATCATCTTGCCAATATAAGTTATCATACAACGAAATACATTGGTAAACATACTAATCAAAAAGTCTTCAAAACACAACAGCAAAATATCTAAATACTTGAAAATTCATAGGAAAAAATTCTTGAAAACTCAAAAAACATATGTGAACCAAAAAAAAAATCTCCGTTAAATTGTTTTTTTTTTTTTTTTTTCATACATAATAATAAAAATAAAATAATAAATAGAATGATATAAAAATAACAGCAGTAAGTCATGAGCGGAAATGAAAAACAAAAAAAAAAAAAAGAATGAAAAAAAAAAGTGAATGAATTAATGAATAAATAAAATAATTGTCGTAGCTTTCCCCTGTGAACATTTGTAGATAATGTATTAGGCAAGTCATGGGACCACAATATTTTATTATACGCGTATGCTTCGAATCACACATCATTAGAAATGTATCCGGGATGTGTTTATATTTATATTTATAATGAAAATAATACAGTGCATTCAATGTACTGATTATAATTAAATGCATTCAGATAATAACTATATTCATCTATAACTTTCAAATTCACATCGTAACTGTATAATCATAAAATATATTTATAAATTCATAGAATACATAATAAAAATTTAATAATATACATTTATATATAAATTAGAGAAAAATAAAAATTAAAGATAATATGTAATTCTCCTTGAAATGTATATTTGACGATTTGAATACACTCTTATATATATATATATAATTTCCTATCTGTAACATCAGTCGCATGTTTATACACGTGTACAACAGCGACCCATTCGTTATATGATATATCAACGATAAATGATCGCATTTTTACACGTATAAATTTTGTTTTTTTTTTTTCAGTTTTATTCCTTCACAAAATACATTCAGAATCAATATGCAGTAGAATCATAAAATAAGTTTATCAAACCATGAAATCATTTCTATTTTTGATGAGTTTTTATTATTATTATTATTATTATTATTATTTTCTCAAATCACGTTGAAGGTTTTACCTAGAAGTCCTCCCATGAGTTTAAATTTTATAATGAATATATATAATAATACCCAAGTTCAGAAATATATTTTATGTGTCATGAATGAAAATAAAAAATATTTCTATGACTACACATGTAGTCATGACTGTATTGAGAGAAAAAATAAAAAATAAAAAATAAAAAAACAGACAATCAAACAATTATTGGCTGATATCAAGGCACACAATAGTTACTTGACATAAAATGAAATAAAAAATGAATGAACAAGTCACAATAATTCGTGTCACAAAAATAAACTTCATGTCTACCCATTATAATCTGATGCAATGTATTTGTAACAAAAAAGACATGAAAAAATATACATATATATTTTTTTTCAATATTTAATCAATTTATATTGAACAATGATAAGTCGATTAATTCTTATGTCTACAATTATTATGCATCAATGATCAAGACATAAATTTATTTCTCTTGATTGATGATATATAAAATAATATGCGATGACATAAACGTCGTACGAATTTTTTTTTTATTTTTTTATTTTTATTTTTATTTTTTTCAAGATGAACATAAGTGATGAATTTTCATTTGCAATGACTATGAAATTAAGTAAATAAATGAGAATGTACATACGTTATTTTCATTCAGTGTTTAAATTCACATCCAAGGGCAAATGAAATATTTGTATTCCGTATATAAACTTGTATTTAATTGTTAATTTTTTTTTTTTTTCCTTGAATAAATAATATGATGGACAATACATTAAAACGGATGTGCAGAATAATACAATTTCATATGATTACGAAATGCAGTGAATTCATATCAAAAACTGTTTATATCATTTTATATGCTCCACACGTTTTAACTGTTTTACAAAAATATCGTGAGACAATACTTTTTGACAGTTGACGCGACAAAAGCACGAGTTTACATTTGATGGATATAATATGCAAGCATGATTTAAACGTCATGGTTATTGTAATTTTCTTTTCCCTCTACACAGTCACCCAAATAATCACGTGAATATACATTCAATAAATATATGACTGAGATTGAATATAAAACATTTCAAAAGGATATTCATGATAAAAATATTTCAAAGTTCATGAAACTTGAGTAAAATCACATGAAAAATATAATTTGTTTATATAATTTTTTTTTTTTTTTTTTCATTTCAAATGTTAATAAATTAATGGGAAATAATATTAAATAACATGTACTTACTCTAGAAACTTTTTTTTTCGCGTAAACTTCATCGTCTTCAGAAGCAGTAGCAAAGTTGAGATTGCTCTCGCAATATCCTGCACCTATTCCCATTCGGTATATTTCATCCTTGCATGATCTACCATCCAAGCTGAGAAGAGAAAAAAAAATGTATACACACTCAAATTGACATTAATAAAATAATAAGAATAACGTAATTAAATTTAAACACACACCAGTATGAATTCATTTATATGTATATGTAATATAAAAAATTTTAAATAACAAAATTATTTTTTCATGTAAATATGTGAAAAGTTTTTTTTCCATATTCAATTCATTATTATTATTATTTGTTTATATATATATATATTTTTTTTTTTTCTTTTCAATTAGTCAAGCGATATTTTAGTGGAAAATAATAATTCTAAAAGTGAATAATCTTTGAATTATTAGAAAAAATTTCAATTTTATAAAATTGATTGTAACAAGATTCAAATTCAAATACCAATATGAGACTACAATAAGGCTAAGTGCGCACAAGCAACAATACAAGACTTGGATATTATTGATGACAAACTCGTTGAATGATTTATATTCGTCTGGCTTTTGTACGCATACATACTATGTAATTGGCTATTCGTTAAATTTACATGAGAAATGTAAATGTCATAAATGTTGTCCACACTTGTCCCATGAAAATGAAAACAAAAAAAAAATAAATAAAAACAAAAGAAAATTCAATAAAAACAATTCACAAAATAAATATCAGCCAATTTTTCAACATCAGATTTATCATCACGCTACTCTATTTATTATTTAACAATATAATTCTATTCAAATTTCGAAATTTTAATAGTTAAATATTATCGAGTGTGTCATGGAAAATTTTTTTTTTTTTTCTCTGGCCAAGCTCTGATATATTAATAATTAGACGCATATAATTTTATATATGAGATTAATACGGATGAAGAAAGAAAGAAAAAAAACAAAACGAATCTATAGACGACAACGAACTTATAGTGGCACCGAAGTCACTCACTCCAATGATATTCCAACAGTCAATAATGGATAAAATATTTACATGAGTATGCGTAGGTGTGTTCTCATTATTTTTATTTTATTCTTCCTTCTTAATATAACAGTACAAGACCCGCGTTATCATTAGACTTTATTTTATTATCATTTTTTATATTTCATTTTTCAAATAACAGAAATATAATGAATATTGATGAATGATAATATCAATAATATATCATTTATATATTTATTCGTTCATTAATTTTTTTTTCTTCTATCTTTGTTTTTTTTTTTTTTTTTTTTTAATATGAAAATAAAAATTATTCAGTAATAATAATTAAATTTTAAATTTCTCTTTCATTCTCGATCTAATCTCCCGTAATTTTATTTTCGTTCAAGTCACAACGCAATATTACCATTGCGACGCATTATATTTTGTAACGATTGAAAAATAATATTCCCAAGTTCACCTATCTAGATAATTGTTATAGGACCTTGCACTCATTAAAGTACGTGATATCTAACAATTAACACTAAATACAAAGTTTGATATTGTATATAATGCTCAGTATCATTTCACATTCATCAACAATTTCATCATCAATTTATTAAATATCGATGTTTCATATATATAATTAAACGTAATAATGAATATAATATTATATCAATTACCTGACTGTATGGACAGTAATGATCTGATAATTTTGTTGAAATATATAACACGTGTATACAAATATATATGTATGAGTCGAAAATATCTCTTTGAACTTTGGTCGACGCGTGACGTAATTGGCGAAAGCTATATACTCACACGAGGTCAATAGGTTGGTCATAAAGATTATTAATCATATCTATACACACACCCTATATATAAATGTGTACATACATGTATCGTGATGCTTTTTATAGGGCATAATTAAATTTTAATTATCTTGCTGTTTGATTTTTCCAATTAATAAAATACAATAATTCATGAATCAATAATTATTCATATTCAATCAATGTAAAAACGAATATAGAGGATAAAAAATTCTAAATATATGAGAGAAATCAATTTTTGGCATGTACAATTGTGAATATTGACTTGAATGAGAGTATATATTTTCATATGTGTTATATATTTATATAAGAATGGGCGTGCCAAATTGACATTTGCTTGGTGACACAGTGGATATTTACGTCAGAGTATCAATGTTGAAGATTTACATCGGTAATAACGTCCTTCAACAACCTTGCACCCTACTCAATGTACACATACGTGCATATTATTGCACTCAATCATATATTTGATATATGTATAAATTTGATTTTTATTTATTTAAATATAATTTTTTTTTTTTGTTTTTTTGTTTTTTCGAAAAAAGATGGATGAAATGATATCGTAATTAATAAAAAAAAATTTGAGTAAAATTTTTCATCACATTAACTGACTGTACATATAAATAATTTCATAAGACTCTTATCTGTGTCTATGATAAAACAAAAAAAAAAAACATATCAATTTTATCTTTTTTATTTATTTATCAATTTTTTTGTGGATGAGGAAGAAAAAGTTACTGTCACCTTTTTTTCTCTTCACTTCTTTCATGTTTGCAAAAAAAAAAAAACCAATGAAATGAAAAATATGAAAAAATAAATAAATAAATAAATAAAAAATTGAAATCCCTCCTGACATCAGAAAGTAAATATCAATTTTGAAATTAATATTCATTTATTAATAATATCACGTGAAACATGAATAATTAATTTTTGAATTAACTTTCCTCTTTCAATATGTAATATGATTTTTTATAAAATAAATCAAACAAATGTTTATGGGTAAAGTATAATAAAATAAGTGAGTGGCATTGTATTTTTTGATATAAATACAACATTTATTAGACACTTGCGGTGATAGTGTGTTTATACATTAAGCATTGTAAAGAATAAAGAAAAAAAATTTAACGGTAACCTACATCACATATTATAACTGAACGCGTGGCAGACAACGTGACTTGCGGTGACTACTTAGCCAACGCTCGCGTCTAGTTCTCGTGAATAACAAAAATATATTGCTACATATACATATATCGTATATTTAATTCAAGATTTATACAGATTTAAACCCACACAGGATATTGTGACGTTTGAATATATAATATAATATTCTAATTCTGTCGTATACACATTAATCTCAGACATTCAATTAATATCCAAAATAAAAATATCTTTGCCCCATCTAATTTGGTCTTTCAATTATTCAATAATTAAAACAAAGAAGAGGGGTAACAATAATAATAATTTTTCAATGATAGTGAAGTTGAGAGACACTAATCAAAATGTGTGTCTGTTCAATACAGATGTAATCTATTGCGTCTTTAATTTTTATCAATCAAACAATTGAGTTGTTCCAATTATTCATTGAATAGTAAAGATGTAAAAAATTAAAAGTGAATATTCAGAAGAAAACGAAAATAAGGTCAATGACTATATGAGTATAATTACAATACATTGTGTACACTTGACAGGTATATTAATTCAGTGTATCATGAAATTGTGATAATTTTTTTTGGAATAAAAATATAGTATAAATAACATTAGAAAGTGAGAAAAAAAAAAAAAAAAAAAAAAAAAGATAATGACATTAGATATTCGAGCATTTCATTGATGAATAGTTTTATTATTATTATAATTTTTTTTTTCAATTAATAATGCAATAGTAGATATTTCATAATTTTGAAAATATCAAATGCCCGATGTATTTATATATTTTTCGATGGCCTTAATTCCGCATGATGTGAGATTGAATTTAGTAATACAAATTGTATTTGCACGTAATTGGGATTAACAGCATTTCTATTGGATTTTCGAAGAAGATTATATTTACTTTTGATTAATATTAATAAAAAACTATTATGTATATTTTAATTTAATAACGAGTAATTTTACAAATGGAAGAAAATTCCGTCTACTGTAAAAACAAATTTATTGTAAAGATATTTTATATGTAAAATTAAATGGTTATAATTTTTATGATATTATGGTAATCCATAAATTCCATGAGTTTAATTGTTAAAAAAATTTCCATGACATGCCAATATAAATACTCAAATAGATAAAATATTTTACTTGTATATTAATCTAGTGTGTTATAATTTATCCGTAGGAATGTCTCAACAAAAATTGAGTTCATCAAATAATATTTTTGAATATTTTAAATTTTAACAATTAAATAATTATAATAATAAATTTTGGGATAAAATTAATATCAATACTAAATCGTCAATTTATTGATATAAATTGTGAAATAATTATTATTCCCATCGAATAATATACATAAATGTTTGAATTACATCACCCACTCATGATGAAAGAAATGAAATGAAACCATTTTTTGAAACGTTTACATTCATAATATTTATCGAAGTCAATCGCAAATTTAGGACAATTATTTTTTTTTCTTTTCCAAATGCAAAAATATTAAATGATAATGAAAGCAACTGTGTCAATCAATAAATCTCATGTTTGACAACGAAATAAAGTCACGAGAATAGGAGGTGTGTCATGAGAGATTGTAACTTGAGACAATCAGATTTGATGTTTTGAAGTGTGACAGAGCGAAATAATAAAAAAAATAGATCAAATTCGAATAATAATAATAAGAAATAAAAAAAAAAAGAAGAAGAAGAAGAAAAAAGTAAAAAAAAACGATTGTGGCAGATAATGTAGATTAATCAGTAACATAAATTCAGTAAATTCCCAACAAAAAATATTTAATTCAGTAAATTATACCGCTCAACAAATATATATTTACTGCATATATATAAATATCATCGTATATTCATATAATTTGATTACATCTTTCATTTATTTCAAGTCGTAAAAATATTATGGTCACAAGGAAAAAAAAATTAAATAATCTCATTCACTCGCGTTGCACAAATCATTTATATACTGCTCTAGTTTGCAACTATTCAAGGACATACCACGCATGATTGCAAGGGTCGAGTTTCAGTAATAAGGTAAATTTACATAATATTTCAATAATTGAAACGTATGGAGACACACATTTCAAATAGACAAAAAATAATGTGAAGAAAAAAAAAAACGTATTTATAAAATCAAGTTATTGAATTTATATAACACATCTGCAGTTATAATAATATTATATAAGTACTGGCTCCTCTTTTCGCATATTTCTTATCATCATATGAATATGATTTCATCGTTTCACCACAATGAATTGTGATCGATTGGTTGAGTTATAAAAATCGATACAAGGAAAAAAAAGTATATTAAAAAAAAAAAAAAAATTTTTTTGTGTTTATATATATCTACCTACAAGTTCTACATTCAAAATGATACGTTTCCATGACGTATATTATATTGAACTCAATATTTATATTATATATATATATATATATAATACACACTTGCGTCAGAGTTTTGTCGGGTGATGAAGTAGTAACGGCGCGCGCACGAGACGAGTCTCACTCTCAACTGACTGTAGACTCCGTGTATATACTCGTCCATATTACACATATATACATACATTTACATATATATTCCTGTTTATAGAGTCAATGCAATATCCAAGCAATATTCAACTTCCAACTTACTAAACCCACTTGTCTTATATTCACACACACACACATATATATATAGATAAATATTGTATACAAATACGTCTGTCGTTGGACGCGTTAAAGTCTTCGCACTTGCAGAAAGCACCAGCAACAGTAAGAAGAATCACGGAATGCGGAACCCTAATCAACCGGTTGATGTGACGCACTTCAAGGTCGTTACATTCCCACAAACGATCGCATGAGGGATAAGTTATGGGAAAAAAAAAAATAAATAAATAAATAAAGACAAATATATATTATCAGAAGAAAAAAAATATATAATAATAATAATTAAAAAGACAATTATTGAAGAAAAATATATGTATGATTTTTTTTTCTCTTTCTCTGAATTTTTTTTCCTTTTTTATATTTCACATTTTATCCTTGATATTTTTTTTTTTTTTTTTTCTTATTTGTTGCGAAACATTCTAAAGATGAAATCACGCTATAGAGAAATAAAAAATAAATTTTCTCGAGGACAAACTCGAGTATAATCGCGAGTTTGCATGGATGCTATCGATTCCTGGTATGTATAAAACGAATCAGCTACATATACATATATTATTTGAAATGGGCTTGAGGGTCATGTGAGTATGAATATGTGGACATATATCTGTAAATGTTTCAATGGCGTAAACTTCGGGGATAAAAATAAATTGAGTCCGAGATTAATCGACAGTGTCAACGTCCCGTATAACTTCATGAACAATAGTGTAGGTATGTATAGCTTTATATTAAATATATATATTTATGTAAACGTAAAATCGATCAGGCGCGTGACTCTGATAAAGTCTCTCAACGCATACTCATTCGCGATCTTTTTGGTTCGTATCTTTTTTTGTTTTATTTTCCTTCTTTTTTTTTTTTTCCTACATCGCTCGTTCGGTCTGTTCTGTTTGTCGTTGACACGGTGCTGTAGTGAATGAGCTGGTGACCTCAGCTTTGAATTCGAGCCTGACTCTCTCATCGCGTCCCACACAAACTTTCAGAACGCAAAAAAAAAAAGAAAAAAAAAAAAAATAAAGAATAAAGAATAAAAGAAAAAAGAAAAAAGAAAGAAAACGACAGATGAAAAAAAAAAAAAAAAATCCAACGACGCAAAATATTTCATGTGTTGTGTGATAAACCAAAATGTAAATGTTGAATGTGCCGAATAAAACAATCTTTTACGCGAATATTTATATATGAGAATAAAAATAAACGTATAAATTTGATTGAAATAATATTGAATTATTTTATTTGTTATTTTTGATATGAGAAAGTAAGACAAAAAAAAAATTGTTGAGTTGTAATAAGCAATCAACGATATTTGATTGAGTTATAAATGGTACAAAAAAATTTCCACTATCTCTTATTGCCATTATTGGAATCGCACACAAGGGTAGTGTTAAAAACACGTGCACATAATAAAGTGACGTCAGAGATGGTTCAAGGTCTTTTATTTGAACACTATAATGTAATAAACAATAATATATATATTTTTTTTTTATTCGAATAGGTAATTCATGCAAATCATTATGAAAATAAATTTCTATCAGTCTATTCAAAAATATAAATGCATTCATAAATTAATTCAAACATTTTGATATTATGCAAAATCCAAACAGACAATTCGCAATATATTTTTACTATTTTATTCATACGAGACTGAGAAAAAAAGGGGGAAAAAAACAAAATTTTCAACGAAGAAAACAACCATATCCATTATTGTTTACAATTTTATTTATTTATAATTATTATTTTTCTTTTTTTCGTTATCAATAATTTTATAATTATACCATGAAATTGAGTAGCGAATTTGTGTTCTTGTAATGATACAACTTTTTACTACTATCGATCATACTTTTATTTATTGTTGAATTGCGCAAAACAAACAAACTAGTTGACCATGAGTACTTTCGGACATTATAAAATAAAAAATAAACAAAAAAAAAAAGACAAAATGATAAAGTTTATTTATTTACATTTTTTTTTTAAGCTATAAATAAATAAGAATCCATCCTTCAACCACTATCTTATCGTTCGTGTTTTATGTCCTTGATTTTTTTTTTATATTTCGCGTCATTTTCCGTTTTATTTTTTTCCTTAATTTTCACCTAACTCAATTTCATAGAATAATTTCTTTATCTGATATACACATATTCATGCATTAAAAAAATATATGATATAAAAGTATTAGCATTTAAATTATCTTCATATAAATTATTATCACGAGACAAAGAGGTTACGTACTTTACCATCATTTTTTTTTTGTTTCCTATACCAGTGCTCGCACACTCACTCGCATTTTTTTTTCTATCTCATACTCTCCCTCTCACTCATCTTATCTTTCTATTTTATTATGTTTTACTTCGTGTATTGTCCCAGTAAATGGTGTGAAGGTATTTTTCTTTTATGACGTGTGACAAGTTGTACGAGGTTAAAGAAACTAAAAATCATGATTTTCCCGCATCGTTTACTTTGTGTGCTATGAAGGACGATTTTTGACCAGTGTGAAAAAGTCATTAGGATAGGAGCATTGTAAAAAAACAAAAAAAAAAAATTAAAAGGCACGTGGTAAACGGACGACCTCGAAAATCACTCACTTTTTATTTTATTCTCAACTCTCTCGTTAATCGTTTAAGGAATTCAGCATCATTAATTCATTTTCTTATAAATTCACTCATTAAATTTTATAATGAAAGGGAAAAAAAAATTTTGATGTAAAATATAATGAAAAATATTATTTAAAAAATCATTTTATATTTATAAATTATTTTTAAAAAAACTCTCACCTTTCATATTTCACTTGCATTGAGTGCGTTGAATTTTCATCCCAATAATTCTGCGTCTCCATCATGTTGACACATAGAATGATGATATTTTCCAATATAAATATATAATTAAGTTCCAAATAATGCACAAATACTAAATTGCACACGTGTATTTTTCAAACAAATAAAATTTTTATATGTATTAAGTATAAATTATTTTGTATTGGTTTTGTATATTGACGATTCGCCGGAAGTTGTACACAATTACGCGTAAATAACTACACAATGAATACTACTACACTATTCATATAAATATGTAAGTGGGTATAAGTGTATTAATATATGTGTGTATGTGTATTTATTACCGTGAGAATTTCACGAAGAAAAAAAATTATAGAAAATGTTTTTTTTTTTTTGTCTTTTAACACACCCACTCGTAAAAATGTCAACGCAATAAAATACGAAATAACTTTCAGGTGTATATAGTAAATGAAAATAAGTCCAAGTGTATGTAAACACGTTCTCGTTATATTAATTAGACGGGTGTTACTCTCACCAAAGCCCTTTCTATCAAAGTCGTCGTGAATTTTTCCTTTAGACTGATCGTATTGATATATTTCACTGTCGGAAGATCGAAAATTTCACTTATAAATACTGACACATAAACAAAAAATTTTTTTATCAATTGTCCGTAAAAGCATACGATACAATAGAGTATAATTTCTATTAATTATTTATTTTTATTCTGTTTTTCTGTCTTTTTCCGTCTGTCCCAGACGGAGCTTTATCTATTTCACTTTGTATATATCACCTCCTCTCACTGTATTCTCTTACTCTCCCGCTCTCTCACTGCTTCTCGCATCAACTATCATACCGACATAAACATACACTTGGACACAGACACAGCCCTTCCACGTGACCATCAGCGGTGGGAGGAAGCCTTCGTTGGTTGGCGATAAGGCCGTTGACTTCTTCGCAAAATTCCTCGAGATTGCCGCAAGTGATACACACAGATAAAATTTTATTTTATACAAAATTCACCAGTGCAATATCACACGAAGATAAAATAATTGTAAAAACAAAAAAAATATATATATATATATATATATATATTTAAATAAATTCACAAATTAAAAGACGAAAAAATACGTTTATATTTATATATACATAGAATAATTTTGAGAAAAGAAAAATTGGATATTTATATTTAGAAATATTGTTGAAGTATAGAAATTATTGAATGTGAATTGATAGGCGTTCGGTACGTTGAACACGCGTGTCGTTGTCCGGCAGGTTGTAAGGCGCGTATAGAGTGCGAAGGCCTTTGCGTTGTGCTTCGATGTTCACAATGGGGTACCGTGTTGCGGCACGCGGGTATATTTTTGTGGTGGGAGGTGATTCGCAAGTCAATGCAGGTCCGGCACGTCATTTCAATGCACCACCCATCATATCATTTTCATTTATCATTGTATCACATAAAAAAATTCTATTAATAATTATCCCATAAATACCGTAATCTCCGTCAATCCGATAATTTTTATAATAAAATTATATCATTATATACTTATGGATATTTTGAATTGAAATAGCTGTCAAACAACTTGCTCGAAACTATTCAATTGGCCGTTGATCATAATAAGATTATTAATATTACACTTGAATGACGCATATGTCTATTCAATTCTCACTTGCTATTCTTATTGTATATGTGTGCATTTCATAATTCACAAATAAGTATAAAACTTTTATTTATTTTTATTTCTTGTTATGACTGGTTTTTTTTTTTTCTTTCTTTCGGTGTGTGTATTTGAAAAGAATTTGTCTAACAATCTGAGACGGCTAAATATCACAGTATACAAATCATTATATTGATAATAAATTTCTGAAATATCAATAAAACTATACATATATTAAAACATTAACAATTACTGAAATAATTCGCATGTAAATATCATATTCAGATATATCATAAATTTTCGAATAAAATAATACATGATAATTTTATTTTTCATATGAATAATATAATAAGAGAAGCTATATAATATAAACTTTCTCAGTGAAAGTCTATTTATCGTGCTTTAAGACGGTACTGTGAGATAAAATAAGACATATATGGGGTGGGCGGGTATTGTGGCTGTACCAACGGCCACGCTATGTGACACGTGCGCGTGACGTCATAGGTTCGGTCACACGAGTACCGTGTGCTCCAGGTCACGTGTCCTGTCACGCGCTTACTCCGTAACTTCTCCCTTCTACAACATCAATGTCGCCGCTATCCACATGCTTCTATCCTACATGCGTCTATCTATATACCTTCTCCTATATATTCAATGTAATCAATGTTACGCGCGAGAATTTTCGCTCTTACTTCACGCTATATATTTATATTATTTGCTTTTCTTTATTTATTTATCTATTTATTCATTCATTTATTTTATTTTTTTTCTTTTTTCGTAAACAATTTCATCAGTGCGAGAAATATTTATTCATAATAAAAATTATTGTTGATTTTTATTTTATTTGTATGTACATGTTGAATAAAATGAAATAAATTTAAATTGTGATGTGCGGTGAATTGGTAAATTGCCGCGGGTGATTCAACGATAAAGTTTTAAAATAATAATAATTATAATAATAATAATAATGAAACAAAAAAAAACAAAAAACCATTAACGTGACGTTTTACTGTTGTGAAGAAAATATTATCACGAAGACAACCACAATTAATTTTATTATTGGTTATTTATCAGTTTATCGGTACACAAGAAAATTAATGTTCAAAGTTCATGTAAAAATAAAAATAAATAAATAAAAAATATGGACATTTATTTAAAGAAGACATTGTTTTATTTATTATTATTATTTTTTTTTTTTTCTTTGTTTTTTCGTTTTCTCAAGACGGATGGAATGAAAAAATTTTACAAACACCCGGGCAAGGATCTTCAAAATGCGTATGCATTGGATTTGCAAATATATATTCATGCACACGTGTACGCGTGCCACGACTCAGTGACTTTAAATATCTCTGTGTATTTTCTGACCGGCCTGAACGAAAATAAACAGTCTGTAGCAACTGCAATCTATTCTCGATTCGCTTTAATCATTCAACGCCAATCAAATATAAATACATGTATACAATTTTATTTCAACAATTATATTTATATTTATTCCCCTTCCTTTTCTATCATGAAAATAAATAATTAAATAAAATTGCAATGATCAGTTATCCTTAGATTTACACACTAAAATTTATATTATTCATGTTGGTTACATAATTTTAAAACGCGCATAAAAATTTTGAGACCGTGAGAAAATTTTCTAGAAAAAAAAAAAAAAAAAAAAAAAAAAGTGTATTCAGTGAATTAGAATCAAGAATGAACGGAAGTATTTTCATCTGTCGTGTACATATATACACATACACATACATTCACGCAAAACATAATTCAATTGTCTATTGTCTGTCACGCAATAAAAAAAAAAAAAAAAAAAAAAAAAAAAAAACTATGAAGAATTTCACGGTTTACATCGACAGTACATACTATGTACGATGAATATTATTCTTCATATTTATAAACTACATAGGGAGACAATCTTTCAACACAATAAAGATAAATATGGTTGTCCTCATTTTGTTAACTCAACTCCCTGTCACAAATGTAATAAAATATCCTACTTCACTAGTATTTCTAACTTGGATGAGGTGGCCTTCAACAAATTGGAACATTCACTTATAATTATATAGTACAAACTTGCATTCTCTTCACGCGATAATATTTTAAAGTCAAACACTCGTGCAAATATGAAAATATCAAATATTATACCACGAAATAATTATATTCTTAATTTTCAATTCAATAAATTTAACTGATACATTATATCAGTATAAGTTAATCATTAATATGAATCACGCAATAGAAAAAAAAAATTAATAATAATAATAATAATAACAATAATAAGTCTGTCATTCATAGATTTTAATAACAATCATAAAAAAAAATTGTTATTGTAAAAATTTAACCTTCTCATTTAAATAACAATAATAATTGCTACACAACAATCTCCACGTCTTGCGTGTACACGTGTTAAGAAGGGTAAGCGTGGTCGGCCGCGTGACTTGGCTGTTCTTTCATGCCCTTCTCTACTGATCACGTGGATTTCAATGCAGTGCGCACGCACATATACATATGCAGATAATCAAGCACGTATCTTTCGCGTTATTTTATTTACAGTCCAACTAAATGTATAATTTATATACCACATTCGTTACTCTTATATGATTATCAATACTTGTGATAGATTGCAATTTTAAAAAAATTGCCATTAAATAAATATTGTATAAATTTTTGTAGTTGTGAATTTTATTAAATTATGATGTTAATTGAAATAGTTAAAAGATATGAGACGATTATTGTTGATTTATTATCATATTTTGTGTGTTTTGTGTGACCAATATCCAAATCAATTTAATTTTATATTAAAGTAATAAATGTTTACGTTTCTGGCTAGAAGATATAATAATCACGTGTATTTAAAATATCAAGAAGAATGATAGTGTAGGCAAGAAAATCGTGAATATATGATTTAGATAAGAATTTAGATATATACAAAAGTCTTGGATGACAAAAAAAAAAGGGAAAAAAAATTGAAACATGAAAATGTTAATATTTCCTCGAAAATAATTCAAACACTCAGGAGAATATGGAATACTAAACATGAAGAGTTGAATTATTAAATTGAAAATACGAAATGGGAATCGAATGTGATTTTGTTCTTTTAATATTTTTTTTTTTTTTCCTTTTTTAGAGCAAGGCCAGCTTGTGATGCGCCTTTTCGGTTTTTTATGTCAGTTGATAAGACGAAAAATTCATGTACAAGTAACGATTAGATGTGGTTTTATTTTCTGGGTATTTACTTTCATTATCCAAATGCACCTGATAATGCTTTTAATATAATTTTTTTGTCATTTTATTAGCGCGGTGAGTAATTTTTATTTTTTCTGTTATAATCACGTTCGAAAAACAAATAAATAAATAAATAAATATGAAGTTTAGTTATTTAGGATAGTATAAGTCACGTTTCTCTCGTTAACCGATGAGACAGCATTCGATAAATGCAAACAGATAATAAAAATATTGAATAATTTATGATTGACCTCGAAATCACTTATTCAATTCTATACTGATGTATTACCAACAAAAAAAATATATACATGTAGAAACATGTGATTGTAAAAATAATTTTGACATTATCAGGTCAGGGTTTAAAATATTTCAGTGCGGAGAATGATATTCATGAGTATGGTATCGAAAACAAGAATATTATTTTTTGCTTCATCACGTTTTTTTTCATCCTGGTATATGCAACTTTGTTTACAATTTTCACAACCGGACTGCCTTATCAATCTGAAACCAGTCTTTCACCAGATTTGGTCAGTTAAACTATCACAGTTATCACTAACGAGTTCAGAATGTTAAAATTGATTTTGATTTGCACCCATTTACATATTTATCTTCACGCTAGAGTGATTTTTGTTACAGACTGCATTAGTTTTATTTTTTGTTTATATTTCAACGTCATGTGACACGTGTCGAGTGTAGATAATAACTTTTTGCGAATATAAATGTGTTGATAATTTTTTTCACCACTAATATAATTTTCAAATAATAACCATGAAAGAATTAAGAGAATAAATAATCGTAGTTGAAAGTCATTATTTTACTGACCATTATTCATTTTGTACATTGATCACTTTTTTTGTTTTCCTTTTGACACATTTTGAGAATTATTGTATACCACAAATATTAGTATTAATTTTTCATTTTTGCAATTATTGATTATTTAAATTTTATTATGACAGAATAATCAAATAACTAATGTTGACATTTAAATCTTTGTTAAAAGACCCACGAAGATAATGGTCTATATGTATATATATATATATATTACACACATCACCATACCATTCACATGGTAACATGAAATCAAAAAATTTGTGATGAAAAATTGATATAAATTAAAAGGAAAAAATAATTTTATTAATAAAATAACAATTTTTCAATTGAAGAGTGTACCCCCATTTTCTAATATAAAAGAGGAATGCGGAAATCATACGAATATCGAAAAAAATAAATTATACAATATAATTCTCATGCGTATGATTTTTAATCGCGATCACCACGTTCTTCAGCCCGTTCCTCTGCTCTTGCTTTCATTCTAGTAATAAATGCTTGACCTTTGCTCTTTCGAAAATTTTCATAGGGATCATTCAAATTTATACCAACGCCTTTATATTGATCATTTCTGTCACGAATTTCACCACCGGATATTGGCGCTTCAATTCCTTGCTCATTAGCGCCTAGGCCAGCTCCACCCCAGCCCATTTTTTTTAATAATTGATGACCCTTGTTACTCTCATCCAAACTGGTATCTACGGGTCCTTTACTATATGTTGAACCACTGTAAATATAATCCAATAAATAGTATTACTTGAAATCAATTTTTATTATTTGAAATTGCTTTCCTGACAAAAAACTTACAGAAAACTTGGTGGTGTGGGGCTTCGATCTTGTCTGTCACTTTTTCTTTCCGGACTTCTTTCTTTATTACTATTCCTTCTACTGCGTCGAGTTCGATTGTTGTGTGCACTACTACTGTGAGTACTGCTGCTACGACTGTTTCGCCGATGATTTGTCGTTGGCGAACGTGATTTACTCCTACCTCGCGACTTAGAACGCGATCTACTACGTGATTTACTTCTGTAACGTTTCTTTGGTGGACTAGGACTTTTTGAACGTGGCCGAAGAATTGGTGATGGTGATTTAGATTTTGGCCTTAAGCACGATATAATATCTTCCTCCTTTCGCTTTCGTGCTCCATTTTTCGCTTTATAATATTCATAAAGTCCTAATTTTTCCCATCCATCACTATTAATAAGAAAATAAATAGTTATAAATGAATGTATAAGATTATTTGTATTCAATAACCGAAGGAGATAATCTACAGTGTGTCTATGTATATTACCTATCTCTTGGTGAATCATGATTCGGTGGGGCATAAAATGCTTCAACAGCGGCGACCAATCGATCACTTGGTGGTGTTGGAGGTGGTAGTCTTATTGCTTCAGGATCCAACGGTTTGTATTCACCATCTTCTAGTTTAATCAACGGTACCATTAATCCAGCTGGAAGCTCGAAATAAGGCATACTTGGCATTAAATCCTCAATCGAAGGTTCGTGCATTGCTGGTGGTGGTGGTCCAAAACCTGGTGGTGGCTTAGAAAAATCAGGTAATGGCACCGTGGTAAATGGTGGAGGTTCATTTGCCGTAGGACAACCCCAACCTGGTGGTGGTTGACTAAAATTTAAATCACCAGCAATTGGTGGTGGAGGTGGTAATCCAGTATGTGTTGGTGGTATATTCATATTTTGTGGATTGGAAACCTAAAAAACGTTTTATAATTTTTTAATGGTTTTTTCTTTCTTTTTTCATTACTTTATAACCCTGAAAAATGACTAATTTTAAATTGCAATTCATTTACTATTGGTGTTGGTGGCGGTGCTGGGGCTTTTAATTGTTGATCTATAGCTATTTTTTGTTGTTCAATACTAGATATTTGTCGCAGTGCGTGATTAACAAATGCTTGATGTTGCGCTTGATAATTGTCAAATGTTTGCTTTGTGGAAGTTGTTATTGGTGCTATGGCGTTGGCGTAAAGAGCAACAAGACTCGCTTGATATTCGGACCAGGATGTACTTGGTTGTTTCAATTGTTCAATAATACTCTCATCGAAGTAATTGTTTTTAGATTCCCACAAACTCAATAATTTATTGAGTTTCGTCAGTTGTTCTTCAGTAGCGGCCAATGATGTATTACAAAACATTGGCACTACAACATTTTCCATTGATTTCCGCAGATCTGCGGATTTTTTCCTGGCGCTGGATAATAATAATTAAATACTTTGACTCATTTATTTTCGAATTATTAATCTCATTATTTAAAACTATGTATCTTACCAATGATGCAATACGTCATTTACTAGATAAATTATATGAAGTTTTTGATTGAATGTTGCGCCCTGTATTACTCTGAAAATAACATTTATTATGAAATTGAATTATATCAATTGAAATATTTCGAATATCTATAATCGCTCACAATTTTTATCTAAATATTTGTACTTACTTCTTCAATAAATGCTCTGCAATCACTTGATTACTTTGTAGAGAGATACTATTTTGAAGTATCCATGCTTTTCCCGCGCTTATACTATCTTTTGTACAACTATCAATAATTGGCTGCAAAACAGCATCAAATGCCGCTACATCAGTATTTGTGGATTGGGCATTGCTCTGAAGTGCTACTTCTTGTGCCTGTCTAACCGCATCCTCAACTCTACCCTGCTGTTGAGCCATAAGTGCAGCATGTTGTGCTGCCAAATTTTGTTCCGATTGCCTCACTTGCTCTTGTAATGTTGCTTGTTGCGATTGAAGATTCGCCAACTCGTTCTGGAGCCATCCTGTTGGCCCATTGATGTTCGCATTTTGTGGTGGTCCACCAATCGTCGAATTAACATTGGCAATAACATTCGAATTGGTGATGACTGGTCCCATACCCGGCGGTGGAACATTTCCGGGCACACCCAATGAACCAGGAAGCCCCCCAGGTAATACAGGCCCCGGGTTACAGGCAGGCACGATTCCAACAACTGGATTCAAACCATTATTCTGAGTATTTAATGTTGTTGTAATGCCGACATTATTTAACGGCTGTACTGGGGTTGAGGTTACTGATTGCTGCTGTTGTTGTTGTTGTTGTTGTTGTTGCTGTTGTTGTTGTTGTTGTTGTGGTTGCTGCTGCTGTTGTTGCTGCGAAACGTTTAAACGTGGATCTGCATTGTGCATTGGATTTATTCCTTTTTGCTTTAAAACTGTAAACGAATGACGGTGAATTATTGTAAGATGCCATATTTTGGTTTACTAAATTCATTGATCAAAAATATATGAAAATGCTCCAGACTCCGATGTTATTACCATTTTTTCTTTGTTTATTACTCTATCATTAATTTTGTTTATTTATCTATATATTTTTTCTAATACAGTATTTGTGCTTTCTCGTTATTAAAATGATAGAGGTAATCATTTTTTTTTCTGTTTTTTTTTTATATAGATGTTTTAGTGCATGTACATATTTGATGGAAAGAATAATATTTGATAGGACAAAAATCATGCTTGCTGTACGATTCAAATAATAATATTCTTGTAACAAAAAGTGTCTTTTAAGAGTTTCTGATTGCCAGTACAATTTTTTTTTTTAATTTATTTATTATTATTATTTTTTTTTTCACCTCGTTTTTAATTCACTTACTGGCTTGTTCAGTGGTCACTTTATACTGGTAGTAGTTGAAATGTTCGCCACCAAAAAGGAAACCAAATTTCGGATTGTCTTTCTGCTTATTTTTCGTCATTTGCTCAAACTCTGGTCCATTTCGCGCAACAAATTGTGCCAACTTGTCAATTATATTTCGCAGCTCAATATCTGTCAAAAAGATTAGAATCAAAACACATAAATAAATAAACACTAAATGAAACTATTTTGAACAATTGTGCATTTATTGAATGTTACTTTCTATATTTTGGCTCTAACCTATTTCATGTACTTTAAATGTTATCAGTATGAAATTCAAAAATACAATGAATCAACAAAAAATTTTTTGTCTTATAATAGATGATAATGAAACTGAAATATACCTACGAATATCTACAATATTATTTGAATATGTAAACAAATATCTATTGAAAAAAATTAATATGATAACATCATGTGACAAAAGTTACCCGGTTAATGCAATTTTCATTTACCTGTAGGTGCCTGATCCATATTAATAATTATTACTGTGCCACTTACAAATATTGTAATATAAATAAAACTACACAACTGAACAAATGCTCAGCAATACAATGAAATCAGAAACAAAATACATTATTTGTTCTCTACGGCTCAATTAGACAACGCTATACGCCGCCATTCATTGTACACGCGAGCTCATGTCTTACATTCATGAACGACAATATCTCATAAATGTCATTATCGCTCGATAACTGAATTTTTAATGAGAAGCCAGACTTATAACTAGGTAAATATGGAATCTTTCATTTATATTTGAAAAAAAGTTTAAGACCATCGTGAAAAATACAATTTCAATATAAATAAATGTCACATATTATGTTTCATGATCGAAGAATATATTCGGGATTTCTGATCAAGTTGAAATGCGCGCGAATGATATTATAGAAAATGTGCGCCAGTTCACGTGCAAACGAGCAAATAAAAATTCACTTTTAGTAAATTTCGGTTGGAGCACCATTATATTGCCTTGCGTTGATGAGAACTTTCAAAAAACATTTGTCTTTATAGTACTTTCAATACCACAGCGCCAACTCACACCCGTTATCGAACGGAGAGCGAACCAAGAAAAAAAAGAAGCTACCAATGGTCCACCACCATTACTTAAAAAAGTATTTCAATTTTCATTCAAGTTCATGAAATATAATATTTTATTCAACTTTTTTTTTGTGATTGATAAACGTTATACAGTGAGTATTATATATTACTGTTAAATGTCAAAATATAAACTTTTCGATGTTGGTCATTTTACAGTTTATGAGCGAAAATTGATGCCAACAATCAGCACATGAATTTACTGTTAATATGTTACAATTATTGCTATTGAATTTGTGCATCTATATATTTATCTATTACTTAAATTAATGCAATAAATTTTCTACTGTAATACTCATAGTCTTGATTTTTATATCAAACTGCAATTAATGATAACGATACATATGACGTATTCATAACCTAAAAATATTTTTGCCATTGTAGACATGCCAGTTGCGTACGACATAAAGTCCAGTTGGGCTGATGAAGTTGAACAAGAGGATGGTGTTTTACCTCCACCATCTGAAACATACGAAAATGGATTAAAGATTTTAACTGAATATAAATTGAACGAGGACAACAAAAAAGTTAAAGTGGTACGTACATATAAAATTGAAAAGCGATTCTTATCTAAAACGATTGCGCAACGAAAAAATTGGGCGAAATTCGGGGATTCAGCTGGCGACAGACCAGGTCCAAATCCAGCCACAACCATTGGCGGTGAGGATGTTTTTATGCAATTTATCTCCAGTAAAGAAGAAGACAATAAGACTGAAGATGATTCACTGGAAAAATTGAAAAGTATGGGTGACAAGGGTATTGTCAAGTGTCGTAATTGCAATGGCGACCATTGGACTTCAAAGTGTCCATATAAAGATACAGTTCTTGCCGGAGGAAAAGTTCCCGATGACAAAAAGCCTCCGATGCCCCTTGGTACACCATCGGCAATTTCTGACATTGGTAAACCACAAGGAAGTAAATATGTACCGCCAAGTATGAGAGACGGAGGCAATAGACGTGGCGATACAATGCAAGCGCAACGTCGTGATGATACAACTGCGATCCGTATTTCTAATTTGTCTGAAAGCACCACTGAAGGCGATTTGGAAGAATTGGTCAAACCATTCGGTTCCGTTCTGAAACAATATCTCGCAAAAGATAGACAAACAAGTGTTTGCAAAGGATTCGCATATGTTCACTTCAAATATCGAACTGAAGCCGCTCGAGCTATTTCACATCTTAACGGATATGGCTACGATCATCTTATATTGAATGTTGATTGGTCTAAACCACCCGAGAAAAATAATTAAATTTTTTTACATAACCTCGATCGTATCTGCCCCATTAAAAAGATAATATTCGGCAACATCCACTTATTGCATAAGTGAATCGCTTGTACTTTTTGCGAAAATCAATAAATAGGTATTTCAACCATATAATAAATACACGTCTATAATTATTGAGTATGCCAACATATGATAATTTTTTTTTATATGTCGTAGTAATTCTATTCCAGTTTATTCAATTTTTTTCTTTATTTTTTGTTATGAAAATCATTATTTAATAAGTTAAATACAGATGAAACAAATGACATATACAGCTGCACTTTATTCTTTTTTTTTTTTTTTTATACTTTTAGTTTTAAGAATTTAACATAATAAATATGGACTATTAGAAATACCATGTTCATTCTAAATAGAATGATCATCTTGAAGTCAAGGTGAACACTAACAACATATCGAATAGTAAATATGATAAAATTTTTTCATGTCATAAAAGTGTCGATTAAATTCATTGCATAATTTTTTTAAATATATATTCATATAATTAAACGAGTCTACCTAAGTACTCTGAAAGAACATGATTCTATACCTATTGAATATTATATAATATATTTTACGTTGATTCAGTATATATAATTAATATTGATAATTTCTCGTCTTATACTATTTTGAAAAAAAAATTTCTATACAAGACAAATAATATAATTTTTGTTCAATACTAGAAGTTAATATATGAATCGTGTAATCAGTATTTTTTATCTCAACAATATATATTTCAAAATTTAGAATGAGCCACATGGCTAAAAAACATTTTTTATGATCGATATGACATGCGAATCATGTTTATATATATTTTCCTTGCCTTACACACATAGTAATGGAAAAATGAGCCTTAATCAAAATAACAATAATTACTATCCTACAGTTGATTTGTAGTTTTTCACATCAGTAGATTTTCAAACATTTTTTTTTTTTTTTTTTTTTTTTTAATATCATAATAGAGTTGTTTCTTGAACACTCGATTGTCAAACACACCCTAAATTTATGGGCGTTCAACAATAAATTTTTTTTTTCTGACATTTTAAAATTACGTAAAAAAAAATACGTTCAGCTATGATGGATTTTTTTTTCCTTTTTGAAGATTATATAGGGATAATACCGAACAATATAAAAAAAAACTGGTAGCAAGTGAATATTACCATACGGCACACTTGGATTTCGGATTCATTTTTGATCCTACAGGACAATTAAAGTCTTTTGCAAAATCAATCATATTTGAAAATGGTCCCAGGATTCGAAATTCACCCGGACTATGAAAACCAGTAGTAATGCGAAATTTAAGAGTTTCTGGACGATATTTCACACACCATGTGTTTGCTGCACTTATCCAAAATAATTGTTTTGGATTGTAATGGAGTCCGGGAAGTGTTTGTTCCTCTTCATTTTTCGATGCCCATTTTTCATAAGCTAAATATGATACTTTGATGCCACCATTATCAGCAATATTTTCACCTTGCGTATTTATTCCATTTAACTGTGGGAAAAAAAAAAAAAAAAAAAAAAACAATAATATTTCAATTAATCATAAATGCACAAGATAATTTTTTTGTGTAAAAATTCTATGCATATGTTATCTTACGTTTAGTCCAACTTCTGCATCAGTATAATTGCTATATTGATCAATGATACATTGAGCTTTACCCAAATATTTTTCTTTAGTCGTTGACGCCCACCAGTCTACAAGATTTCCGTCATTATTGAATTGTCGTCCTTGATCGTCGAATCCATGAGTTATTTCGTGTCCTATAACAAATCCAATTGCACCGTAATTCATGTATTTAGGCCGCTTACTATCGAAGAAACTTCCTTGGAGAATTGCAGCTGGGAATTCTAAAAAATAAAAATAAAAATATATGTATTTATGAATAACTATATCAGTCCAAAACTTATGACAATAATTAAATATAAAATAAAAAATAGATACAACTATACTCACGAATACTATTTTCCAAAGGTGCATAAAAGGCATTGACAACCGCTGATGATCCATGAGATCTCCAATCACTTTTATTGACTGGTTTCCTGAACTCGCTGAACACAAAATCCATACCGAATAATGTCAAATTCAAAATAGTTTGTAAATAATTTTCACCACTCAATTCTAAATCGCTGTAGAACTCTTCCAGTTTGTTATCATCTAAAAGTTCATCGGGATAAGCAATGTGTGTAGTCATAGAAGCAGCTTTATCTAAAGCGCTTTTACGAGTATTTTCATCCATCCAATCAACCTAAAATTACAAAATTAAAATTGAAAAATAATTGGAATGAATTAATATATTCAGCATAATTCCATTGAATAATTCCACACAACAAACCTGCTTCAGAATTTCATTAAATTGATCTCTTATATCTTTCACCATATCAATAGCTTTTTTCTTTGCATCTTCATTGAAATATTTTTTAACGTAACGTGAACCAACGCTCAATGATAAACTGCCGGCAACAATATCAACGCATTCTTTCCATCTGGCTTCTCTCTCAGTCCTACCACTCAACTCGGTGTTATATTCTAATTGTCTTTTTCGAATATTCTCATTTAAATAACTAACCGATACTGAAACCACTCGCCACATTGCATAATTCGCTTGTATTCTTTTTGGAGTTTCATTCACAAGTTTTTCAAAATCTGATATATAACTTGGAACATTAACAATTATAGTGTCATTATCATATATTTTGGCTTTGGGCGCAAGCAATTTGTTGAAATATTCTTTCCATGGGACACTGGGATAATCAGTATATAATTGTTGGATACTCCTAACATTATATAGTGAAGTAGCATTACGACGTTTTTCCTTCGGTAGAGAAATCTGAAATATTTCAATGTTATATCAAATGAAACTTATAATTTTATTTATTATATAGAGTTTAATACTAATAATTAACATAATCATTACTTTCGCAAGTGCTTGCTCAAATTCAAGCGATTCAGAGAGTTCTTTTTTTGCAATTTCTCTCGGTGCTCCAAGAATTACAGCAATATCAATCATATAGTTGGCATATGCTTTTAAAATTTTATCATTCTTTCCCTCTATTAAAAATTCACGTGATAATTTAAGTGAGGGTTGATCCAACTAAAAAAAAATTTTTTTTAAATATAAAAATATTATTAATAATTTTCAATCTGAATAAATACAATTATATTCAAATAATGAAACAGTTTTATGCTTACACTTAAGACTCGTCTGGTGCTATTTTTTAAATCTGAACTAATACTGAGATCAATAAAATAATCCATTGAGTATCCCATCTCACGAAATTTGTATACCGATTGAATCCAATGAAAATCATTTTCATTCCAATTATCACCCTCGAGGACTGGCCATCCACCTAATTTCTTCAATATTTTTAAAAGTGGCTCAAGACCCTGTTCCTCGATCGCTTCTACAAATGAAATTTAATCAAAAATATCCTCGCAATTATTTATTCATTCATTGCAATTGTTATTTTTCAATAAAAATTCTACAATAATTCTTACTTTTATTCATACAAGACTTGTACAAATTCTTGACAAGTTTAGAAGGTTTACGTTCATCAGGCATAATTGGTTCCTCAATAACTATTCTCAATTGCTCACGTACTTTATCATTAATTACACTAAATGTGTCAACAGTTGTTTTATCATCAGGTATAGTAGTTTTTTGTATATAATTTCCACATGCAAATTTATAGAAATCATCACATGGTTCTATACTACTATTCATATTGTCAAGAATTCGGGATGCTGAAAGAAATTAATGAAACAAGTAAAAAATGATTGGATCATTAGTTTACGATGAACAAAAATATATACACTCAATTTATTTTTGACTCACCGGCATGAATACACGCAGGTGTGTAGCATATATTTTCTGGTACTCTTACAACTTTTGGTAATTGTCCTTGAAGTGCTTCAGCTGTGGACGGTAGCATCTCAGTTTTAGCGGCAACTAATCTCGATTGTTTGCAATTACGAATGCATGAGCAAATGAAGCGTGATGCCAGGACATTAGAAAAAGCAAACGTAATGATCAAATATATGAGATAATAAATTTTGTAATGTTTCAATAATTTTTTATAATTCAATTTCATATTATATTCTTTTATTATATTATATATTTTTTTTTATATGCAATTTATATATTTATATATTTGAATGAGTCAAATTGACAATAATTTTTCTAAAATAAAAATTAATTTAATGACAAACGTCAGGGCCATGAGTGACACTGTTTATCAACAAATGACAGTTAATTAGCGAATGATAAATGATTTTGTGTGATTTAAATTTTTTAATTTTACAATATAATAATTAAAATTTTGTGAATAAAAAATTTCATGAATAAGCACGTATATATACATTATTGATTTGTCATTTAATTTTCTTTTTTTTTTTTTTTTTTTTCGTATAGCATACGTATATCATATAATCATATATCCTTCAATTGCACACGTGGAAATTTTTATTTTTTTAAATTTATAAATAATTTATAAAACAATTTAAACGATTAAAGTTAGATCGTGAGACATTTCTGCACTGAACGTTAAAGGTCATTAGTTTTGGTCGTGACATTTCATTTGATTTGCAAGACTTACGAATTTTTTTACTATACAAAATGTCTCTATATAATAATTTCAATTTATTTAAAAGTTTCACATAGTTTCAATTGAATTTTATCGATCGAGAATATCGAAAATTATTTTATAATGTATATATACATAATATGCTAAAAGCCAAGCATAATACATAAACACATTTATACGTGTGTATAAAAAGTGTAATATAAATGTGGGAATATAACTGGTAAATGCCATGAGAACGGCAACCTACCTGTCTCTGTATCGCACGATTTGGAATTTGTCATCACTACACCGATACCAATTGCCAGGGCAATGCACAAAAGGATCCCGGAAACCGCAATCACCGTTAGACCACGTTCCAAAGCTGATCGTCGCCTCCACCATGTTGGATTTCTGTAAAATTAATTTTATCCGATATGTTAATATCATCTAACTATAGACATTCTGGATATTTATAATCCTGTTTAGCGGCTTACTCAATATAATAATAATAATTATTATTATTATTTTTTTTTTTCATATTAAATTTTTTTTTTATTCATTTAGTGAGATTTCTACCAGTACATTCGTGCTGAGATGGAAGAATAACTGACGATTTATTCCTACATAGACAAAATTTATATGACATGTATCTAATAAACGTGATGTCTTTCAATTTTTTTTTTCTCAACACGTGGTGTTACCTAACTTCCTTTAGTTGTATACAATCAACTCGTCATATTATTCAACATCCAACGACATTTGAATACAAAACAAACAAGATGATAAAATACGGAGCAAATAATATTTCTCTGAAAAAAGAAGAAAAAAAAAAAATATGTAAATTAATAAGAGTAATAATACGATAATAAAATTCTTGTTTCTCTTCAATTTTATTTGGACGTCGATATCATTATTCATTTCTTGGCCAAGTTTAATTTGATCTGGAATTAACTCTTGCGTTGTTTTCAAATTTTTCATTTTAAAGAAAATAATAATAATTAATATTTATGTACCTCATTAATATTTCATAATAAAAAATAACTTCAATGTGTCATCAAGTAAAAATCAATAAATAACTTATTGTCATAAACATATTTCTCGTAAGCGGATACAAATTATATAATATTATATGTATATACATATATATATATATAAGTACATTAATAAAAATTGATTTATACTTTTTTCTGGGCCACATTAAAATATATATATATATATATGATTGAAATTGTATAATTTTCTTTTGTACAGTAATGGATGTTAATACCTATATTTCACATCAGAATTCAATTGTTCACAAATACACGAGTAAAAACATTACAATAAAAAAAAACTATGTGCATATATACGAATAAAGAATATTTCATGTCTGTTGTTGACAGACTTTTACGACTTGGAAGTAGAAGCTATTGAAGTGCTCAACGTGATTTCACTTCAAGACAATTGAGACAGCTCTTCAATTTTTTTTTTTTTTTTTTTTTTTTTCATATTTTCTTTTCCTCCTCTTCTCTTTGTTGTTATTATTCATGTTTATTATTCAGTTCTTTCCAGCTTCTCTTGTAATGTATTACCGGCACATCAAAAATATATATATTTATTTAATACTTATATATGTATCTTGAATTTATATTGACTTATCTGGAGCATTTCAAATGACTCGTGCCATAGCTGAATGAATAAATAGTTTTATTATGGCTGGTAAATATTAAATGCTGCACGAGTGCAATATCAAGCTAATCGAGACTGTCTACAATGGCGCAAATAAATACGTCAGTTCACAACAACAACTATACTAGCACGGGTGTATCGACCTCGGTGCACAGTCAACGCCACAAAACATTTCAAATTTACTATATAAACACAAATAGCTATATATATAAATGTTTAGTTGTTTATATATTATTATTATTATTATTCTTTTTTTTTTGTATAAATGTATCGTAAAATGCCATTGTGTGAAATAATTATTTTTAAGATATGTAAAAATAATTTTTACATATAGTTTATGGAACGTGCTGTGTATGAAGTGTTACTTTTTTTTAACTTGATATTTTGGAAGAAAAAAGAAATTTAATAGAAACAAAATAAAAAATATTGTATGTATATGATTTGTTTTTTTTTTTTTTTTTTTTTTTTTTCGATTTTATATAAATTAGGATGTTAATATATGAGAGAATCAAAATTATAATAGATAAAATAATTATGTGACCCGAATTATTTGAAACTATTGACATGAGCAATTCATTTGTCAATGACGCTACATAAATTTGTAATGAAACAAAACTTTCATTTTACAATACTGGGTCAATGCTAAATTATTTTGAACAAAAAAAAAAAAAAAAGAAAGAGAAGAATATATTTCAGTTGAATATTATTATAAATGTTATAAAAATTATTTATCTTGTTTTTATTTATTCAAGCATTAAATGCAACGAAGTTTATGGATAATGTGATATTGACCTGCAGGAATGTAGAAATTCAATTTTGGCTAATTTCAAATATTTCGCTTCAATGACTGGACAATCATGTCAAATTCATCATGAGATTTTGATTGGTGTCCATAGCACCGTATATCTCGAATAAATTTTACAATTTATTCATGAATAAAAAATACTAAAGACTGAAATTATTATTCTTTTTTTTTTTTTTTGTTTTTGTATAAAGTAAATTAATTTTATCCAAAAAATTTATTCAATTGAATAAACACATATTAATGTATTGAAATTGACATGACGCATATTGTGTGTAAATATATTGCGAATAATTATCTAAAGAATACTTTTACACAAAATTTTTCACTTGCATAATATAAATAAATAATTTTATCTAGAAAATCTTGAAATTCTTGAATTACCTGCAATTATATTTATGTATTAAATATTTTAAAAACACTTTTATTTATATAAAATTGAAATATATAAATATTTAATAAAATAAATACTATCATTCATCAATATTGAAATTTAACCGTGTACAATAAATAATAGAGAAAATACATAAATTCATTGAGGTTATTCCATCAGGAGAATATCGAATTTAATCGACGTACACGAGGTCAATTATTGACGTTTATGGATACACGATATCAACGTAGATTAATGCATGGCGACAACACCATACTATTTTCATTGAGAGTGTGTCATGAATTTGTGTCATCCGAAGGACACTAAATATTTTATGAATATACTAAACAACTGTTTACCTATACTCGTCATTTTCATCACGATTTTAATTGTACGCGCGAAATTTGACCATGGTATTTACGTGTGTACACATATACTATCAGTAAAATTATAATTACCAATACATATTTTATAAACATAATTTTTCGATTATTTTCATTATTATTTTGAAATTCTTCTGATGAACGTATCTTCACACTTAATTTATTGTTGATGGATCTCATCGTAAACGTTAGCCATTTTTTTTTAATGACCTCACCTGAATTAGCTAAATAATCATAATTATTTACCATTCAAGTGAAATATTTAATAATTGAAAAAAATAATAATAGGAAAACTAGGAAAATTATTTGAAAGAAACAATTTTAATATACAGACATTAGAATTGTCATTTCACAACAGAGTGAAGTCTACAAGTTTTATTATAGAAATATGAATTGGCTGAGACGTATGTATATGTATATACATAGTGTATAAACCATTTATCTGTTAACGCAATAATTCCTCACAATTTCAGGAATTACCGCCGACGACTTGTCCCTAGGATGAGTATCTGTTTCACACTATGTTTCTGTCCAATTATCGAATTGTGTCACATTAGTACAGATTATCCTCGTTCAGGGCTGAAATGCTTATCCTAATAGGTGGATCAAATATTACTAACAATTTACACGATTGTGGAGATACTAAATATATATACTGCATGCATATATTAAATATATTTGCATTTTTATATTTTACAGGCAGGACATATAATTAATATTTTCATGTGAAAATACACAAGAGTGAAAATGATATAGGATGTATAAGAATAATCAAGGTTGTTGGAAGTTGTTAATTGTATTGTAACATGTAAATTGTATGAAATTATATTAATGAAGAATTGATTTTATAGATTGGTGATAAATAATAATTTTTTTGTTTATATTATTTATCGAATTTAATCGATAAATAATCATTTTTATTCAATGTATTTGATAAAGATTTTTGTAATATTCATTTATTTTTCACAGATTTTATATATTTAATTCTGAATTGTCAGACAAACGGGATTATTTTCATTTTAATCCCTTGTATAATATCATCAAAAACTAATTTGTTCATCATTAAAAAATTCAAACTTGCCATTTCATTTTTGCAATAATACGTTTATGATAACGACGCGAAGCAGAGCGGATGGGAGGGGGGGTGTTATTGAATACGAAGAAAGCGTAATTTCTCTATTTTGGCCGAGGATGAGATTAATTTTACTACGATGTTTTTTCAAGTGTATAATTATTTAATGGTATAAATCTCGAAATTGATTTATT
Source organism: Dinocampus coccinellae (assembly GCA_963920625.1). Classification (NCBI taxonomy): domain Eukaryota; kingdom Metazoa; phylum Arthropoda; class Insecta; order Hymenoptera; family Braconidae; genus Dinocampus; species Dinocampus coccinellae. The sequence goes on from OY987186.1 coordinate 11,471,349, forward strand.
ATTGAATTTTAAATTATACTCTGTAGTAATAATTATTCTATAATAAATAATATATCGTGCCACATGTTTTATTATGAATAATATTGAATTTCTTATGTTGTCTTTTTTCACACATGTGGATATATTTGTGTGTGTGTGTGTGTGTGTGTGTGTGTGTTATATGCACAACAAGAGTAAGAGTCGTTATTTTGCATAATCGAAAAATAAATAACGATAATTAATCTGTGAGGATGCGATTATCAATCAATAATAAATTGAAATTATTTTATTGTATTTAAAGTTTACCCTGTGTCTGTTATTATTATTATTATTATTATTATTTTTTTTTTTATTTTTTTTTTTTTTTATTATCAAGAGTAGGGGAATATTAAACGATTGGAATAGACGAGTCGGATGTTTATTGTTATGACGAAAACTTGAGAATACGAGAGAATACAACAAAATAAATTTTGATAGTGCGCTCTTGGAAATTTTTTTTTCTCCAATAATTTTTTTTTTATACAATATGTCAAAAAATATGAAAACAAAATATGATGAACAAAAAAAGTATATAATAAATTTGTTATTGTCGCGACTGAATGATACGTTAGTAAACATTTATGTAAAATGATTGTGTGATAATTTTTAAATAAAATAATTATTTATAATGGGAGGAATAACTCGGAATATTAAACTTTACATATATTATCAATATGAATCATCACTTGTTATCGATAGTTTGTATTGCGCTCAAAAACCATATAATATGTATCTATACTTTTTTTTTTTAAATATGTAATAGAGCGTAAAGTGGAACTTCGATAGTGCTCATCAATGTTTATGATCCACGTTCTCCTACGAAGGTATTTTATTTTTTTACATGGAGCACTTAAAAATTTTTGTCTCAGCAGTAAAGTTTGAAATTTATCTCGAATACGTGACACGAAACGAAAAATGTTTGCGATACATGAAATTGTACTCCAAAAAAATATTTATTCAAACAAAAAATTAAATAGATAATTTTTTTCTATTATTATTATTATTATTATTTTCCTATCATTCGAGCATATAAATCTATCATTACAGTTGAACATAATTCACAAATAAATACAAACTAAATACATATACACGTGGTAGAAGCACCTGTTTAAATAAATAAAATTGAAACTGGTCTACCTATAAAGATCACATCATCACGAGTTCCTCTCATATCAACGTTGATATAGTGTTAGACTTTACGATGAAACAGTTTCAATACACATACACTAAATGAAAGTATAAACGTTCACGTTTGCTTTCAACTTGCTCACTGTCCCTTCACATTTTATGAAAAATAAAAAAAATATAAAGTAAGAAGAAAAAAAAGTAAACTCCTTTGCTCGAGTCAAACATAGTAAGAGCAAACACATTATTATAACCGCAAAGGGGATCAAGAGAAGAGTGGGTTGCTGTAAAAGTCATTTGGCACCGTTATGTGTACGAGGGTCGTGGCTATAAGTATTCAACGTGAAATTTTCGTCTCAACTTTAGCACAAGAGTTATTAAAATTCAGTAGATCTTGTTGTAAATACAGCTTTACATCAAGAGATCGTAAACCTTGCACCATGAGATGACACATACATACATGTATAAACTCATCCCTCATCATGGCGGTCAAAAAGAACTTTCACCACACGAGGTCAGACATATTATATACATGTATGATATGATGAACTATACTACAAGTGGACCACCAGATAATATACTATTATTTTACGCATATATGTGTGTATGTGCTCGTCAAAATGATTTTACAACCAGTTCAAGTCGAAAACAAAAATATATTTCAAAACTGTGGTTTTTATTATGAAAACAAGTTCTGAACTTCCGTATTTCAACATCGCAGTTTTTGTATATAATTTTCATATAAAATTTTAAAAAATATTTTTCATATTTATTGTTATTGTATTTTTATTCATTTATTATTTGTTGCATTATTTTTCATTTATTAAAATATTCGTAGATACTTGGAGTAAATTTTTACTCAGAATTTTCCACTGCGATATTTCTTTAGTTTCTGTGTGTGTATGTGTTATTTATGAATGTACTCGTAGATAAGTTGCACATATGCAATGCAGTATAAATATAGAGATGAAAGAAAAAAAAAAAAAAAAAAAAAAACAAATAATAAAAATAATAATAAAAAAGGAGGAGAAAAATGGAAAATGAGGCGGTCGCAATGACAACTGTGGTAATTTGATGTTGTCAAGAATAAGCGGCGATGTAAATAGTGGAAAAAAAAACTTTCTTCTATTTCATTAATTTTTTCCTTATTGTTGAGTATAATTTGTATTTCAAATTTTTTTGCCTATTTATATATTATTTATTTTTCTTCACGTGATAAATGTGATCATTTAATAAATAAGATAATGTTTTGCATTTACCATCTGGATAAATTTCTAATTTACAAATAGCCGCAAAAAAATATCCACGAGATACAATCCAATTGACACGAGTTTCATAATCATTGTGAAATTGTGGAAACAGAGTCGGATATGCGCCAACGTTAAATTGAATATTATATTATATTTTTGAGATTTAAGATTTAGGATTCGAAAAAAAAAAAGAAAAAAAATCTGTACACGTGAATTTACAATTCCAACACATTTAAATATCATCTGTACAATTCAAATTAATGATTAAAATGTGGTCTTTTAAATTGGATAATATTCAAAGTTAATTGAACATTGATCAAAATTATAAACGAACCCCAACGTAACATGAAGTGATTAATTATGCATCTTAATAAATTAAATGATAATTAAAATATACAGATGAGTTGCGTAATTTCAATGCATGGGCTGTGACATTGTTTATCATTGAAAATATAAAATTGACATGCATTGAAATCTCATATAATCATTCACATGAATAAAATACGTACAATTTCCACTGCAATAATATATTTAAAAAAAAAAAAACATATTTTAACTTACTTGATTACTGTTTGTTTCATACTATTCGTCATTTATGACAGATTATTATCACCACTTTTTAATAAACTCACTACGACATAACACCTCACCTAGTCAAGATACCACGTTCAGCCCCACAATAAATATCAAGTAAATATTATTTTTTATATATTAAAATATTTTAATATCTTCAACTGTCCCCATACGTGGACATATGAGCAAAGTTATTTCTTTTTTTAAATGAATCGGCGGGAGAGACGATACAGGTGTGGATGAATTGGATTGGAGCGTAACTACTGAACTGAACGAGCGCGCGCACTTCTCCAGTGTATTTAAACGACCTCTCCCTCCCGATCACATGGCCGCTGTTTCTCTCATCACATTCACCCACTCCCGCGTACCTTTCAAACGCACACAATGCATGTATTTGCATTAGGTATGATAAGTGTACATATATACCAATGATGTATATAGTACATATGTATAATAAATAAATTTTACCACGACAAAATGCAACGACGACCGAACAATAATATCAAAATGCCATCAACCTCAACCTTCAAAATTTATAAACAATATTTTGTTATTATTTTATTCTTATTGTTTATTATATTTAAATTGGTAAATTAAACATTTAAAAAAAAAACTGTTTAATCAAATAAATGAATTATTTATGAATGCATATGTACATTAATCACGAAGTTCGTGATCAGAATTATATATTTGATTACTCGCGACTATAAATGAGGTTGTAACGTCACGCTCAAATATTATTGCACACACCAGAATATGGTTTATTTTTCAAACCACAAATAATTTTATTTTGTCTATTGAAATTTTCAAAAATTAACGAATGTAGCGATTTACAAAAAGAAGAATAGTATAAATTAAATAAATTAAAAGTACTTAAATTGTGGGAAAATTTAGCCTCGCGCGACTTTGACATTTTACGATGTTTTTATAAATTTTTGATTCAAAAAGTTTTATTTTTACGTTGTGTTAATTTGACTGGTTTAATCATATCCAATATAAATCGCATGATTTATTAAAATAAATATGATTACTAATGTATTGAAATCCAAATTTATTTTATAATTCTCGTCTTCAAAGCGGATATTTTCTGATCTTCTGTATTTTAGTACCACATAAAAAATAAAAAATAAAAAAATTTACCGTTACGGATTTAAATTGTCCAACACAATTGTCAGGCAAAAATCAATTTTAAATACTGGAATCATCATTCTATTTCAATTGATACGATAAAATTAATTTAATTATTACAATAAAATTCATTTGAATTTTATTCGGGAATAAAAACAAGAAAAAAAAAATGAAATACATTGAGTACATTCTTGAGAGTATAGTCAACAAAACAACAGCAATGCAAATATAAATTGAAAGAATTTACCATCGATCAATTATGTCAATTATTTTGATTAGACAAGCATCAATATTGACAATGAAGAACCATGAAAATTATTAGTGTCAATCAAAGTGACTCAATGAATAATCGATTGAAAAAATAATAATTAATAGAAATATATAAAATACATTGGAATTGAATAATTTTACTTTTTGCTTTGTATTTGTATTTTCTCAACAATAATTCTAGAGATCTAGATAATTATTAAAAATAATATTCACAGGCAAAAGTAAACTAGGTCAGAGGAACAACTCTTCATCTCAATCGTCAAGAAGCTAAAACTTGTTCCTAGATATTTTTTTTTTCTTTCTTTTTGCTATTTTTTCATTTATTTTTCAATGAATATCGCGATTGCACCTGGCTGCTGCGACGATCGACTGACCTAAATGCATTCAACGATAAGGCAATTGCCATTAGTTCACTTATATGCAAATATACCATTGAAAAAAAAAAAAAAAAAAAAAAAAAGATCTAATCTTACGTGAATATGATACGGGATGGTTGAATAAGTCATATTGATGGGAAATAAATGTTATCGCTTTATAATATACCGTTAGGGATAAAAATAAAATGATTGGTTTCGATTGTATTATAAACAGGCATGAATTTACGTCGTGCCATCTTGTCCTGTCGGATTTCTTCAGATTCACCGATCCAACTACACATTAACATTGAAAAAATTGAACATTACAATCCAACGTGATATTATAAAATCCGACAGATTAAAAAAAAAGTTTAATTCTTATTTTTCTTCATGCTTCTTATCTAATTATGTATCAGAAAGAGGATAAAAAAAAATTATTCTTACATTGATAAAATTAATTTATTAGTTGGTTTTATGGATGTGATTCTCTCTTCATACACGAATACATATAATATCAAACAACTTAGAGATTTTTTATTCAAGTTTTTCATCCTGGGATTTATTATTTTTATTACTATAAGCAATAAGTGACAAAATTTTTTCTTAATGGTAGAGTATCCACAAAAAATGTTACTAACAATAATACAATACTTATATATATGTATATAATTTTTATATGTGAATTAATATATTTTTAAGTGTATAGAAAATATCGGATATTTCAAAGTAGATTTTTGTGGTGATTACGCCAATGTTCATCCATTGACCTTATATGAAAACGGGTTACTCAACAATCATGACGTGAATTCGTATTCAAAATAATTATCAATTCTACCACGTAGACATCAGAGGAGATCAACAAACTAATATGAAAATATTAAAATAGTGCAATATTTAAACTTATAGTATCATATCAATTGCGATTTTTATTTTTCATTTAAGTTAATCTCAAAAAATTATATTACTGATATCGTTATAAAAGTGTTAATAGGTTAATTTAATTCCATAGGTTTATTATTTTTTTTTTTCGTGCTGTATCTGTAACTATTTATGCTATATATATTTTATGTATATAGAAAAAATATAAAAAAAAAAACACAGATAAACAAAAAAAGATACAATAAATTTTCTTTAGTACGCGGATAGTGTGTGTACTAGTTTGCATTTCCCGACAAACTCGACTCTCAACACCGTTCATTTGACCTAATCCTGAATTTTTTTTTTATTTTATTTTTTTTGTTGTATACCGTTGCACTTGGAATACAAAAATACACACATACATAAATTTATTGGACTGTAACAATAAAATATGTGGAAAATGTCAATGAACCTACACGTAAAACAAAAAATAAAAATTACATACAAAGTTCAATCAAAATTTTTCATAAATTGTACTCATTATTTTATGTGATATCAAGCATCTGTTGTGTTCTGAAGCATCTGAAAATTTTATAATTTTCTACAAAGATATTACTCCTTTCATACATTTGTTTATCTTATAAAATCTACAAATAAATTTCAGTATGATGAATACACGAGCTTTAGTCCCACACACTCAACTGTGATAAGAATGTTCCGTTATATTATGGGAGTGGTTGTTGATGAAGTTGCCATCGCCAACCAATATATATTTATATATTGCAATATAAACGAATTGTAAAAGTCTCCAGGACGTGAGAGCTCATGTTAATGCAGTTATTGTTCTTGATCCATCTCCTAGACCGCACCCACACATTTATTTATATTCAGATATATCAACTTTTCATCGTACCTCCGCATATCATTGAACATTCAGATTTTTTCTACTGTTATTCAATTTATCCATCAATCACTACATTGATATTTACTTGTATAGTAGCATAATTTGAATAATTTAAAATAATAAATTTTTTAAATCGTCGCACTCGTAATTCAAATAAAATTCTTCTGAGTACCAAACGCGAATGGAGCGACCGAACGCGACATCTCACAAGAGATGAGAATAAAAGCGCTCTAGTTTACCGATAATATATACATATATTTATTTATATAAACAATGTCATCTACTTTAGAGGTAAACAATATTATGTTTTGGTTATAAAACACTGAATTTAACACTCTTTATCTCTGAGATGCTGATTTATAAATCATTTATACTAAAATAATTCGTAATGAGTTAACCAAATATAAAAAGTTTTTTGATAATGAAATATAAATTTTATAATAGTTATTTATGATTATCGAAATTGCTAAAGAAATGATAAAAAATAAGTTGAAATAGTAACTGTTAGCGATGATCGATAATCCAGAAAATTATTATCGTGAGATGTTTTTACAGAAAATGACCACTTACGATTTGATTATTTTTTCAATTCAGAGTTTTTAGTAATATCAATTGATATGTAATAAATACAAGGATACAATTAGGGTCTCACTATATGTTAAATATTTTTATTATTGTCATATATAATTTCATGATATAAAAAAATGTAAGAACAAGTAAACAAAATTTATTTTCTTTCAAGTTTGGAAGTGAATTTTGATTTTTTTCATTACTGAGATGTTAATTACTATTAGAAAATTCATGAATAATAATTTTTATATCCCTTCTTTTGTCGTATATATTTCAAATAATGTTGGAGCATCTTCAGAGAACATCCAGATATTTTGTATTTTTTTCATTCATCTGATAAATGTTGGAGTGGCGAACACACATAAATAATGCAATTCTGCTGGAACGATAATCCATGATATTTATGATGTCTTATCTCATTCAAATTGGAGAGCGCGTTTTTGGTGAGATCGTTGCTTTTTATGTACGTTTTGTGGTGTCCGAAGGTGATCCACTAGATAGTGGAAGAACCCAACATTCCAGAATATTTTTAAGTGGAACATTTTAAAAAGAAAATAAAAACATACAATGACCATAACATATTATCTCCTGACTTCGAAAAAACAAAAAAAAAAAAACAAAAAACAAAACAAAAAATAAGAAGATAAAGAAGAAATTTAATTATTTCCGCATGTGAATTTTTTTTGTTTCCAATATGAATATCTAAAAAATATTACACAGAAGAGAAATTGACATATGGTAAAATGAATGTTGCAATTACAAAATCCAAATTTTTTTTATGTATAAATTCAATTTGCTGTTCATACATAATAAAAAATTTATTATAAATTTTTACAGTGAATTTTATTCATATTCTATGGATCACAATGGATGGCATGTGACTTATTTGGATCATAAATATTTCAAAATCAAATGCATACATAAAATAATTGTATAAAATACAGTATGCCCAACATTCTTGTTTTTAGTAGAACATATACAGATATATATATTGAACATATTGTATCTGGACTTTCACTGCTTACGCGCGATTTCGATCCCCATGAGACATTTGCTTGCGTCAAAGACTTTATTTACCTTCATCGTCATCAACAGAAACAACAATAATAATAATTGGTCGTATTTGTTTTTTATGAACTTAAAAGTTCATTATATCATAAGTTATTAACAATATATCCTAATCTATTAATTATACTCAAAAATACAGCACAGAACGTTACACGAGAAATTATGGGAAAAAAAAATTCTGAAAATCATGATGATAATAAAAATATAGATTAGAAAATAAAGATATAAAAAATGATAAATATCATAATGATAAAAAGAATCATTTCAGTAAAGATTTTTTTTTGTATCCAATTGCATGTAAATGTAATGAAAAAAAAAAAAAATAAATAAATAAATAAATAACTGAGACAAAAATTATTATTCTACTAATAGATAAATTGATAAATTAATAAAAGGTCATTACTGAAAAATAGTTATATACCCTGGCCTTGATATTCAAAAATCCCTAATATATTTACATAAATCTATTGCAAAAAAGAAATATTAAGAATAATTTTGTATTTACGGGGAAAAATTTCTCTACAGTTTCTATCAATAATAAATATTTTGTATGGGGTTCCATTTCCTTCTTGAATATCCCTCAAGAATATCAATTTGTCACAAACACTTATATATATTTCAATGCAACACGATTAGCATTTTATTAAGTTAGTTGTGGTAGAGTGAGTGTGAGCCAATATATATTAAGAGAAGGGGAAACTCGACTCGACACTCGAAAGTACACAGCCTCCGCGTTTGCAGTAGTGGTGCGGATCGGTTCTTTCTCCATTATTTATTCACCACTCCTCCACATTCACAGCAACGACTCGTGAAACAACACGACAAAAGACTGATATTTCCGTTCCAGCTGAGTTCACGGGTGCACCATGAAACCAATATTATTTTTGTGAGTTAACATTTATAATTTAATTAATTAATTATATTTCATTTATTTAATTATATTTTATACACTGTATTTATTGCCATTTTAATTTATTTGTATACATACACGCACTGTTTATTTTAAATGTTTTTTTATTTTTTTATTTTTTTCTCATCTTATTTATTATAAGGAAATTAAATGCATGAATGTTATTTTTTATTCTCATTTATCTCATAATTGTTATGAGTTATTTAAATTTATTTTTGAAAAAAAAATTAATATAAATAATAATTGATTAATAATTTTAAAATAATTTACATTTTTTTTCTTTCAATATTTCTTATGATTAAATTTAAAATCAGTGGTATGTATTTAATGGTATTTAAACTGTTGCAAATAAATTTTTTTATTTTTTTGGTAAATTTACTTTTTAATTAGTTTAAATTCATAATTTACATGACGATCGATTAATCCGCGAGTGAATGGTCGAGAGTGAAAACATATGGTCTCGTAGCGCAACAAATTGGAAAGTGGTTTCAACTGAAAATCATACCCCGTGTGTCTACCGGTATGATCTGAATATCAGCAAACGCGTGTGGCAAACTCAAGTTCCCCCCGAAAAAAAAAAAAAAAAAAAAAAAAAAAAGGAAGACAACGAAGAAGAAAAAAAAAACAAATAAAACAAAATGATATTGAATAAAAAATAATTGAACAAAACCGCGAAACCACTTTGTGGAAATTTATTATTGCCATTTCCTAATTTAGAATACCCCAATCAGCTGAAATTACACAACTATTATATGTATTTCGTATGAAAAGCTGTTGAAAAAAAAAAAGAATAATAATATTATTATTGTGTAATATGTAAACTTTATTCCACCGTTTTATTTTATTTTTTGGACGATGTGTAATAACTTAATATACATATATTTTTATTAAAATGTACTTTCAACAATTTATAAAATTATTTATTAATGTAATTTTCATAATAATTATCCCATTCGATTTTCTTTACAAGGTTATCGCTCCACAAACACGTCAGATTATCATTAATAGTAAATCTGAAAATAAGTCAACAGATATATGAAGATTGATAATTAGATTGTTGTATTATTGAGAGAAAGAAAAAAAAATTAATAAAAGAAAATAGTAAAAGTTATAATATTTTTGTTTTGAATAATTATTCACGGAAGTTCTATTTCAAATCATTAAGTAAACGCACTCACACGCTATTTTCTTTCTTTTCCTTTTTTTTTTTTTTGTATTTTTTTTCCTCATTTTTCTTTAATATTGTGCGGCGAAAGGCTACATGTGGATATTATATACACATAAATGTTGATACATTCCATGCGTTCCACGTGTCACATGACAATAAATTATACCTAGTTATTTATCAAATCTCATAAGTAGAAGTTTATTAAAATATTTCCATATTAAAATTAAATTTTTTTTTTTTTATCTATCAGTATTTCTTGATATAATAACATAAATTACACGTAAAATAATATTAATATCAAATCGTCACTGTTGTAATTCAATAATCGAAGTGTAGAGAAAGGCCACAAAAATAAAACTCGAGGCAGTGTGTGGATAGAGAAGGTTGAGGAAATTACCGGTTTGTCGATCAACGTGACTCGCGTTATAGAATAGAATTTATTTTTCCTTGGAATACACGTCAATTGGACCGTTAGAATCAAGCAAACTTCACGTGACGCAATTATTGCTGCAAGCATGAAGAATTACATTAAATAACGATGACGCTTTTATATATATTTAAACATTTATAATTTTATTCGACTGATATGGACTTGAAGATTGATGATGAGCATATGACATTGTATATATTCATCGATAGGCATTTGATCAGTCGAGTATTTATTAGTGTTGTTAATGTTTAAATTGTATAACTTTCTTCATTAATAATAAATATCACGATTGATTTATACATTAATTTATTATGTAGGTAACCGGTTGTGTCTTCATATTTTCAATTTCATTGCAGCATAATCATTTTAAAATCACCAATGTTGCCACTAACTCACGTGATTTAGCAAAATATCATTAGTTAATATCCAAAATCACGTTTAAATAAATAATATATTAAATATATATAGAATTTATATAATCAATATAGAAAAAGATATAATTATTGGTGAATCAATGAATTTTTATTTTTTATCTTTTCATCACTAAATAATATAATATTATTTATTAAAAAATAACAAAGAAAATTCATAATATTCAGGTGTGAATCAATAGAAATTTTTTTTTATTCATTATACTTTGCATATTTTTGTATTATCTTATTTGCAAATGCTACTATGCTTCTTATAATGTAATCACATACAAACCGCATGCCATGATCAAAAGCCCAGAGAAAGTGAGTCTGCTGGTACGTGAATGTCACAGGTCAAAATAAACACATCACATATAAGTACTAGTACGTGTGGTATTATACTGTTTAAGTTATAATGTATACAGACTTATTATGAATCAATTTACCAAAGAAATAACATGGATCCTCCCAAAAACAGCACGAATAAATGTACATGTATGTGGCAATTATTGTCTCAGCAAAAAAATATTCATATAAATATAATATATGCACTCGGTATGATAGACAAGGTGAAGCATAAAGTTCAAAAAAATTTTAGTTCAATTAGATTTCTATATGAAAATAAATTATAATATGTAATAATTTATATTGTATTTATATAATTACATTTGTTTCTTCAAAGATTACTGGGACTCTGCTTGATAGCTGGCAGCAGATCTGCCGAAGAAGAATATGAATATGAAGATGAACCGGCGCCAGTACCAGTCACACCAGCTCCTACTAGACCTGCTGGTCGATTGGGTGGTTTATTATCACCCAGAAATAGAACCCCTGCAGGAAGAAAACCATCACCGGTAAATTTTTCAATTTTTTTTATCTTTCATCTTCTCATTCTTTAAGTACAATAACTTTTTTTTTTATTTATTTATTCTTTTATCTATTGTATTTTATTTTAGCGATGATTAATTTTTTTTTGTTTATGCAGACAACATCGACCACTTCAAAACCAGTTGAACACGCAGTGGATGCGGCGTCAGATGAAGGTGAAGAATTTGTAGATGAAAATCAAGAGTATGAAGAGTCTCCAACAACCACGACTGAAGCAACAAAAAAATTACGAGCTGGTGGCGTTCGACCGTTCCGGTATAATTTAAATAATTTAATATTTTAAATAATAAAAGTGGAATTTTATAATTTTATTTTAATATTAATTTTAGATCAAATGAGGATCTTCTCGCAGCACTAAAAAGACGAAGAGCACAAGCGAGCACTCAAACAAAAGAACCAACGACAACACATTCACCAACTGAGCACACAACTAAATCAAAGTGTGTATTGTTACATTGATTTAAAATTAATTTCAATCAAGTGGTGATAAAATTTTTTTTTCATTCTCATTTAAATTGTAGAACGTCAGGTGGACGCAGTCGACTTGGCGCAAATGAAGCTGCACCTAAATCATCAATTCGTAGTAGATTTGGTGGTAACAATAAAGCCAAAGGGGCACAAGAAGACGTACAAGAAACGCAACAGGATGAGGTTCAAGTGAAACCCAAGCCCTATCGTCGGGGCTGATTGATAATATTCAAGTAAATTTAATCAAATGAAGGTGATTAGAAAATATAATTTGTTATAAATTTTTTTTTTAGATATAATTAAACAGATACAATAATGACAACGATGAAAAAAAAAAAAAAAAAAAAAAAAAACAAAAAAAAAATATTTCTTATCAATTCACAGTAAAACCTCAATGTGATAAATATTTTCTTTTTTGCACAATTATATTCTCGATGTGTATTATTATCACAGTGATATACTTGAGTAATGATAGTTATACCAATGGACTTACTTCCATTCAATTTAATCATTGATAGATACAATAATTATGATAAAAAACAATAATGATAATATAAATAATAATAATAATAATAATAATAATAATAATAATGAGAACAAATGTATATGGTCAATTGATTATTTTTTACGCAACACCGAAAAATCGTGTACATAGGTGTCTATTACGACGTCTTCCAGACTATATTTTTAATATTGTATAAATGTAAATTAACGATAAAAAAAAAATGAAAAAAAAAAAAAAAGGAAGAAAAATCAGCATTTTCAAGGCAATTAAAATACATATTTGAAATTTAAGAAAAAAATGACTTTGTCTTTTAAAACCGAATAATAATTCATTGATTAAATAAATAATAGAAATTCTAACCAGCCTACACCTATATTTCAACATTATATTCATTGTTCATCGAATTTGTATAGAAAATCACGTGATTTAAACTCGTGGGATGAGTGAATAAACAAAAAAATATCTTGTATAGTTTATGTACAGTATTTTCTATATAATACCGAGTTAAAAGATCACAGCAATCAAACAGATCCTAATACAAATGACTAGACGAACAATGAATAGGAATAGGTCAAAGTGGGATGAGATAAATCGAATTATTTCATGATTCACCACGATTTCCAAAGTGTTTATATTTTATGTAAAGTTGAAACTTTGTCAAATATTCATCGGCATTCAATGGTTTATATTGTATTTTTCAATGCGTGTATTTTATCACGAATGTATTGTAGTGATGTATTTTCTTGACATCCACTCATAAGATGAGTTTAGATTTTTAATAAGGAAATTTATTATCACCACACGTTTTATGGCCTTCCACCATTATTTTTTCGCCAGAGGGAGAAGGTCATTGTGGAAGGTGGTTGACTCATGATGAAGAGGTCTACTATGGAAAATAAAAATTCACTATAAATAAACAGAAAAAAAAAAAAAGAATAATTTTTTTATTCATATTACCGGACAACAATAATACCTATACCGATGAGATACAAAAAATAAATAATAATAAAGATTGAATTTAATGAGTAGATTTTTTTATTTTATTTTTCCAAACTTTATCATTTGTTTTTTTAAATTTTTTTCTTTAATCAACAACAACGACCCACAAAATGATGCCTTAAGAATTCGATAAACTCAGTTCAAGTGAGAGTGTGAGAAGTTTCTGAAAGTGAGAGGAGTAGAGACCCGGACGGCCTTGAAGGGAAACAGGCATACATATACAATATAATATGTAGGATCATTTCACTTACAAATACAACTGTCTGCGGATTTTTGGGGTACAAAACCGAAGGAGGATGCAACACACGAATGTGAGACTGCATTAAATATAGATATGTGTGGGCGAAAACAGGGAAAAAAAAAAAATGAAATTCATATGCACGAATAAGGAATAAAGTTGGAAATTCTAATAGGACTTTCAAATTTCAAATATAGAATTCATTGTATTATTTATTTGTTAATGTCAAATTATATATATTTCATTTAATTTATGATTTTAATTCTTGCGAATGAGAATTATGTTGACATGATATATGTGAAATTAATGTATGGAGGTAAAAGCCATATCGGGTGCAAACAACCTAAATTAAATGGATTGCAATATTGAATATACTAAGCATCAAGTTGAAAATGCCATTGGTAAGGTCATGAGTAGGCTTGCAAGTATTGAGCACATTGAATATCAAAAGTAAATTGCATTTACGATTACATAATCCAGTAGAGACGTTTCATGCCATCTATAGTGGATAGTTGTCGTTGTACTGTCGTATTTTTTTCATTCTCGTGGGCGCCTCAACGGGAAGCGCACAAGTTTCTCTGACCTTTTACTAATGTCAGCGGGGCGTTAGACGTATTATCAACTCTCCCAACACGACACGTAAAAAAATTATATTGATTTACAAATTGTATAAATATAAATGTATTTTTCATTATGTAAAATTGTCATATCGATTTGCAAACAAAATTTATAATACAATACGAAATGTAATACAGAAATTCCTGTTAAATTTGTGTAAAAAAAATTTCTAGATGATGTACCAAGAATTATATTAACCAATAAAAGGCAAGCAGAGGCGCATTGTGAAATGAGGAAATAATTATGAAAATATAGAGTACACACGGCTTAGCTTACTAGCATCTGACAGACTAATTATATTTTATTTAATAGTATATTTATTTATTTATATTGTAACGATATTTAAAATATTAATTTCACATAATTGTTTAGTCAAACACACATATATTTATATATGAAATAATAATTAAACAATAATGTAAGTAATATATTGAGAAAGGTTAATGCAAATGAAGTTGTTATTTGTAATTTGAAGTAGAATGTATAACGCGTCGCGTGGCAGAAGAGCGCACAGGACTTTCTCCGGGGCGGAGATCCTTATATTTCGCTTTCCCTGATATACACATATGTATATATATATATATAAATTGGTATGTGTATCCACACACTTTTGGTTTACTCAACATGTGAATATTGACCATAGGTGCTTATCATCAATACAAGTAAATCGATATATTGTCGTGCTCGTGAAATACACCAAGAAATATTAATCGCAAGTAAATGTCTTCATACAATACATTTCGAATTACAATAAAATATCAACGTAAATTAACGTAAATAATTGTCTCACATAAAATTCACTACAACAATGATATAATTATATTCATTATAATTTTCACGAATAGAAATTAATGAATGTATTGATTAAATATATATATATTTTTTAATTTTAGTATAACATGGATAATTTTTTCAATATTGTGGAATGCATATAAAAAAAAAAAAAGAATAAAAAATAAAAAAAAGAATAAAAAAATAAAATTACAGAAAGTATCATGTATACAACATGATAATAGTGCAATTGATTGATAATAATAAAAAGACATTCATATATATATGTATATGTGTGTCAATAAATAAAATGTTGCAATGATTCGATATAATATTCAATGTTAAGGTTACGATATCTTCATGGTGTGCGATCGAATGGCAAACATTGGTGCGTTCACGCGCTCAAAATAGGTCAAGTTGATATCCGGTTTTGGTAAATTCGAACCGGAATCACATTCACTTCTCGCAATATTGCAAAACACAATTTTTTTTCTCACTCCCTTTCTCCCACTTCTCTCATGTTAAATGTTATTCATTTCTCAAGAAAAATAAATTAAAATTGAAATATATTAATGAATAAGAAGAATAAATACATTGAATTCACTAATGAAAAAAAAAAAAAAAAAAAAAAAAAAAAAAATGTTCTTTTATATATCACGAGGGATGAAACGAACATTTTCATATAATTAACATACTGCAGTACTCAATTATTCGGTGTGAAAAATCATCCTTTCACTCTCCCAATACATTAATAATTATTTTTGCATATGTAGATATTTTAAATGAACAAACTATATATCTACGTATATATATACGAGTATAATTAGCTTTGTATATATGAGTATTACACTCAATGAGAAATATAATTGCAATGTTGCGATGCAGTTTACCTAGGCAAATGTCAAGGTCGTTGATTATTTTCGTCGCCATCACATACAAAACCAATCCAAATTATAAACCATTATATTACTGGGAACAGTTCATTATATATATCTATATGCGCAGTAGTATTTAAACCACTCGTATATTTTTCATGGAGAAAGCGATCGATCTGGTGTAAAAAAGAAAAAAACGATGCGAGATGTGCTCCAATGTGCACGTGCCGACGAGACGACAACTCAGGGACGCTATCTCATTGGTTTAAAGCAATTGCTTTGTCTCTCCACTTTTTTTTTTTTTTATTTCATTTTTATCATTTTTTATTTTCATCATTTATTTATTTATTTATTTATTTATTTATTTATTTATTTATTTATTTGATTTTTAATTTTTCACCTTTCCCAAATCCCTTTTGGATTTATTTCACATGAGCCATTGATGGTAGGATTATCGATTCAATTCGGAATCTCATTTGGCAAGTATTTCCATCGACACTTTTACTCTCACTGGTGTGCCGCACACGATTTCATCCGTCTCCAGTGATGTGTTGACCAACGCCTCTGTCCCAAATACCAGAGATAATCATTGCACGAGACTCAATGTCACGGATTGATTTAATAAAAAAATCCTTGAGGTCAACCAGCGTAATTTTTCGCCACAAATATATACAATTTATTTTGTATTTTATTATTTTTTTAATATTCTTTAATTTTTTTTTATTTAATATATAATGTAGGCCTTGATGACGTCCTTCGTTTGTCCAATTGCGGACACATGGAAAATGAATGAAATTTCTTATATGGAAAATTATAAAATTCAAATTTATTCGATTGATGGGAATTAACGATTTTTTTTTTTTTTTCTCTTAAATTTCTTGTTTTATATTTTCAAGTGACACATGAAGAATTTTATATTGTTCACATGTACAATATTCAATAAGTCCCGTATAAGTCATGATATCTCATACGTGCCTGGTATTTCTGAAAGCACAGGTATAAAAATATAAAATCTACGGGCACATACAATAACGGCGAGAGAATCCGCAAGTTGGGTCATTGAGATTCCACGTGCGAGTCGTCGTGTCCTCCGCGAAAGTGCAACTATCAAGGTCCACCCAACCGCTTGTTTTTCACTCAAATATATAGATACATACTTTCCCAATATTTTTTTTAGGTGATTTTTAATATATTTCATGGCAATCCCAACATTCAAATTCACAAAAGGTAATTATCATCTTTAAACTTGAAAAAAAAAATTTTCTTTTAATTTGAACCAAAAAAAAAAAAATATCTATAATATATCAGTATCGTGTTGTCATTGAGACATCCATTAAATGACTTTCTACAAATTATAAAATAATAAATATCCACAAATCATTTTTCGATAAATACTTAACAGAATATTTATAATTTGTTCATTCACTGTATTGTTCTCAAATTGCATCCGGGTTAACTGGTAAGACAAGCGTCACTCACCAGTGCACACGACAGTGGTCTCTGAACACTTTTATATATTGTAACAACAGCATTCCAGAAGCCACAAGTTTGTCACAAAAATAGGTGAGTAACATTTTATTTTATTTATTATTATCAGCTACATTACATATCCATTATGAAATACTCTAACATCATGCATTCGTTCTTTTTATTATTATTGTTATTATTTTTTTCTGTTTAAATTTATTATATTATCTTGAGAGACAGGATGAAAAAAAAAATTTGAATAAACGTATATACGTGATATCTGATGATATTATTATTCTTGAGGTCATTGTACAACTGTAATTTTGAGTTGACTGTTGCACCCGGCTCACGAATACAGTCAATGTCTGCCTATATTTAGGTACAAACAAAAAAAGCGTCTTCTATCATATCACAACGGATATATGTTTTGTAGGTATAAAGCTTCACTCATTGAATATTAACTGATTTCTCCATTATACTCTGTGTGGTAGGTATAAAAGATAAAAAAAAAAAAGAAAAAAATTGTGAGTCATACAATATTAATGGATACTACTAACATCCCTTCTAATACCTATTGCCACAACTTTCCGATGCCAATAAACAGAAAGAAGAAAAAAAGAAGAAAAAAAAAAAATTAAAGAAATTAATTTTTATTAGATCATAAAATTATGTGAATGGATTATGAATATTATTTTTTCTTAAATTTCAGTTGAATGTACATACTTGGAATGAATTTATATCCCAGACTTTTTATTTTTTTGTTTTTTGTTTTTTTGTTTTTTTTTTTTATTTATGAGAAAAAAAAAATTATTAAAAGAGAAATTGAATAGGAGTGTATTAAATATTTTTTGAGTAATCGCATTTTGAATTAGTGCTGTATAAAAATGTTTGTCATATACTCATACATCTTTTTGAATTCAAAGGTAATACTTCAAATGTAATATTTCAACGAATAAAAAATCATATAACAATTATTGAAGATAAAAGTAAAAAAGGAAAAAAAAAAAAAAGAAAAAAAAGAGGAACTTGAAGATGATAAATAAGAATTGAGAGAATGAATAAACCGTTGCAAGGCCAGTCACATTAATGAACTCGTCTCAGTATCTCTAGATCCGGTAAATAAAATTTTTTATTTATCTCTACCAAAACAATAAAAAAATTTTTTGTTCTCTCTTTCTTTCATTTTAGATCATTATTCACTAAAAAATAAATGAATGATTTCGTATTGGAAAATAAAAATTAATTTTCAAAATTTCAATTGATTAATAATTGAATTAGATACAAATAAATAAATAAATTTTTCAACACGTTATTACATATAAAGTTCCAAAGAGTAATACGATGAATATATGTATAAATTAATTTACATATACATAATTTTGAATTTTGTAAATCAGGACAATACTATTCGTCATTTATCACGTAATTAAAAAAATTATATTTCGAAACAATTGAACAATAAAATAAAAAAAATAAAATTAATTTCACATATTCATAAATATAAACATATCTGTATATTTGTATTAACATGTACATTGACGATTTCCAAGTGTGTTATATACGTTTACCGAATGGTTGTCCACTTTTCACATGGCTGGTGGGGTGGCTATGTCGGCGGTCGTGGTGGGTGGTGTATAAGTAGCGGTCTGCCTTCGCCGGCGTTCTCATACCCTCACCACGTCCCTCAACTGCCTCTTACTTTTACTTTTTTACGACACGTTCGTATACTGATCGTCCGAATCGTGTTCACGTCGCGAGAGCAACGACTCAGGTGCAATACATATCGAGTTAAAGCTTGATTGTTTGCTTTCTCAAAGGGAAGCTGATGCCAATGAGCACTTGGCTCTTGTGATATTAATTTAAATTTCAAATCATTATTAATTATATCGTGAAACCATCATGAATATTTAGTGACGTGTGATTTTGGTTATTTAAATATTATTTAATATAAATAAACACTCGGGTGATATAAATTTGAGAAATTGTCAAAAGTTATATTGCAATAAATATAAAAATATCGTTCGAAAATAAAAAAATTATATTCAAGATAAACAGAAGAAAAACAGAAGGAAATTGTGTCCTGTGCAAATATGTGGCTGAAGAGTGCGCTTATGTGAGTAAAAAATTGAAAAACAAAATACAAAACAAAACAAACAAACAAACCAACAACTAAACACAAAAAAAAATATGAGATATATATTTAATTTGTCTACTATTAAAATAATAATATTTAAATAGAAAAATAGTAATAAACGAATATAAAATAATAGTTGAGAATATATAAAATAAATTCTTCTTAATCTTTCATACTTCATACGTGGCTGGAAACGATTTACCTTTCTCCTTTGCGTTTGTATATACTCGTCTTCTCTCAATCACATTATTGCGCCGCTCCCTAATACCCCACTATAATCGCCGGCATCTGGTATAAAGTGGTAACTTATGCGCCACTATACTCATATATATACATATTACGAACTTTCGCTGATTGCGACTAGATTTAGTCAAGAACATTGCGGTTCAGATTTATGACATTATCATTATTACAATTTCAATTCTGTAAAATATACATTCAAGAGCATATATAAAGAGCATAAACAGGTGAAAGATTATATCGTCTGACTAAAAATAGTACAACAAATGTTTCAGGTGAAACTTATAGTAGTGGTCTTTTCCTATTTGCAACATATACTGTCTATCATGTCTGTAACTGTGTCTCTTTTATAAATATGAATAAATATATTTATTCATGGCGCAAGTAAGAAAGTGGCGTTTATGAGTGAATGCATTTGCTACTGTATATCACACACAATTTCCAAGGTCAGGAAAATAATTAATTAACATATATTTTAATATTTATTTACATTTGATCTTTTACTTTAACTATAGAATAACTATATGTATTATATATTACATATTTATATTTGTAGTTGAAGTAACAGATCTAGTCACGACTTATTTTCACCTTTTACCTTTAGTTATAAACGACTTGACGTATATATTTGATGATGGTGATGATGTTGATAGCTTGTCGCTCGCAAGAATATTGTAATATTATAAACAGTAGGGATTTTAATCGTATCATTATCCAATTGCTTCATCTTTTCCTTTCAATTTTATCAAAGTCATGTGGAGCCCGTGGCTTTTAAATAATTTGAAATTTCTCACTTTTTTTGTTTAAATTAACAAGAACTTTTTGAACATCGATAGTATGTCTTTGTCATCAATAATATATAACATAAATTTTGTAATAATCTATCAATATATACTCTATTATTATTTATTTATATACTCATAAAAAATTTTATTTCTATTCTATCGTTTTGGGTCAAGTGTAATTGACATGTTTGTTACTAAATAAAACAACTTGTGCATTATTGCACAATGATAAAAAAAATTATCTGATATAATTATTAGTTTTTTTTATTAATTATTATTGATTTTTTTTTTTTTTGTTTTTCTTCTGAACATTCATCAATAATATAGAAATTAGATTTATTTATTATTGTATATATATATATATATTTTTTTTAAATTTGTATTCAATTGTTTCATCGGATATGACGACAAAATAATGCATTATGGTAAATTGTAAATTATTAGTTTTTAGCTCGAGGCTCTCTTGTGGTATTATCCATATGACTTACATAAGATTAAAAAATCACTGGTCGCGCGAGCCACCGTTAAGTATATAATATTTGCTCCACGCAAAACGCGTATAAACTCAATACACGCATAAGTTGTACTCTCGCGCATAAAAGACCGCTTTCTCCATATGGTTCCACTATAAATTCCATCTGAGTATTCTTTTTTTCAATTTTTTATCTCTATATTTAACGCCTATTGGTATTATTATATACATCAACACATATTTATTTGATAAGATTTTTTTTTTTTTTTTAATAAACCGGAAGTAGAGTTATAAACTTAACTCACAACGATAACTTATAAAAAGAAAATAAAAATATAGGAAATTGTTGTTGGTTTTTTTTTTTTCTTCTCTGGTTGTAACAACTTTCATTGATATGTGGTGGGGAAGAAGACAGACTTTATTTTCTCAGTGAAATGGATGATAATCATTAGCAATCTGTTGATGCTGATGTGCTTGTTTAGATCACCTAGTGACATACATGATGAGAAATCTGAATGGAAGAATTGCTAAGTGTAATTCAATCTCTTTATGCCATTTTGAAAATTTTATATGAAGATTTGTATTGAATTTAATCATGAGAAACAACGGAAGTGTCAGATATATATCTCGTATCAGTGACACGACATACTTGAGATAGTTTACATGATTATAATAGCTGTTATATCGCATACCAATTCATTTAATTTCACGACAATTTTAATGTATGAAAAAGAACTTCCACCGCTTGTCACGTCATTTCACTGTCTGAACAACTGCCGATTCACAAATCCGATAAGCACCTCAATACACACTATTAAATGAAATAAAATCACAAAGTTCCACTTTCTTTTTCAAATTGGGATTGTTTTGAAATGAAAAGAAGGAGTGAAAAATAGGAACAATAATAATAATGATATAACAAAAAAATTGTATAGATGGCTGTATCAATTGACAGCCTTGAACAAAAAAAAAAAAAAAAAAGAAAATAAGTTGATAAATACAATCTATCAATTCACTGCGGTAGCGGTTCTATCTCCCATTTCAATAAATACACAGTGCTCGTGATCAAACTGTCATTATTTTTTACTGCTCGTAAAGACAGTGATACCAATTTTTTTTCCTTTAATTTTTTTGTTTGAAAATATGTATTTGTTTACTCTGGATTTCATTGCATTTTGAAATGAACTTTTCAATATCCAAATGGGATTGTCTGGAAATGACTGTGCGTATGCATATATTCAAAGTTAATTTCGTTGGATGGGAAAGCGATTTAATAAGCTTTGGAAACACTATGTGCGGTTCTATACAGCAACCGTCAAAATGCGAGACTCTTCTCGTCTCTTAGATTGAACCGTATCCATCAATTTGCGCGCGTTAAATTTATGTGAACGCTTTCACCATCAATGTAAACTTACAAACATTAAATAATCATCTTTGATAATTTTTTTGTTTTTTTTTATCATTTAATTATCGTAATTGCAGTATATGCGGCGCCATCGCGTATGCAGTAGCTAACAAGGACAATATTACTGAGACTAAACCCAGTCATGAGTACGTCGACATTCGCTCATCAAATGAGAAACTTCACGCTGAGACTGTTGGAGGTATATAAATATTATTGTGAAATGAAAATATTACTCACATGTGTAATTTCAATTTATTAATATAATTTTTATTATATAGAATTTGCTACATCGCATAAGATACCCGATAATTTATCAAAGCCAAAAGATGATGAAACTGAAGATGTTGATAAACGTGCAAACATAACAACTAACGTAGTTCAGAAAATTCAAAAATTAAATAGTAAAATACAAGGAATTGAAAATGTTGAACAGAGCTTAGATCCTATTTATTCTACAAATAAAAATGGAATTAATGTGAATTCAAAGAGACAAGCTCGAGTTGAACTTGAGAATTTTAGTGATTCCGGTGTGATTCAAGAGGGTGGCATTAGAAAGTTAGATACATTGAAAATGAATGATGATGATACTAGTGAGGTAGTAATATCCGGCGTTCAACTGAGGTGAATTATTTTATTATAAAAATTTCTTATTTTCACTTATTACTTAATTATTATAGATAATTGTGACTTTTGGTATTGAATCCTTTGACTTTTAGTTCCGAATATCCAACAACAATGAGACCAATACTAACTACACCTTATGAATATTCTCGTTCATCATTTGATTTTATTCCGGTAAATATAATTCAAGATGACCGGAAAAATTCATGGACACCATTTAGCAGTAGTAATTTTGATGATGTTGGCGATGTAAGTCTCGTACCAGCTGGTTCCAATTCACGAATTCAAATAAAAAAAGGTCCAAACGGTAAAGATTATGAATACGAATATGTTTATTATTATTACGATGAGGAAGATGAATCAAAAGCCAGTGCATCGAGCAATAATGATCAAGGCATCAGGACTACGCCGTCTTCACGACGTGGAAGTGTCAGTAATAATAGAAGTAAGTACAGTTCAGCTGAACGACCATCAACAGTTGAGCCCGCAAGCAATGAAATAATTTCTAAGAATGGAATCCGCGGAAGACAATTGAATGAGGGTGAAGATGTTTCTGAAGAGCGGTTACCGACAAATACAAGATTTCCTCCCAGGTACTTGTAGTCCAATAATTATATTGAAATACTTCAATATTTTATTTTGACGGGTATTAATTTACTAGGGATAAATATTTTTTTGAAAATTAGATCAAGATCGAATCACAATACGGGAACAACTGAACCAACTCGGGCTCGAGGAAATCGTCCAAGACCAAATCTTGATCTTGTGGATTCAAGCAGTTTTAGAACTCACCAGGAAGGACCAGAATTTCCACAAACACTTCCAAAGGGTCCAGTACGATTCTTAGGTGTCACGCCAAATGAGAGTAGTGAAGAAAAGAATGCAAGAAATCGTGCACGACCGTATAAAAATCAAGAACCCACCCCTGTAATCGAAGCAGTCGATGATTTTGTACCGTCGCAAAGAAGACGACCAACGAATGAACCTGTTGTGAGTGTTTCATTAAACAAAAAAAAATTTTTTCCATCATTTTCATCTTGGATATATAATTTTTTTGTAACAACAGGTTGAAGTGGAATTCAATCGTGGTAAACTCGGGCGAATCGCAAATAATGACGATGAGGAACACGAAACTTCGTCAATAAATTCTCTCAAAGAAGATAATCTCAGTGTGATTGATGACAAATATAATTTAAATTCTACACCTGAGATTACTACCACATTTGAAACGCCAACCACACAATATCCATCAGCGATGGATAAAGTAGCTCTTGATCTTTACGCCTTTCTTCAACAGGGTCAGAGTAATTTGGTAGATGCTATGACCGAGACTGATGATTCCAGTGAGAGTACCACACAACTGGAAGACGATTCAACAACCGAGTCACCTACAACCACTGATCTAACCTCAACGACTACTGTCATTGTAACCACAACTACAGAACCTACTACAACTACAACAACTACAACTACAACCACTACAACTACAACTGAAGCTCCAACTACCACGAGTCAATCTTTAATTGGAAGAGGTAAATTTCGTCGACCTGGAGTTCCTGGTGGTTCAGCAACCAGAAATCGGTGAGATTCGAATTTAAAATTTTTTCATTACATTATTAATAGAATATAATTAATATCAATATTCATATATATTTTTTCTTTTTCAGATTCAAGTCAAATAGCTTGAGTACAACTACAACTGAAGTAACACCAAGTGAACACACTCAAAAACCGCGAACTCGTTATGGTGGATCATCTAATGGAGGATATAAACGACCTAGACCCGGTGCAAAATTATCAGTACAAGAAGAAGAAATTCAAAAAGATAATTCGAATAGTGTAAATGTTGAAAAACCTGTGAATGGCCGAAATCGATTCCGTGGCACTGGTGGAAGATCACCCATTTCAACCACACCCAGTCCATTGCCCAATTCTTCTTCTAACACAACAAGTGCTGGATCATCCCGTCCAACATTCAATAAAATTAATATTAATCGCCGACGTGGAAGACCAACTACAGCAGCACCTGTCGTAAACGATGAGACACACGAATTACCGGAGTCTGGACAAGCCAATGAGACAACTCAAGTAGTAACCACACCAAAATCATCATTACGATCAAGACTTCCAGGAGTCGGTACTCGGCCCATTCGTCCTGGTGCTCGTGTTAATATACGAAGACCAGGCCAAACAACGACTACTACTACTGCACCAGAAATAGTATCTGAGGAAAATATACCTGAAGAGCCGGCTGGTGAAGGAACCGAGGAAGAAACACATGAGGTGAGAGAAATATTTCGCAATAATTATAAACTTTCCATTCATAATACAGATAGTTGATCCATCTGAGAGTTATTTCTAACATAGCAAGAGAATGATGTCACATCGGTCGAGATTCCATCGTCACTTTCACTTGGATGGCCTTTTAAAATGTCATTTCGAATGAATATTGCGATTACGCGTTTCAATTAAATACAATATTCCTTTCTCTCTTCTGGCTTCACAATTTCAAATCAATTTTTTTTATTAAATACATTTAAATATTTTTATATTCAGGCGCCAGCTGAGACTAGCCCACCTGGACGACAAACAACAGCCAATCCTTTAAACCGATTGCGTTCAAGAAATCGACTTCAAGTTCAATTAAAAACAACCACACGTTCTCCTTTGTCAACAACTCAACGTAGATCACCACTTCTTCCTCGACGAAGAACCACTGAAGCACCTGTGATAGAACCGAGTAATGAGGAATTAACAGCTACTGATAGCAGTGAATCATCAGGGGAATTTGATGTAACTGATGCTGCATTACTTGAAACGAGCACAGCAGCCAGTACCAAACATGAGGAAACACGAAGTCTTAGTTCACTGTTGTCAACGAGACGTAGACTATCACCTAGACGTCCTGGACAAATCCACACCCGTGAATGATAGAAATAAAATTGAGAAAATGAAAATACTCCAATTCTCTTACGCGATTATTGAGCGTTACAATTAAAAAAAAAAATTAAAAAATAAAAATATAAAAAATATTATAATAATCGCAATTATTCTATGGAATTGACTAAATATTCATATTTTCCAATTTGTTCGGTCATTTGTTCAATTGAATTTTTTAAACAGTGAGAGCTAGTCTTCATGTAAGTGCACTTCATTGATTTTATTTGAAAGTGCCATTTTAATAACAGATATGTAAATACAATTGATCAACAATTGGATAATGTGTTCAGAAGTTCATATCGGAATTGTTATGGTTATTATAACTGTGTGGTATATAATTAATGCCTCGTAAAATTATTGGAATGTGGCCGGACAATATATATATATTTTTTTTATTTAATATTGTGATGATAATGATGATAATGATTTTTAGATAATATTTACCTCGTTGGTTTATTTCATGAACGCGTAATTTTATTTAATACTTAAATATTATAGCACGTTATTATATATCTATCTAAAGAGCTGATATGATATTTTTATACATAGAATAGATGTCAAATACTTGATCGTTCCTCTGAGTATCATTCATAATTTTTTTCATTCAATGAAAAACTTCAACGTCTTAATAGTAAACTTTTTAATACTCTACGAATCTTAAATTTTGATGTAAATATTTTTATTAAATATTCGTATACAAATATTATTTCGATTTTTTTTTTTTATAAAATATTTCACAAGTTCATCTCACTCACTTTTATATTTCATCACAATTAAAAACACAATGATAAAAAAAAAATATTTTTTCTTACCGACTGGGATTTAATTTAAATCAAACTACTTTATCGAGTGTGACGTTGGTGCGCCACAAGCGCGACACAATGTATATCATCTGGATCATGACAAAATAAAAAACAGAAGTTGAAAGGGCGAAATCACGCAATAGCTCCTATATTTTTAGTGAATAAAATATCTAAATTTTAAGTTATTAAATACACGTGCAATTGTCAAATATGTGACTAATAATGTACGAATGATTCATAAATTATTATAATACGTGTCATACACAGGAAGAGGGTGAATATCCACGACAAAGGTAAGTCCAATCGTTTTGTTTATGGAGATCAGCTGTATTACCAAACATTCAAGTCTATTTTTCCTGCATCACTGTCTAGCGTTCTCTCTTTGTTCTATAATGAAATATCAACTTCACAACATCAAATAATAACATCAATGTGTAAAAAATTTGCAATAAATGCACCACGAATGATTTATCTGATTTTCACAATAAACATATACCTATATAATATATATGTGTATGTATTTATGTATATACATATATATTTATTCAATAACAAATGGTTTGTCTGACGTGATGAGAATCCAAAAAAAGATTATAATGTATGTATATATAAGTCAAGGTAGATTGCGAGAATAGATTTTAACTCACGTCATCACTTGAGGAAAATGTCACTTGCATTATAATAATTATTGATATTTGTTTCATCAGCTACAACATTATTTATTTAAGATATCATCACCTATGTATGTACCTTAAAGGTATATTATCATTACTCAGGCCGTTCAACAACGCGTTGTCATCTCAACCTCACAAATGAACCTGCATTTTACTTGTTTGGAGTGCAAGTGTTGACCGGTAGTTATTTGAATTGAATGAAATGAAAGAATGAAACGTGACACTATTATAACCTGCGCGGAGCCAAACCACAGAGCAAGAACGGTAAGGCTCCATCTTTGAAGCCGATACCTCTTCAGACAATTTCTTTCATATTCATTTGATCGCTATTATTATTTTTTCGCATGAATCTTTTTTATTCGCATGACGTTTGTTCCATTTCAATAACTAATAACACCTGTCCAATCTTCATCGTCTTATTGTGAGGACGTATTAGCATATAACTTTATGCATTAAAAAAAAAATTTCTTTTCCATGCTACAATTAAAATTAAATTTGTAAATAGTCTCAATATGATTTAGTATACAGTCAAAATGAACTCTGTACAAATCTATGTGTATCTAATTAACTAAATCATGATGAAAAATCAACCGATTTATTATATAATTTCTATTGTATTTTCTTTCATTTCCGCATTGATATCAAGTATTTATTATTTTTAAAATAATTCATTCATATATTTATTAACCTTTTTTCAATGTTTTATTACAAATTATTCTGTAGATGACGACTGTGCTGGATGGCAGCTATCAACAATTTGATCGTTATTCGGAAGCAGATGGAATTGGTGGTGATAATGACGATCAAGAGGAAACACCACATGAATCCGGTGTTATGATCCATGTTGTACCAGAAGGTGGTAAAGCACGATGGAACCATATAGAGGATTTGGATTCATTTTTCACTAGAATGTATCATTATCATCAGAAACATGGTTTTGCTTGTATGATGTTACAAGAGGTATTTGAACTCGGTCAAATAATTTTTGTTGTCACACTGACAACTTTTCTCTTCAAATGTGTAAATTACGCAGTGCTATTCAAGTGAGTATTTATATTCTACTAAGTCATTTTTTTATTTCTTTCAATTGAAAATCAATAATTATTGTATATTAATAAATTCTTTTTTCATTTCATTTTTTTTTTTTTCTTTTCATTTAGGGAAACAGTGAATGATGTAACGGATCATTTACAAAAAACAAGAATAAGTGATGCGATAATACCTTTCAGTACAGCACTTGCATCCATGGGACTATTTGCGTGGATATGCATATTAACAGCGGCAATTTTTTGGCTTTTACGTCTAGTCAAAGTTCTTTATCACGCAACACAATTTTGGGACATTAAAATGTTTTTCAACAATGCATTGAAAATAAATGATGTTGATCTTGATAATCTAACGTGGCATGAAGTACAAAAGCGAGTTAGGGAAGTACAAAAAGAGCAAGAAATGTGTATTCATAAAAGAGAATTAACAGAATTGGATATATATCATAGAATATTGAGATTTAAAAATTATATGGTAGCCATGATTAATAAATCTCTGTTACCTGTCAGATTTAAAATACCAATTATCGGTGAATTTATATTCATGACACGGGGATTAAAGTACAATATAGAATTATTATTATTTTGTAAGTATAAAATATTAATAATTAGATTAATTGACTGGTAAATAATTTAGAAATATAATGGGATATATTCAATATTGCATTTTTTATTGTTTAGGGGGTCCGTGGTCACCATTTGAAAATAATTGGCACCTCAAAGAGGATTATAAAAAATTAAATAAACGGCAAGAATTGGCACGTGCATTATCTAAACATATATTATGGATTGGAATAGCTAATTTTATACTTTGTCCATTAATATTGTTGTGGCAAATTTTATATGCATTTTTCAATTATGGCGAAGTAATATTCAAATTTATTATGTATATATTTCTACTGAAATATAAATAATATTGAATTTTTTATTCTGATAGTTGACTATTTTTCAGATGATCAAAAGAGAACCAGGCGCTCTAGGCATACGAATGTGGTCTCTTTATGGTCGTTTATACTTACGACACTTCAATGAACTTGATCATGAATTGAATGCACGTTTGAATCGTGCTTATCGTCCAGCATCAAAATATATGAGCATATTCACATCGCCAATAATGACTGTAATTGCAAAGAATGTTGCATTCGTTTCTGGAAGTATTCTCGTAGTTCTAGTAGTTCTCTCTATGTATGATGAAGATGTTTTAACAGTAGAACATGTCATAACTATAATATCAATTCTTGGGGGAGTTTTTGCTTGTGCACGTACACTTATACCAGATGATAATCTTGTTTGGTGTCCAGAAACACTCTTAACAGCAGTATTGGCACACACACATTATCGACCTGACAGTTGGAAAGGGTACGCTCATACACAATCAACACGTGCCCAAGTAGCACAATTATTTCAATATCGTGCCGTACATTTATTAGAAGAATTACTTTCACCACTATTAACTCCATTTATATTATGTTTTTATATGCGTCAGCGTGCACTCGATATTGTTGATTTTTATCGTAATTTTACAATTGAAGTGACTGGTGTTGGTGATGTGTGTAGCTTTGCGCAAATGGATGTAAGACGTCATGGTCATCCTATGTGGCAGACCCTACCTATAACACCAATAGAAGATCGAACTGATGGCTATGATAATTTATATGGTGACAATAGTGGTGGCGGTGGCAGTGGTAGTACTGGTATCGGTACCGGTACCGCTCCACCAACCCTAGAGGTTCCAATGTCAAACCAGTACACTCAAGCTGAGGATGGAAAAACAGAATTGTCATTGATACACTTTACATTAACTAATCCTGAATGGAAACCACCAAGTCATGCAGAAACATTTGTAACAGCATTGAGAGAAAGAGCCAAAAGAGAAGTTGACATTTTACCAGTTGGTATGAATCCGTTAATGGCAAGTTTAAATAGTCTTTCCAGTCTTGGTCCTGAGGTAAACACGCTAAATTTTTAATACATTACTGAAATTTAATTAACAATATATTAATTTTTTTTTTCTCACTATTATTATTATTATTTTTTATTTTTCTACGCAGTATAATGACATTGTATCGAACATAATTCGTACAACCGTCATTAATCACGTGAGTGTACCAAGTATGAGTAACATGTTCACAAACCAACCAGAAGTACCAGCGAGTACATCAGTTGCTGGTAACCCATCAACGAATAGTCGTTTTGATGTATCATCAAACGTTTTTAGACGTGGTATGTCTAGAGCCGAGGGCCCATTGCACAATGAAAGAGGTCTTCTTTATGGTTTACAACAAGGAATATCGAATCAGTCGCTCGGTGCTTCCGTATTTGGTTCTGGTCAAGAATTAACGTCTGATTTAGCTGTTCCAATCGAACTTACTGCAGCTGATATGTCTTTATCTACATTGTACCTACATGAACTTCACCATAGACAAGTAAGTGGATTATCACGGAATTGATTTACAACAGAATATAAAATAACGAATGAAAACACAAACGTTCATGTTATCGAATAAAATGAAATTTTCAATAAAATATAATAAATTCGTCAGGTAAAAAGGCGAGGTTATCACGAAATGGCAACGCGTAGTATATGGCGGCAACGAAGTCCTGTTCAAGAATTAGCAACATTACCAGAAGTGAGACAGGAGCGTGCGCCATTACTTCAACATCAAAATTCATCTATACGATTGCCACGAGATACGTAACACCAATATTGACTCGTTAATTTGAGGTATCACTTTCGTTTATTGGTGCAATGACAAATATTTTAAATTAATAAAGTATTTTTTAACGATTTAAATACTATAATGAAGTTTAGTGATTTTTTTCTAGACAACATAGTTTATATTAAATACTATTGTTCCTTTTTGTTTGTAAAAATTACAGAGTATCTGCATATATATAATAATCATTTTATGAAATTTGACAGTTCAAGTAAAAAAGCCTCTTATTTTTACGTTAATTATTGCCATTGTCGTTTCATAGTGGTGATGGTGAAATTATGCGTTTGTTTGAGAATATGAACGTATTTCAGGCGTTTGAATTTGATATTATTATTATTATTTTTTTTTTTACTGTCTTATATACGACGTACTTTGACAAATATTTTCTAGATAATATATACTGTTTTTTATTGTCTTTTTCTTTTTAGTTGCGTAATACAAATGATTGCTTTAATGAAACAGTTAACTATAATCAAGTATAGCAATGAAAATTACAAATAGTATATATTTAAACGACATCATTGAATCAAAAAATCCAATGGCGTCCTCTCTTTTCTCAACAATGTCCCAAGTCTAGTCATACCCTCATAGTTTCAAACGCATGAAGGTTGATTATTTATATTTCTTCATTGCTGCTATTTGGATGAATATTATTTACGTTATGTAAACACACTCATTGAGTTGCATCAATGTAAATAACTGAAATATATTAAATTTATTATAGTGAGATGGGAATTATATATATATATATCAACGTATGTATAAATATATTATAAACATGGATCGTTTTATTGAAATGTAAAAATATAAAAAATAATTTTTTTACATTGCACATGCTAATTATAAAGTGCTTCATTTTGTTCATGAATTTAATGTATATTATAATTATCAAGATTATTATTTCGAACAGCTATACAATGTAATTCAACATTTCATTACTCATGTATAGACTGAAAATACTTATTATTGTATAATTTATTAGTTCAATTTTACATTTAAGCAGTAAGTTGTAGAGAATTAAATAAGAATAAAACAAAAATATTCACTTTTAAAATTTAAGTAAAATTTAGAATGATTAATAAATTATCTTTTTATACCAAGAATACTTGCAGAAGAAATATTGGAATCCTTTTTATTTATCATAAAATATATTTTATGTTACCTGATAAATAATATAATTATATAGATCAGATATTTTTGCTCACAATTTCTGATAGACTGCCATTATTATATTATAATTATATTAACATTTGAATATAGTTGTTTGAAACAAAACAAACACGTACCAATTTTAATTTAATAATATTAATTGTATGAATCAAAATGGATTACACAAAATATAACTTACGTTGCAATCGTAGTATTAGTGAAAAAATGATGAAAAAGGATTTTATATATGACATTCGTCCACCCCAAATGATGTTACAAAAGGTTAGAATTAGAAAATTCTTCAAAAAAAAAAGTGATAAAGGATAAATGCCTTCATTTATTTTAATGAAAAATTAAACGATATCCTTTTAATATTCTTATATACTGTGATATTTAAAATTGTGATATATCTTCTACGTGGTATAGATTGCGGAGGCAAAATCATCTTTAAATGTAGCTGATAAGTACAATTTTGGATGTCATCAGCCTCAATCCAATGCAGAATTCAAAGTGGATAATTTATGTGGTAGTGGTGATGTATGCAGGATAAAATCTCCATCACTATTAAATTATGCAAGGATATAATTTTAGTGAATAATATGAAAATTATTTGCAGTTTCGTGAGCGAAGAATGTTAAGTTTCGAGTGTAATTATTGTGAAGAGCCAATAGCAACACTATTATCACTATCAACACACGTAAAATCACACTGGAAAAAATACTGTAAAAAATGTTATTGGATATTGGAAGGTAATGAAACTATTGAACAGCATAATTATTACAATCATTGAATTTTATCAAATAATCCAACTAATTTCAACGAAACAATTCCTCCATTTAATTCAATATTGTGATTGAGATTGAAATTGAAATTGTACAAAAAAATTTATTAATAAAATAAAATAATTTGATATTAAAAATGATCATTTATGGAGAGCAATCTTCGGAATTCTTAAATTTAGTTGCCACTTCTGGCGCGATAGTATTGAGTACATGAGTCACGTCAGGCGATGAATTTATGAATATTAATTCATTATCCCTGAGAGACATATCATTTGCAAGCTGTTTAACATTCTGAAACATAAAAAGTTACAAATCGCTGTTTTTTTTATCCACAAATTCTAGTTATATTTCAATGAATATCTTGAAATGCTCAATTGTCCCAGTGAGAAATTTGAAAATCTATCTCTAAATTGCGTCTTGTCCACTCTCTCATTATTCATCACTTATTTATTCCTATTATTCTCATCTCGAATCTCTACCTCTCAATCAATGTCTATGTTATCAATAGTTCAGCTAGAGCACGTTTTTTCATCTTTATTGCATACTCCACTTCAAAAATTTACGAACTTAACATCTGAAGCCAATATGACAAAAAACAATCAATTCGATTCAATATAAATATAATCTTTTGAACATTCAATTTTTTAACGAGCACCACTCAATATCCTTGTTATAAAAAACAAATTTAATTGCATCATTGTATCATCGTACTTTGCAACATAAAATTGAATAAAAATAAAAAAAAATAAAAAAAAAAACGCTGAATAAATATATCGTTAATTTATCGAATTAATTAATCCTTACGTAGTTATGTATTCATACATGAGAGTTTGTGTTTGCTATTTCTTTGATATTGCGTTGGGAAAAAATTGAAAAATTAAAATGCTTATACCTTGGCAACAGTGACGTCAAGCCTCTTAAGATTTTTACAATCAAGAATCACGTTACCACCGGTCTCTTCGAAAATCTTCATTATATTTGCTCGAAGATTTTCCGCTGCGGAAAATGTTAGTGCCTCTTCTGGTATAACATGGATAATAGTGTACCCACTTGTCTGAAAATTAGATACAGTGTGTAAAAACAAAAAAAAAATGAAAGATAAAAGATGAAAGAGAGTTAAAAAGAGCATCTGATTCATAACTACGAACAATGAAAGTTAATCATTCATACAATGTGTTCAAGGATGTGAGTATTATATATTATTATTTCATTTAATCATTGCAGATTAAGTGAAATATGAGATTATCTTTTCGTTACACTTTCACAAAACGTATTTAAGTCCAGTATAAATTACGTGATTCTGTGACGGAACTTGAAATGAAAAATCCAAATTTTATTAACTTTTTCTCACCTGTTCTGTGGTAATTCCTACAGAAGGTCGAGCTGAAAAATATAATAAAATCACCAGATTCAGGACAACACCAATAGCTATGCCTAATTCTAAACTGAGAAAAATACAAGCAATTAGTGTCACTGTCATCGTTAAAAAATCCAATTCTGAAACATTAATAAAAGATGAAAAATAAATAACTATTTTATGATATAATTCTTTAATATTTATCTAATTCATTATAATTACTAGATAATATTACTATTTGCTCGCCAGAAAAGATGATAAGATTTAAAATCTAGCATGTAATACATGGCACAGATGATAACAGCTGCCAATGTGGCTTTTGGTATAAAATAAAATGTATTCATAAGTAGTCCAGCTGCAAAGAGCACCAACCCACCTGTAAATTGAATTTCTACATTATATTGTGTGTGAAGTACTGTGTAGAATAATCTTTAAATAGAATTTCCACCCTAAGTGCTTTTCCTATGTTATATTATACTTAATATAGTATTCATGTACAACTAAATGCTCAATTGAATTAACTTTCATACATGAAATTTATGAAAATATATATAATTATATTATGTAAAATAGTTATATTGGTAATGTTTGGAATTTGACGAAATAACCAAAGTGACGTACCTGTAAAGATTCCCCCAAGGGGAGTTCTCACACCAGACGCATGATTTACTGCAGTGCGTGTAAATGAACCTGTTACTGGCATCGACCTAACAAAAGACCCGAATATGTTACATAATCCAAGAGCCAACATTTCTTGCGTTACATCTAATGATTTTCCCATTGCTGTAATCATCATGAATTTCAAAAAGTTATTCACAACATCATTCAAACGATTTCACAATTATTTTT
Organism: Dinocampus coccinellae; assembly: GCA_963920625.1. Classification (NCBI taxonomy): domain Eukaryota; kingdom Metazoa; phylum Arthropoda; class Insecta; order Hymenoptera; family Braconidae; genus Dinocampus; species Dinocampus coccinellae. The sequence goes on from OY987186.1 coordinate 11,507,190, forward strand.
AATTGTTTTATGTTATCCCAAATACATGCAAAATTATGGAAATCTGATTTAATTTAATTCATATACAAATTTTTAAAAAATATATTTTTTTTTACATGAAAAGATTATTGACTTTAAATTAATTTTCAACAATCTATATTTTAATTAGTTTATTATTATTATTATTATTATTATTATTATTATTATTATTTCAATATAATTCCATTATGATTTTATGATAAAGAGGTCTAGTGATTTTGTAAGTGAAATAGCCTCTTGATAATTTCACTTTGCCACTCCTCATCACGAACATTTTAATGTGCTACATATTTTACTAAAATTTTCGTGAGAAAGTGGCAAAAATTAAATTTTGAGAAATCATTAATTTCACGTTATATAATGTATTGTAACTTTTTTTTTATTTGTTTTATTTTTTTTTTTAATAGAAAATAATTGAGTTGATAGATAATAATTGAAAAGAAAAAATAAAAAGCGAAAAAAAAAAGGTATTCGTTACCGAAGGCTTTTGCTATAGCAATGTGTTCGATGGTCGAAATAATTGGGATAGTAAATAGAATTGATCCCATGTTTCTTGTCATTTGGATAAAACTGTATGTATTATTATTAACGACCATTGAGAATGGAGGTGGAACAAAGGGTGGAAAACCCTGACTCATTGTACCTAAAATCAATGTTACATTCTATTAATGAAATTATCAATAATTCCTGTTATTAATATTTATACAAACACATGCGTTATATTAGAAATAGAATAAGAATTAATCCACTAAATTATAATCAAACCTGTTAGAATGAAAGGCTTCATATCATAATTATTGAAAATCCACGCTATTAATATTCCAATGACAATGACAATAGCATTTCTTGCGAGAGTTGTTATCCAGCCAATTTTTAAAATTGCAGTACCTGTCCGTTTACCCGGAATATTCTGTACAATAATTTCCCATCAATTTCCAAAGTTTCATTATAGATTTACCATTGGTGATTTTTATTTATTCATTTATTCATTTATTTATTTATTTATTTTCTTCACCTTTAGAATAACAAGTCCAACTAGGGTACTTATGCCAAGTACGGTATCCCACGTTCTAACACTATTCAAATTCGTAAAAATTGACGTAACAGCATCGATAAAATTTTTACTCTTACCCGGTATACCGAGAAAAGATTTGAATTGTGACGATGCAATATTAATTGCTGCAGCTGATGTGAATCCAGTAATAACAGGATATGATATAAAATCGAAAATAAATCCTATAAAATAAAAAAAAATAATAAACGTTGGAAAATAATCAATAAAATCGTTCTTACTGTTAATTTGAATTAGAATCATTTATGTTAGGAAATCATGGACATGATAATTATGGAGTGAATGAGATGGAATCAATTGACTAACCCAAATGAAAAATACTGAGGAGTGCAATGATGCATCCCTTAAGAAAGCAAATGAGTACAGCCATATCTGCGCCATATTTCTTGACTATATCTTGAACCATCAATGCCATAATTGCTGTTGGGCCAATTGTTATGTTTTTACATGAACCAAATAATACGTAGATAAAACTTCCCATAAACGCTGAGTAAAGTCCATACTGAAACATTGGATAAATAATTGATATTACGTAACAATTAATTGATTCATATTCTAGGCGTTAAAATGAAAAATTAGGTCACGTCAATTTTCATTAAGATCACGATTCGGCTATATAAAAAAAAATTACTACTATGTCATGATTGTCCGTTAAATAAATTGATATAGCAACATGTGCATATTTCTATTTAATTAGAGTGATGGAATTTATTTGTCTAGCTAGATCTACTTGCATGTGCGACTATATATGATGATAATTATTATAAAGCGAGGAATTTAATGATGTATATTATATTTACGGTAAAAATATCAAATATCAACGGATGAAAGTTATTTAATTGAATGTGTGCAAATACCTCGGGACCCAATTCGGCGACAACTCCATAAGCGATACCTTGCGGTATTGCTGTGAGTCCCACTGTGATACCAGCCAAGGCATCTTGTAGGAGCCACATTGGTTTGTACGTTGGAATCCATTGGAGAATGGGCAATCTACGTTTTACATAAGTTTGGACATCGTCTGCACCACATTTTACTGTAAATATATTCCAGTGTCTATATTTGAATAATAATCAAAAATGTATAAATTAAATTTTTAGCCTAGTCTAAATCCGGTTTCAAATAAAAAGTCGTGTAATAACTTATCAGTATTTCTTTCATGTTCTCTTGGTGCGGAACAAATTTCAAAATCCTTCATTCACTCATTTTAAGATCACGTAGTCAGCTAATATTGAATATACAAATTCATCCAAAACTAAAATCATACTTTTCAATATAGAAAAAAAAAGTTTGAAAATGTCAATATAAGTCAAGGCTATTCAAATTCAAATTTCTAATAGTTTACAATATTTTTTACTTATTAAGTGATAAAAAATCGAAATGAAAATTAGGACGAAAGATACTATATGTACTCCACTCATTCATTTTTCAGTATAAATACAATTTGTCAAATAAAAAATAAATCTATGAGGCCTGACTTTTAGTTTTGATAAAATAAATATTTCTAATATCATCTTTGTAATGTAAATTTTTTAAAATTTTTTTCATTTTTTCTTTAAAAATTCAATAATAATAAATTTTTTATTGAAATTTTATATGATTTAAAAATATATTTTATGCATAAATATAACAATTTATATAAATTTATAAAGTTGGTGAAGAATAAGTTTTGAAGAACATGAAAATTTCTACTTCATTACGAGTTTATCGAAATGTTCGAAGGATAAGAAAAAAAAAAATAAGAAAATAAAATATGAAATGTCACGACAAAAGAAAAAAAAAAATTATTTACTATTGAAATTCTTATGAGAATGAGAATAAATATAACAGATAATTTCAATGCATATATATTTTTGAAATTAAACTTTGTCTGATGAAACGTAAAGATGTCATGGATAATATCTTAGCCATTGAATGTTTCATTATTGACTTTATAATATTTTGTTGAGATGACGAGATTATGTTTAATAGACTAAGTATCTTTTTGTACCTACTCTACATGTTCCAAGTAACTGAGAGAAAAGTATCTGAATGTGCGATAAACGCATGCGCGACACCAAAGTTTCTACCTCGAAATAGAATGAGTTAGCGTGTGGAGATCTCAGTGCCGCACGAAACAGCGAACCTATCGTGAGATTGATCCTGTCCAACAATGTTATGTATGCTTGTGAAAAGTTATAAAATTTTTAGGGAACCAGAAAAATTTAAATTGAACTTTTATTTACATATTATAAATTTAAAAAAAAAAACCAAACTTTTATTGTGCTTAATAATGAAAGTTTAAAATATTCATTATTTAAAATTATCGACGGATTTTATTGTTTTTTATGTATATACATATATATATATATATTTTTTTTTTCTTGATACATCGAAAGAATTATGAAATCATGTGAATACAATTGATAATAATAAATTCAATAAATAATAATTGCGAGCCATTTATAAAAAATTGTGTGTGATTAAAAAGAGATAAACATGTGCTTGGTGAATTATTGCGCGGAATATATCATAAATAGATTTTTAATATCAACAGTTATATAATTATATTTTCACAAGTGAATGCAATCAAACGTTTAAAACTTCAAAAATATTTGTAATGATATGAAAATCATACTCGTACATTTCGGGAAAAGGAAAAACAAAAATAAAATAGTAAAAATAATAAAAAACAACGAATAACACGTAAAATATTTTCACTATCGTATCACGATCACAGTTTGATGATAGCAAAAAAAAAAGTTTATTGCTACATGGGGATTTCATGAATTCATTCAATGTACAAAGTGTTAAATATACATTTTATATTGTATAACAAGTGTTGAAATAACGTTTGATGTATTAAAATAATTGAGGATAAAAAAACATTGCAAAGTGGTCTATAAAATAATTTTACAAAGACAAATTATTTATCAAAATAGTTTCTTTCTCGTTCAAGACAATTGATAACAGCTTTCATATTACAATTACGATTGTAATTAACAAATTATCATAATTACAATGAGTTTCGGTATTACTTTATTAAATCTCAGCAAGTCAACGATATATTCACCGACAAACTATAATGATATCACTGATACCAGGTAAGCACACTGAACATACACATGTATTTTATTAGATATGTACGATGGTGATCACATACGTGACAAACCTAGCAATGTCTAATTAATTGTTTGACAATTGCCTTAATTATATCTATTTATTGTCAATGATGATAAGGAATTCTTTAAATAGTTGGAAATTCAAGAATCAGTAAAAATTTGAGAGAAACAAAAAGAAGTAGGAAACGAAAGGAATAAAAAAAAATGCATATGTAAAAAAATTGAGAATGTACGGAGATGATTATGATGATTTTTTGTTTGCAATAAAAAATTTTTTCTCCGTGTAAAAATAAAAAATAAATTTGTTTAAAAATTAATCTCTTCTAATTTGTGTATATTTGTGTGATTTTGAGGAAAATAATCAAATAAAATATAAAGAATAATATAGAATAATTATTTATGAAAAATAAAAAATTATGATTTTGAAAATTTTTCTTTAAATTAAATTTCTTTGTTTTATTAATTGATTTTACTTATGTAGAGAAAATGAATTTTTTTTTTTTCAATTCACGCCTGAGTGACTATTTGATACACTACTGAAATATTATTACTGTACACATCATTTTATTTTGTGAAAAGAAGAAAATTTTAATTGAAATAAAGTAAGAATGTGTTGAAATTCAATATCAAACATGGTTATATTTTTTTGTAGTCATAATTATACAGTCATTATCAATGAAAAGAAAAAATTCTTTAAATTTCAAGTTTTTAATATCATATAAATTTTTATATTTGAAAAAAAAAAAAAAAAAAATTGAATAATTGCATAAAATTATGAATAATACGCAGCAATTCAATTATATTCTACTACTATGTGCATTCACGTTCTTATTAATCTTCTTTACGGATTTTTATTACAATTTCATTAGATCAATCGAAATATTTAATAGTAATACTATCAAATTGTATTATGCCACTTGACCTTTTCCTCATTGACTTTCTCCAAGTAAAAACCACAAACAAAATTATCCAACATATTATTCTGTTTGAATTTTCATTCTATTTTTATTCTCATAATAATAATTATATATACATAAAAGTAGGTTTACTCTATTGCACATTGCAGACTCATAATTTCTACGTGAACTTCACACTATGATTTTTATCTCCATACATTGACCTTCAGAATATAAATTCCAAAAAAAAAAATAAAAAATAAAAAAAAAACATACATACACATTTGTTAATGTAACACACCTGATTTCATAATGATAAACAGTTTTTCTTCCGCCTCGATTCTATTTTCTTTACCACTACACACGTATTCACTCTCCACGTCTTTATCATTAACTTCTTTATATATTTATATATTTTTCTTTTTTTTCATCTCCTCTAACAGCACATGTCATCCATCACATTCAGTCCTTTACAATACAGTCAACATTCTACATGAAATCCCAATGTTTCCCGCATTGCGCGCAAACACTGCAAAGTCACTGAGATACTATATTATATATATATATATACTCATGTCAATCCTATAGATGCGAGTTGGTGTATTTTCGCACGTGTTATACACCTCCACAACACACGTGACGTTTATTCTATGCAGATCTTGATATACTTGACCCTCTACGGATTTTTAGAATCAAAAATTTTTTGACAGATCCTATTCAACGCTTATCCACTCACTCCTACCTCCACACACAAATACACTCTTGCATTTATATATATATATATATTTGCATGAATACAGAAATATAATACTTTTACATTTATGCACTGATATAGTATACATTCAACAATACAATATGGAACGTCGCCAGTGGCAGTAGTCAGGCAATATGTTAGAGAGTTTCTCCCACCCTTCATATCTCAGACACATCACATTCTATGCACACTAGTGAGTACGGAAAGATGGTAGTGGAGGTGGCGGGCGGACGGGAAGGTGCATTGAACGTGTCTTCACATATATATGTATTGAAGGCTATTACTGTAGCTATCTATTATATATCTGCTTCTCTTAGACACAAACTCTTGTTTCAGTACAAACGCTTGAAGTAAAATTTATTGTTCAGCAGTAACAAAACATTAATATGTTTTTGTTTGATATTACTATGAATAGTTTTTGTGTGAGCATGCGTTGATATGATATTGGATAAAGAAATTGGGAAAAATATTTTTTCATTTCTTATTATTATTTTTTTGTTTTTTTGTTTTTTTTTTTTTTTTGGTAATTACAGAAATGAAAATTTGTATTGAATTGGATTGGTATCAATATTTATAGATTTCACGTAATAGTTTAATACACAGTTATCTATAAAATTTTATATAATTGTATTGTTGAACAAAAACAATTGAATTTTTGATTATATTGTTCAGAAATTGCGGAATTTATTGCGGCTTTTAGTAGAACGTTAGTTTATTTCTATTGGTATTACATGAAATTTATCTTTTTTCCGTTTGTCGTAATCAAATATTTATTGAATATTTTAAAATAATTTTAATGGAATTTTGAAATATTCGTCCTTTTATATCTAATTGTATAATAACGTGAAAGAAAAAAATTTAATATAAAATATATTTTTCCTTTTTTTTTTTTGTTTTGTTTATTATGCTAATTTTAAAATTCGTATTTACACTCAAGTTAAATGCAAACTGATAAATAATTTCAAATACTTTATTAATTATTACAATTTATTCGAGTTTCTATAAATCCATTTAATCTACGAGAATAGACACTAAAATTAACTATTCACTAAAATGATTCAATAATGATAATTTCATTTACTTCGTTGATGAAATTATAATGAAATTAATACGCAATTTTTATTGATAAAAAATCTTTCATTTATTCATAAAATTATTTATAATTCAACGATAATAATGGATGTAATCAAACTATTGCGAATTTTTTTTTCTATATATATTAATAAAATAATGATGACATTATATATAATAGTTGCCAATACTGATTGAAAATTATTGAAGAAAATATGTGAAAAAAAAAAAAAAATTAATTAAATAAATATATATTGTGGGCGTATACTCGTATCAATTTATAATGCCATCATAAATGCAATCATTTTCCTGTTACAATTATCATTTGCGTTGTGACAGATTATGGATAATGCAATGACGGATGGAAGTTGTTAATGAGTATTTTATTTTCAATTATGAATATCAAATTATTTAACAATATTATTCATGTAAGAAAATATTTATCTTCCTGACGAAATGCATCCTGTTATTATCGCTATACACACGTCATAATATAGAGAAAACAAGTCATCACTGTCCAACAATTTTGAATCGATTTTGTATCATTCGTTTAATGCAAGATTTATTCATGCCAGTAATTGAAAACTAAAAAAATGCTGAAAATATGAAATTTCTGTACAGTCCGTTGTTATTGTAATGACAAATGTCATCATAAATGAATTTATTCTTATGTCGGAAATATTGAAAAATAATGGTATCGAAGAATAATTTATATCATTTATATCTATAGATTAATCTATTGTGTTATTGAATATTTTTCTTCATCAAACGTTAAGGTGAAATTCAATAGAGGACGATTTAATGCGGACCATTTTTCAATTTATATAATAATAATCTAATATAATTAATTAATATATTTTTATTATGAAAAATTGTTTGTTTAGTTTAAGTACAGGAACTAATTTTTTTTTATCCGATTGGATTTCTCATCAAAATAAAATACAAGGCTCGAATGTTGATATAAGATGAAATTTAGTGTAATAATTTATACTGAATTTATGTTCGAATTTTCGCACAATAATATATTCATTTTAATTCAAGAATTTTTTGTATATAAAAGTTTTTACTAGTATCATATACTTTTTTTTTTCGTTTTGTACGAATGTTTTTCTTCTTTTTTATATTTTATCGCATGATAAATAGATCATATAGGTTCGAGATTGCAATTACACTCTAGCAAAAAAGTATACAATAACATCTGTCTGTAGTTTATTTGACCAAAAAAATCTAACCGAATACTTTTATTGCATACGTAGTGGTAAGATAGCGAATATTTAATGGGGATATCGTCATACGGGCGACATAAAATCGAGGATTATTTACACTTGCGTTATAACTTTATCATTGGTATAAAATTGTAAATGAAGAAAAAAAGAATATTAGAAACAGTACCGAACTTCACGAATGACAGAAGTTAGTGGCTTATTTCTTATTTTTTATTTTCTACCGAATAGTTTCTGTCTCAACAGTTAGCCACGAACCACTTGTGAAAGTTTGCCAGCCATTCGTTGAGGCTATGCCAGCTCGACAGAGCACAAGAAGAAAATAGAAGTCGAATGAATTTAAAAAAGAACACGAAATGAACAAAGTTCGTTGAGAGGTCATACAAAAAAATCACGAAAAAAAATAAATTAATAATAATAATAAAATAATAAAAATGAAAAAAAAAAACAAGAAAAAAAAATTTCCAACAATATGTTGCGATTGTTGATGTGCTTTCGTTTTTTATTAAATATCGATTGCACTCTAGCAATATTAATTTTAAGTTTCATTAACTACATCAAAGAATAATTATTTATTAAGTTGATGGTGAGAAATACGAAAGCAGCATCAACTGTCGGGGTACTCACGATCAATGTAAGAAATTATCAAAGTCAAAAATTAAAGTGAACTTTGAAAATATTTTTATTTCACATTTATGATCTGATCCCAAACATTATTACTCGATGGTTCTATTTCTTTTATACATAAATATATTCATGTATTTGGCAAAAAGTCAAGAGAATAATTGAAGATGAAGAAAAACAGTAGACACTGCATGGATCTAGCTAAGAAAAATTTTCTGTGCTACACTAGTTTTTTTTTTTCTCGTTTTTTTCTTTCACGTTCATATATACTTGTTACATTTTATATTCATTCGTGAAAGGTGAAGGCTTTTTTTTTACTTCACGCAAAAAGTTGAATTCATATATATAAGAATAGGATGAGACTTCTTTTTTTTTTTTTTTTTTGTCGAATATCCAAGTGCTTTCTTTATTATTTTTCATCAACTCAATTCATTTACATATACCTAATTGAAGAATTATATTATTATTTAATAATTCAAAAGGAAAAAAATAATAATCAATATATACATATATTATTGTATAATTTTTTTTATATTATACAAGTAACTATATTAAAAATACTACACCCATCTACTCCTATTGAGACTTATATTTTTAACCATGATGGCCATATGTCTGCTCACAGCTCGACCTTTACTCCTGTGGATTGTGGAACAAATGGGTAATAAATTTACGAGTGCGAATGGTAATCGATCTTTATATACCATTGCACCCGAGACATTGCGGCTAAAATGTGCTATACTGTTCGGTCTTTCTGTCAGCATGATAAGTGTATACGGATGCATCAGTGATTTTATTTTTGATAAAAATTACAAGTAAAAATTTAACATAAAATTATATATAGTAAAAATGAAAATTCTTTTTTGTGTGAGTGCTAATACTGCACTCGGGGAAAAAAAAAATTCAGAACTCGTAAAAATATGGTACTATTTTTCACGTCAAAAGTTACACGTAAACATTCATTTTTATTCACGACAAGACGTACCTCATGGTCGTGTACTTTTTCAAAAAATGTGAGATTGTCACAAAATATAAATATCGTAGTATAAGCTGTGTATTTCACTTCACTTTTTTTCATCTATATTATTCAACTGATTTTAACATTTACATCTAACAAATATACAATCCAACATGTATAAATAAATCAAACGTATGTATAGAGATATATATGATTATAAGTGGGTATATAAAATACTACAAATCCTTTTATGTATACAATTATATATTTTTCAGGTAAATATTTATGATAGGGGTAATTAATTGATTCAATATATGCGTATTTATTTTTCAAATGAAATCATGGGAGACATGATTTTATATAATTTGATTTTAGTTATAAATTATTTTTACAAAATAAAATTTTGAATTTTAATTTTTTTCAATATTTCCCGTTCACACTGTATTCATGAAAATATAAAACTTAAGATGAAATATAATACTCTTACTATATCTTATTCTAACTTTATATTTGTGTCCTGGGAAATCATACGAATTTTCTGAGATATCTCACGTCTTGCTCATATGAAACTGAGTCGTCGATGGGATTAAGTAAATAATATGAAAGATGAGTCATTAAGTTTGTCTATTTGTGTCATAAATAAATACACATTAGTGTAATACAATAAAATACACGAACCGACATAAAATAAAAGAATAAATAATACGTAATTTTTACATACAGTTGAGATAGAATTTCTGATAATATCGATGGAAAAATAAATACAATCTCACGTTAGTCAATTTTTATCATAAACGCGATTTCGATTTTAATTTGGTGTGGTCAGATCAAAAATGTATTTCCTATATTTTCATCAATGAAAAAATATAAAAAATATATATAAATTTTATATGTATACTTACATATATGGTCCATTAGATGAGTGTTTGATTCGAGGATGCACTGGAGAAAAGACAACAATTGGTTACACCGTGATATTTATAGGTTCCACCGCAACACTAAATTGTTAAATAACTAGATGTACCTGCAATACATATAGTATATAGATGTAGCAAAAATATAAGTATCTCTGTGACAAATGTATTTTTAATGCTCTAATAAATACAAAAACACAGGTTTGAATCTAAGAATATATTAGAAAAGAAAAAAAAAATTAATATTATTTAATGAGTAGTTTGTTAATCGACAAGTTTGTTAAGTGACAAATCGATACAATAGTAAAAAATAATTTGTTTACTTTTATAAATGTGCTAGATGAATTATAGTTTTTGGTTATAATAATAAAAGTGACATTAACAATGTGATGTAGTACTATGAAGCATGTACCATACCTATTGAAAAAGTAAGAATATACAATACAGCGTTGGATTTTCTGCACCACGAAGTTTTTATTGATTTTGAATACGAGGTTTGATTTTGGATGCATTACAATTAAATGAATTCATTGGAACATATAAATAGAAGAATAAAAGTCTATTCTTCAATAAATCGTGCAATCATTTTTTGATGATGTTGGGTTAGTTAAATATTGATTACTGTTGATGAAATTCGGAATACAATTGAAACGAATATTGTGAAAGCTTCTTATAAAAATATTCAAATATTGCTTTCATATTGGAATTAATAATCTGTTAAACTTATTTATAGTCAATAAAATTTTGTATAAATCTTATCTACGTATATTAATAAATTTTATTATTCATCATAATTATGATTCGAAATTAAACATTCTCATTAAATGTAAAAATTGAAAATATAATTAATCTGTACTGCTATGCTTTAGATGAAAAAAAAATTAATATTCTTACTCACAGTTTTATTCTTATGAATCACTTTTTAATTTCTTCCAAAATAGAATATTTAACAACAATTTTTTTTCAAAAATAATTTCATTGATATTTACTGACCGAACTGGAAGCACTCTCCTCAGATTTTTTTTTTTTTTTTTTTTCTTTTTCATTCGCATAGTGATATTTATACGCTTAGAACTGCTACGATGAGTGTCACACATAAACGTTTTCTAAGTATTGAATTTTTAAAGCCTGAGAACTGCGATTATACATTATTCTCACATAATGTAAGGTCAAAGAAAATATAATAAAAATACTATGATAAAATTATTACTGCATAAGAGTATATAAAAATGAGAATGAGTAGTCATTGGATGGTAGCCGTGATTTGGATAAGGTCCCTCACTGATAACCGAAGATTGTAGCGACACATTAGTTGTACATATATTAACTTCAATATACGAATTTATACACTCATTTAACATGTATGTGATAGAGCTGATGCAAAACGTATTAAATGTATTATTTACCATCAAGTAGTGAAAGAATATAAACTAATTTTTCATCACGTATTGATTTCTCATAGAGTTAATAATAAAAATTATCTTACTTTTTTAACATGACCGAATTCAATGTTTAAATTTCTGTAAGAAGTTGCATAAACTGCGGCTAAAACTTTTCAATTACAAATGCTTACGGTATAATATAATATATTAATATAATATAGTCTAATTCATTCTATGCGGTGGATATTAAAGTTCAAATGAGCCGTCAGGTGTTCTGAAATTGTAACCGCAAACTTCAAAAAAGTTTATTGTTCTGTAGTTTATATAATTAACGTAGAAAAATAAAAAAAATAAAAAAAATTATATGCTTTTTTTTTGTTTTTAGGCTTTTTCTGAAAAGTACTAAAAAAAATTGACGAATTCATTCTTTTTTTTTTCTAATTAAAAATAAAATACTTGTATTTATACAAAATGCCTCTTGGGGTAAATAGGAATTATTGAAATATTAAATCTTCAATGTAATATTTTCTACATAAAAGTAAATTTTTTTCAGAAATTTTCAAGAATCCGAAAAAACAATGGCTTATGACAACTTTACAAATTATAATGAAACCATGAGGTTTTCTCGAAATGTAACAATAAATGAAGATTATATTTTTGATCGTACGGATATCAAGGTCATATTCATCACCTTCTACTCAATCGTTTTTTTCTTCTGCTTTTTTGGTAAGTCCATATATCAAAATATACATAGATGATAATGATTATTTATAGTGGAGCACAAGTTCCTCCCAAATACCAATTAATTACTCTGTTATAAATAAAAGGGTGTGACATTCTGTTAGTCATGCAATCAATTTATGAATAATATATGAAATGAAAAACCACCGAAATGACAATAGATTAATGGATACCGAAATTTTGTTCGGTTATACAGTTAATGATTTTGATTCTTCTTATCACAATAATTTATTGATTATTCATGTCTTACATATTCAATTCAATATTTTTTGAACGAATCATTCACATTCTAAATATATTTTTCGATGTCTGGTATATAAGTGTGTTAATTTTTTGATTGATTCAAAACGATGTTTGCCAGAAGATTATTATTACTGATAAAAGAACGACGGCAATACTAATTAGATCATTGAAATGATCTGTCTCTAATTCACTTTGATGAACGAAATTATTCAAAGATATAGAAATCGTCACAATGTAGAGGAATTGTGATTTTAAAATTTGTTCCATTTATCTCGTTATGACTATTTTGAAATCAAATGCCCGGTCATTTTATTGTCACGTTTTTTATTTTCATTTAATTTTTATTAATTTAAAGAATTTATGATAAAGTTATTATAAAAGATTTGAAATTAGTATGGATATAAAGTTGTCATATAATTTATCATAAAAGTCGCATCCAACCAATTGAAACATTTATAAAGTAATTGAATTATTCAAGTATTATACTTCATATCTAACACAACTTGAAAATTGAAATGAAAACTTTATCTATTTGTTTCGATAGAAATTTAAACAGCGCCGTCAGAGTAATACAATTTATGTAAAATACATCAGTAATTCCAATTATTATATTCCATATATTTCTATTGAATGCATACATTTTTATAACTAATTAAATTAATGATAATAAATTTATCTATGTCATATAATAATTTTCAATAACCAAATTATTTATAATTTACCCCCTTTTTTATACTTTTTATTTCTAAATATAATTATTATTGTCACTAACATCTGATATCTATTATTCATTGCAGTAAACATGAAATACATACACATTGCAACATGTTATATGAATCCCAAGAGCATCGCCTATCCTCGTTATCTATGTTATTGTACACGATGTACGAGAACAAATTTTTCTTTATTATTTCTTCAGATTCTCCAATAATAAATAACTTCAAATTAATTCATATAATATCAAACGTACGTGAACAGAATTCGTGAAATTTTTTGAAACAATGTTATTCTATCAGCCAACATATTTCGTTAAAAATAGACCAATCTTAAGTATATGAACGAATCACAAGTATTTATTTATCTTATTAAATAATAACAATAATAATAAACAATAAGAATATTATTTTTGTTTTGTTTTGTTCTTTTTTTTTTCATAATAATTTTTTGTATTTTGTATCAATAGTATTAATAAAAAAAAATATGGACGATACATTTGAAACCTTCAGCGAGGAGAATTGATAGAAAATCGAAAAAAAAAAAAAAAAAAAAAAAAAAAAAAAAAAAAAATCCAATATATCACGAATTTATATTTTTATTTTATTAAAATATTATTTTGAAAAATGCAGTTTTTTTTTTGAATTCATTCATAAAATATATTTGCAATATATCTGTTGCATAATTACTATAGATACGTGAAGGAAATAAAGCAGTTAGATTTTATAATATTACAAAATAAGAAGAATGTACACAATTTCAAGAAATGGTTTTCATTGTAATGATTCATATATATGTAATATATTCATATATAATGAATAAAAAAAAAAACATTATCAAAGTTTATACTATCGGTCAATTGGTTTTTATGATTATTCTAAACAGACGGATAGACAGATTGACAGGCAGGCAATCAGATAGGAGAACGACCATTCCCTCTTTACGAATATCAACGATGTACATTGGCATGGGCTAGTTTGTGTGCAAAGATAGGGAGAATGGGTATATATATGTACGAGGGGATATGTAATAAAAAAAAAATTCCAAAAATATAAACAAAAAAATAAGAGAGAAATAAACGAAAATGAATGAGCGAACGGTATTGAGGGGGAAAAAAAATAAACAAATTTACTTTTTTTTCCTTGGGGTATATACAGTGGGTATATGTTCCAGATAATTTGATCCCCTAATACCCATTTCCTCATTCCTCTATTTTTTTATCATTGTACTTTGACCATTATTTGATTGAGTAGTTTTTATTTCGGCGAAAATATAATTTCACGCTGACTATTTTTATTTCAATAATAAAATTAATTAATTTCATGAAAAAGTTTTCAAAATGTGTCATTTAAATTAAAATGTATCTTCTTATAATTTGAACTATCCTCCAATTTCTGTGATAAATAATTCTATTATATACAGGAAATTAATGAAAAATAGGGGGAGTTTTTATATATGTTGATGTTTCATAACTTCAATGAGTTCCGATTCTATTTAAGAAATTCGGGATATAACATTGAAGTAGTGAAAGTTGACTAGGTCGATAAATGCACGAATAGATGAGAAATTGTGAACTACAAATATATCGTATCTTCATAGTGGAATAACAGGTGGTCGCCATTAGCATTCGTGTGTCAAGAGTCAAGGAGATATTATAGAACAAGTTGGAATATAATAAGTGAAAAAAAAACATGTGAAAGAAATGCAATAGTAATTTATAGAAGCCAAAGATTGAGCGATCGTACATCACAATTTTATTTCCAACTGAGTAATAGAAGAAAAATGTAAATTTATTGAAAAAAATTTCACACCAATGAAGTTTCGAGATGGGATAAATACTACAATTCTTGACAAAGGAATTTCTCGGACCATTAGTTCTGAACTGCTTGCATCTTCAGCTCGATATTTCGGGACATCAATACTTTGATATAATACATACAAGTCACGATTCTCTCTGTTCAGCATACGGTAGTCAAATTGATGGCACTAAATTTGAATGTTGATGAAAAAGTATTTCAAACCAATATTTTCTTTTCTTTTTTTTACTTTTAATTAACTTCATGAATAAAATAAAAGAAATTCAACTATAAAACATATGTCTTTATTCTTCATTTACTATAATCTGAGACTTTGATTTCTTAGAACTTTTCACTTCAATCTGTTTCAGTTTTTTTATTTCATTTAACCCAGTTGTTAAGATCAACCACCTGTGGTCATATATCTTCTCTTCGTAGATTATACATAGTTACATTAATTCAAGTCATCAAGAAGAAATCAGATCAACGTGAAATTCCATATAAATCTAATATTTTTCTCATCATCACAGAATGAAACGTAAAAAATCCCCAAAAATAGTAAACTCACTCTGTACCATTCATCACATTATTAATATGGATTTTTTTTTTCCTTGAAAAAATTGAATTCAAATATGATAAGAGCCAATGTGCCATACTGCCAATATCGACTTTGAGTAAATATTTACATTTTTCCCTTCTATCTTCAAGTTTAACCACTATCGAGATTATGTAGTTCACATTGAGTCCAAATAATATAAATATACCAAACGGCATTTGATATATTGCTCAATTCTGTCAATATAATAAATATATTATACTACTTGCTTTTGACGTTTAAAGTTTGTCTCGTACATTCAAGAAAATAATTTAAACTTTCGAATAATTGTACTTCAGTTGCTCTGATATAAGAGTTCCTTTCATGTGTTATACAACGTACGTAGGTAGTTTATATATATAAAGCCATACACAATATATTAGTTATTAAAACTGAATGCTAAATGAATAAAAATAGAGTTGGCACTTTAATGATTATCAAATTGTAAATATTCAATCTTTGAAAAAATATATAAATAAAAATTATAAATAAATACAATGAAATTGTATTCATAATTCTCCATTATAGGCAAAGATAAAATACTCAATAGAAAAAGAATAAAAATAAATGTCATTGTATACTATAAGTAGTACCGATTATCATAAATGTAAGTGTATTATACATCATATCGATTTATCTTTATGGTATATATAATCGTTGATTGGATATATATATATCATCAATTAACTTTTTATATCAACACAAAGTTTATTTTTATCAAAATGAACTGAAATATGAAGCTTGAAAGCAAGTTATTATGGTATTCTTTTTTGTACTCTCTTCACGTGTTTTTCTTTTCTCTCAACTTTCAATTCTCTTTATCCTACAGAATAATTTCATTATAAATAAGTTCCATCATTAATTCTATCAGTCGATAATTTTTTCAATTCTTTCAATTCTTTCAAACAATTGAAATACTCAAAATGAATCGTATTGAGTAGTAATAATGACCACTATGAGTCTATTACTGTTTAAATTTAATATTTTCTTCAATTATCATGAGAACATTAAATAACCTAAATATTTTTTTTCTACAGTATAAATAAACATTTTCAATGTATACATTACACATTTATCGCATTAAAAATACTAAATTTTAACAATTGTTTTTTTTTTGAGCCTACAACCTGTCAACACATTGAACATGATAAACCTGAAACATTGAACTATTTGAAAGACGTAACTCTAGAGTTTAATGACTCTTGTAATTCAAATAATCAGATGGATGTACGTCAATGTCCCAAGTAATGTATTCCCTTTACTATTTCTAGAGATATAAAGAGGATTTGACCAAAAAAAAACAAAATACTAATAATATTCATTGGTAGTTTCACTTTTATGTACATATTCGAAATTCTAATGTTCCTCGTACTAGTGGATATTATGATTTTCGGAGCAGTATCCGTCTGCAAACATTACATATTTAAAATCTTTAGGAAAGACGCCAAATAGCCAAATAGCCAAATATTACGTATTAAATATAATCGTATATTTTTGAATATCACTGCGTGACAGGTTCGTAAGCACAAAATATATATAAAAGCATTGAGGGCAATGTTAAACTAAATAGCATTTTATCCAAGATAATTATTCCTTGAGTCTTTCACATATGGGACATGCGCGTAAGCACAAGAGTAACAATAGAAAACAAGATGAAAACGGAGCATTTGTACTTTGATATAATTTTAAACCACGCGAGAATTGATGATAATTTTATTTGAAATATTACATTAGGCAATGTTATTAATGATGATAATTTTATTATACTTCATGGAAATATAAAATTTTTTCAACAGTTTAGGAATACTTTGATATAAGACCATAAACTGACACCAAAGAATAATTTAATTTTCTGCTGGATAAGTTTAATAAAAAAGTGTTATAACGAGACTGAGTTTTGTATTCATGGATATTATACTGAGAAAGTATTGAGAACGAATAATTTGTATTCAACTCCACACTAACTTATTATTTAAGTTTTTTATTTTATTTAAACTGTCACGTAAGCGTCAATGATATTCAATTAATTTCCAAAATTCTCGTAAAAAGTTTCAATACTCAATGGAGTATTTATTCATTTAAATTGAATGTTATATAATTGAAAGGATTCAATAAGAAAGTTTTAGTTAAAGATGTCGAGAGTTGAGCTTGCAAACAACTTGCCCAGTGGACACAAGTATTGCGCTAGATGAAAACTATTTTTTTTTTACTCTCGCAGTAAATATCAGAATCGAATGGAAATAAATGAAATTCCGTTCATCTACACCGTGTCACAGAATCACTAGTCCAATTTCAATGTATTTCTTATGCATTTTGGACTATCGATTCTGGGACAGTGTATACATAGTTGGTCACTTGTTGAATTGATGACATCATAAATAGTATATTTCATTTGCCTGAAGTGAATTGAAATGTATTCGTTTTCACTCAGACAATGCAAAATTAAATTAAATTATTTACGAATATGATAAGCATTCAAATAAGAGCTATCATGAAGTAATTCAAAAGTTTGACAACACTATATAAACTTTATCAATAAACATTGGTAAAATTCATTTTTTTTTTGATAAATTTTATGTAAGAATAAAACTAATGATATCACAAAAAATGAAATCGGATTTTTGAGAAAACAAAATTTTTTAATACTTTAAAAAGTTATTTTACATGATAGACAAGCTATGAATAAATTTATAAAGCCAAATTTTCATGCCATCACATTGTTATTTTTGGATGACGATATGAAAATTCGATCTAAAAATCATGTATATAAATAATGTAATTTTGAAAAATATTGAATTTTTAGTATATTTTCAATTATAATAAATATATTTCAATTGAACTTATTTTAAATTGTATTTAAGGTAGACAAACTTGAATAATTACATTGAAGATGATAGTTGTCAACAAGTGCAGTAATTATTACAACTGAAATGAATAATTAATGTAACGTGATATTTATGTGGAGGTTTATAATTTTACGTTTTTTAATTCCACTTTGTTTAACTGTCGACAATAATTATTACGTAATTTTCAATAACATATTATTCACTCTTTCTCCTTATTGTTTATATCCTCATATCCTACTACTTAATAATCAATGTGTTTTGCAAAAATCGTGTGCAATATCGATAAACTTATCAAGTTTCGTATATTTCTGTCATATTGCATGTCAAATATTCAATAAATATTCAATAAATATAAACATTGGAAATGAGAAAACGCGGTGTTTAGGGTCAAAAGTGAATATATCAAGTGAATAATCGAATCAAAATAGCCTGAGATATTCTCACAAATCATTTGAACTCACGCCAGAATAATATTCAATAACAAATCACATATTTGTTAACAAAATCGTAGAACATAATGATGATACCATAGTTTAAATAGATGGTAAATTATACATGTTCAATTATGAATAGAAAATAAAAAATTCAATAAAAAATAAAAAGTAAAAGCAATATCTACATGAATCTACATGAGTTTCGTTTTTTTATTTTCTATTGTATTGACATATCAATCCTACTATAATTGTGTTACGATAAATTAATTTGTGATACATTAATCCCCTCAACGCACCGTGTCAATCCAATATTTTTTTGGATACTCTGATGCGACAGAGATAGGCAAAAACAAATAACCAGAATATCGTACGTACAAAATATCTGTGTGCATAAGTCAATACTATCACGGTGAGGGTGAGCCCACATCATGCCAATATTGTTTATTATTATACGTAAACGAGCCTTCAAACTTTATCCATCAATAACAGAATGTGATATAAGCAGGAGGAAATCGTTAATACGCGTCATTTTATTATGTTGTACTATATTATTAACGAATTCATTAACAAAAGTCAAATAAACAAAAAATCGCTTTTTTTTTGTTTTTTTTTTTTATGATTTCATTATCAATGACAGAAAAATTTAATTAACATGCTTTTTCATTACACACGAAATACAATATAAATATTAAATGTCATGATTTCATAACTTTCTGCAAGAAAATCTCAGTACGTTGTTTCAGACTTGAGGAGTAATATTTATTTATACGATTTAAAAATCAAGTGTGAGTGGAAAAAAAAATGTCATGCTAGTTCATTAATACTCTAGCACAAAGAAGCTGAGTGTAACGCGCTATTCTTACTACTGGATATATTTAATGCCACAATAAATGATGGTACGTCACATATTCCGATCAAAAAAAAAGGAAAAAAAAATTTACTCCTGTTAGCTACAATATTATTTTTCTTGAAATTATAAATATACATGTTCGTCATTCTTCTTCATGTCTTATTGAATTAACATGAATGAAAAGTTCTATATAATTTATATTAAAACAATGGATATTTATGTATGACAATGGGGCGAAACGCAGAAGTTCATTAATTTAGCTATAAATTGAGATGGATGAGAAAGAGATTGGGGAAATTTGAAACCAAATATAAACCCATCACATCAAACAATTATTTGGTTTTAACGTAAATGATAATTCTGTCACATGCATCAACTTGATGAGAATAAGATCTTGTCTTGTATAACAATAATCATGATAGACCTTTCTCAGCTATATCAAATTATACGTAAAAAATTAAAGAATTCAGGAAAGCACTCAAATGTCCCAAAGGTAATTGGAATATGCACGAGCTAACCATATTCTTCATTCCAATGTCACGGTGAAGGATGTAAATGATATGATGCGGGTGCAGAAGCCACTGAATAATGAAAGAATCTTCCATGATATATCAAAGAATACAATTAACTGTGTCATAATTTTGGAATAATTTAATTCAGTTACAGAATCAAATTATGCAGCTTAAGTATTTCAGTATATTCAACATCATAAAATATACTAAAAATGTCACATACATTCATATTCAACAAATAATTTTCATGAAGAAACACGAGATAATTTGTTTGTTTATATTATCATATCAAAATAAAATGTAAAATATTAAAAATTAATTATTATTAATTTTCAGATCTATTAACGAATTATCCTCATGGTTTATATTCATGGGATAGAAATGATGTTAATAAATTAATCAGCGAAATATTGAGTAATCAATTCTGAATTAGTGTAAACTGATTTAAGCAATCTGAATGAAACAATTATATAGAGGAAAGGAAGATAA
The DNA here is from genome assembly GCA_963920625.1 of Dinocampus coccinellae. Classification (NCBI taxonomy): domain Eukaryota; kingdom Metazoa; phylum Arthropoda; class Insecta; order Hymenoptera; family Braconidae; genus Dinocampus; species Dinocampus coccinellae. The sequence goes on from OY987186.1 coordinate 11,528,423, forward strand.
TTTGTAATAATGTTGGAAATTGAAATTAGTATGCCGAATTTGCTTTAGTTCCTTTATTTAAATTAAAAGTAATAAGATAATCAAAAATAATTCTGTGTAATCATTTTTGAGAAAAATGTGATTTAGCTCAACTTTCAAAATAAATATTTTCAGTTTTGTGTGTTAACAAACTATTTGTGTACTCATCAAAATACTTTCCCAAATATTATGGTTGTATTATCATACCATACTATGGAGTAATAAAAAAAAATCTCTCTACAGTTTTTAATCTTGTTTTACTGACAGAGAAAAAAATTTTGTAAAAAATTTTATTCTCTTCTAAATGTTACTGCAGTCACGTTCGGTTAATTGAATCTCCTATTTTGCACGCACCATTGTCAGCAGCAGTGGAGGTTATTCTATAGAAATATCAGTATACTGTATAAAATGAAATTTCTGCAGTACTTGACCATTGTTCATGTTTATAAATTGAATCAAAATATTTGATAAGTCTATTCAAGAGCAAATTGAATATATATTGTAAAATAATAAGAGTGTGTTAGAAAAACTGCGAGACCAAGTCACACAATGCAAGCATTGACTGAAATTTACAAAATTGAAATATCTTATTAAATAAAACGTGGATAATAATAAATTTATTCAATTACTTTATATTTTCAGACAAATATACATTCATATATATTTTTTTATTTATTCATATGACAAAAAAAAAAAAAATCAATTTTTTCACTATTTAAAAAAAGAAATGGATAAAATAATGAAGAGAAGTAATTGTGTTTGTCTTCAATGAATATTTTCAAAATCACTTATATACATAAAAGTCATATGAAGGTGCTTTATTGATGTAATAGAAAAATTATATAACCGCCTTTAACTATACATATGTTTTTGGAGCATTGGATTTGAGTGTATTTTATTCATGCGTATACATTTTTGTTTCAGCACCAAATATATCGTGTTGGTATAATTTTATTGTTATTGTCATTGTCGTCAACATCACCAAGCATTTAATTTTAATTTATATACGTATAAATTGCTATTCAAAGATGCAATTTTGGATAAAAAAATTCCAATTGATGCTATTCCATTTTTTTTTTTTTTTTTTTCGCACCATTTGCCAAAGACACTTGAATGCGATCAATAATTTTGGACGCTTCCAACTCAGCTGAGCCCCTTCACTTGTACTTCTTTCTTTTTTTTTCTTTTACAATCATTTTTTTCTTCATCTTTTCTTACATTTAATTTCAGAGTTAAGTATATATAGCTTGTATATACTAAGAAAAAAAAAAATAAAATATTAGTTCAATTATTTTCTGTCAGATAATAGTGATCCAAGATATTTTTACTTTCTGCTTTCAGGTAATGTCATCGTCATATTGGTCGTCGTATATTCACGACGTATGAGAGGTGTTACTAATTTTTTCCTGGCTAATCTTGCGGGCGCTGACCTCTGCGTTGGAATATTCTGCATATACCAAACACTAATCAATTACTTGATGAATAGTTGGCGTTTGGGTAACTTCCTATGTAAAGCCTACATGTTCGTTCACGCTCTATCATATACTGCAAGTGTAATGATCCTGGTACTTGTTTGTGTCGAACGTTATTTTGCCATTATTCACCCTATAAAATGTAGATCGATGTTAACGAGAAGACGACTGAGACTTATTGTAGTTGTTGTATGGATTTTGGCAGCAATTTATGCGTCACCAAGATTCACTTATGTCGAAACAATAAATCACGAGTTAAATTCTGGTACAGTTGACATTATGTGTATAGCAAACATTAAGAAACACAATAAAAATGTCCTCGATGCCGTAAATCTCATACTACTTTATCTAGTGCCACTGATACTTATGAGTTGTTTATACACTCGAATCGCAGTGGTACTGTGGAAAAGTGGTGCAGCATTCAGTGGTCCTGGTCTCGTAGCAAAAACGAGAAATGGTCGAGTTCATCACGTTCACGCCTCAAGCAGAAATGTCTTACGAGCACGTCGTGGTGTTGTGCGGTAAATATTTGAATCGAATTACAAATTTATGGTGATTATGTACATATTGCTTTACAAAATTATATCTATCTGTTAACAGAATGCTAATTGCTGTTGTATCGATATTTGCAATATGCAATTTACCACAACAAGCACGACTACTTTGGCTTCACTGGGATCCAAATTACGATCGAAGCTCAGATTTCAGCACAATCTTTACTGTCTCAACATTTTTAATATCTTATACGAATTCATGTTTAAATCCATTATTATATGCCTTTCTTTCACGTAATTTTCGAAAAGCAATGCGTGAACTCTTTCTTTGCCACTCACGTAATCAAAGTGATCGTCTTGGTACAGGTTATGCCGGTGGTGACGCAATGCGTCTTGAAAATGGTAATACGGCTAATGTCCCACACAGTTCAATGATAAGACTAAGTTCTGCACATGACAGCCCTTGTACCGCACACACTATTACATGACAAAATACATATGTGAAGGGATCGTGAACTTCGCAATCTGGCCCGAAGGCCGATGTAAATTTAACTACGCTCAAAGACAGTGAAACACAAGATTCATCCATGTACAATAAAATTTGTACTAGCCAATTGTAAAATAGCCAGTATTTATCTATTTATACGTAATTATTTATAAGAAAGAAATTTAATTTTCGTATTTTGTATCATCTTCATTTATTATTATATAGATCAATTATTTTCTGAATCATTATAAATATTTTTCCTAATTTATAGTAACGGATATCGAATTTTAAATAGTTCGTAAATTCGTATTTACCGAAATTAGAAAAAATACGGTGAATATATTGAATTCTCCTAAATCATTTGATTTTACCGAAATTCCAATACTTTTCTCATCAATACTTTGATAAAAAATGAAAACTTTGCAAAACTAACTTTCTTTGCGCATAAAGTTTAGTAGTTAATCGATTATTCAACTTGAACGTTCAAAAATCTGGAGAAATGGTGGCACTTCCGACAGTGTTGGTAATCGAATTCAAATGGTACAATTGGTATTAAACTTTTTTATTCTCCTATTATCCCAACGAAATATATTTGAACAATTTTTTGTCCAATCATTCGACATATGATACTGTCAATTGTCATGTAAACTAATATCCATGATATTATCACTATGTAATGGAAAAAAAAAATCATTAAATGAATTTTCATTTATTCAATGAATTAATCATCACCATGTAATGCTTTGCATCTTCAATGAACAATATTCAACATATTGTATTCGTGTAATTCGTGTAATAAGGTAATATTTTGTAACTTATTTTAAAAAGTTTAGTAATGATAGAATGTTCAGAAATTTTATGAAATATTTTAGTAAATTATCTACTTATTATTCAGAAAAAATTTTAATTCACTAAGATCAATTATTATTAACAAAGATTATATATACGTACATGAAATTTTACAGAGCTTAAAGTTGAATGAATACCTCTTACTATTATGATATTCTTCAATACAGCACAAAACCTGTATTGATTATTATAAAAACAAAAAAATATTTAGATAATTGTTAATCATATATATTTGATAATATAAATTGGCATTTAACTAACGATCAATACAATGAGTTTTGCTTCAATGCTTCGCTGTTTCATTGAAATTTTTATCTACGATATTTCCCCTTTCGCCAATGTGACATTTTATAATATTTAATAATAGATGTCCAGTGAGACTGAAATAAAAACTGAAAAAAAATGAGTTGAGAGTTGAAATTCAACATACAGATGCCGGCCTACTCGTAAAAATTTACGTATACCTACAACGTAAAAAAAACATAATGATAAAGAATAAAGATAATGTTACTTGAGCTACTATTTTTACAACGATATCAAACTGAAATAAAAATGTATTTAAATTAAAGAAACAAAAGAATTCCAATGATTCTATTGTAAATTTGCCAAAAGAACAAATAAAAATAAAAAATAAAATATCTAATTAATAAATTCATTTACATATTTCATTCATTTTTTATTATAGAACAGTGTGTATCTTATAAATCTTAGAGTGTAAATATATTTTTAGCGAATTCACCTTTTTTTTAAATATTTTTATTTTATTATTATTATTTTTTTTTTCAAGAGCTGATTGTCGACCACTCAAACTACGTGTGCTAGTTATTGACTTTTGCCAATGTAAAGAGTCTTGCATTGCTTTCTCATAGAAATGTAAACACATGCCAAAAATATATAGAATGCATACAAATATAAGATACATATAAAAATATGACTTCATCAAGCTGTATCACTTTGAATTATTTCATTTTGTATAGAATAGTGTAAGAGGAAATATTAAGTTGTATCTATGTACATATTTGTACAGAATTTTATTTAACCTAACAAATTGCTCAGTATTGATCCTAGTCAATATTTTCAGTTTACGAGAAATTTATCAAAATACAATATATAATATAAATTTCATAAATATTACCTACAACGATAATTTCTAAAATATACAAATAAAAGCCAATCATAAATTTGTTTTTAACTCCTACATCTATGATGATATATATAAAAAACAGAATTATAAATAATTATAATTATATACTCCGTGAGATACTTGTATTCTACGTAATCTTTTCGCATATAAGAAAAAAAAAAAAAAAATGAAAATATATAAATAAATAAGAAAATAAATTAGACAAAAAAAAATCCTATGAAATAAGTGAAAAAAACCTAATCAAATCCTTCTGTCAAAAGTTCATGGTGACATTACTCAACGTCAATTCCTCAAGTTTGAATATCCCATCAAAATGAAAAATCATAAAGCTAACATGATATATATTATGAAGTGTAGGAATAAAACCCCATTGAAACACACCGAAAATCCTAATCATTTATCAAACAATTATTATCAATCAAAATATTTGACTTTTATTTTTATTATCATTATTGGTGAAATATAAAATGACCTGAATTATATATGATTGATGATTAATGATATCTCATTCAGAACAAAAATTCAAATTTAAATGAGATTTAACAGAAGATAGTGAAGAAGATTTGAATTATCAACCGCGTGAAATATCACATCATCGCATTATTGAGTTGGAGAAACGATGTCTAAGCCATATTATAAGGTGGAAATGTGCAACGACCTGAACTTGAAGAAGACCAAATTTTATTGGATTATATCCCACAAACTTTAATAATAGTTTGATACTTGTGGATAATCATCAAAGTTATACATTAGCCAAACGCTAACCTCTTATTATACTCGTCTTCTGTTATATTCATCATACAACTATGAATCATGATAAAAACGACAATATGTACAATGCAAATATCTAAGCAACAACTGTGTTTGAAGGTACACTTATTTCATTAAATTACTGTAATGTCTATAGCGATGTGAAGCTTCCCATTCCTATTTATCAATTCTACAATTATTCTTCACAATATATTTACATTTCAATTTATTTCACACACTTATAATTACTTATTTTAGAAGATACTTGTATGCGTTGATATATAATGTAGAAGTTTCGAATTCTTTGAATTAATTAAATTGTTTATTCAATGATGTTAATGGAATCTATCAAATAATGGATTGATAAGATACAGAAACTTTACAACAACTTGCAACTTAAAAGTGTAATAATCATCATGCATATATAAGACAGAATTAATAATAAATTTTAAAAGTTTATCAAGAAAGAAAGTATAACTTCTGATCATGAAATTAATACACATAATTATGTACATATATACTTTTATTAGGATATCTACTTAAAAAAAAATCATATTAAGCATAATAGAACTGTATGAAATATAAAAAATTTTTATTTTATAATTGAATGAAAAGTTAGTTATAATACATTATATATTGATAAAATAAACAAAACTTTCATCTTACTATAAGAATAAATTTATCACACTGGAATGAATACTGCCTTGATTATGATGCATTGGACAAACAATGTATCAAGTGTACATTGAGTTCATGTAGTATTGAAAATATTTTTGATGTATTGAAAAAAATAATTCAAATAGAACAATGAACATGGTAAAATCAAGTACACAATTCACGATCTATCACGGCGGTGGAAAAGGAAGGAAGAATTGTCAGCATCATAACGTATTCCCAGACACCACAGATCCCATTCCAGTTTCGCTTTTATTTTCTGAGAATTGCACTGTGGCTTTCGACACTATAATAATTTAAATGAAATTTTAAAACTAATTCAGGACATTTGAAATGGAATTATAGGAATTTTAGACTCACCTTAAATCCTCATTACACATACTGTATAAAAGTTTAGTGGACTCAAGGATCTATATTAAATTAAATTCTTTTTATCTGTACTCACAAAATTGCGAATGTATATATGCATATAAATCATAACAATGAATTTAACAGACGGCACGCCGTTTTTTACCTTTCAATAAACATAAAATAAAAATAATAATAATTTATTTCAATTGAAAAACTATTTATTCACCTAGAACAAGCATGTTTTTTTTGTTTCATAGTGAAACTCCATTCTTATTTCATTTTAAAATCCGCAATAATATAAAATTCCTCATTGAAATGAGTTAATGGATTCATAAAAAAGTGATGACATTGAAAATATATATGAAAGATTAATGATATCTATACATGAAAATTAAATAAAAATATTTTTTGACATAAAATATTTCCGAAATGATAATAAAAATATTTTGATAAAATTAAATAAAGTGAATATCAAATAATTATAATTAACTGCAAAGTTCTTGGTATTAAAAGATAATATGAATTATTTTTATATCACTAATATATATAGTTAATTTTATTTATCAATCATATTACCGAGGTTTCACATTCACAAGTCTTGTAACCAGTTAATTCCAGATTAGTTTTGTTTTTTATATACCACCAACGATCGAGAATTAGATGACTTGTGCTCTCGTCAATGATAACCTTTTTGCATTTTTCGAAAAATTCTCGATGACGCTTTTGTGTACGCAAACGCATTGAATTCATGATTTTTTTTTTTTTTTTTTCCATACTCTCCGTTGTCCCCTCTGTTCATGCTAAATCAAACGCTCCCTATTCATTCACCACTTGAAAATACAGTCGAGAAATATTTTTCCAACGATCCCTCTCACCCAAGCAAACATTTTGTTCGCACACGTGTTCCAATATGATAAATAAATTCTTTTGTTAAAATGAGAAAGTTTCACATGACATTTGTATCAGTGAGTGACAGGCGAAATAAATGTTAATAAGATATAAAAAAATTATTTTTAATTAAATAACATAATAAAAATATTAAAACCTTCAAGCTAATCATTGATTTAAATTTTTAATATTAATATTGTTTACGTGAACTACTGTGAAATTTTATCGATTTGTTTTATAAAGTGTCGATACAAAACCTGATAGATTGCAGTGACCTACAAATCTTGAAAATAGCACTAAAGCACAAAGAAACATTGAAATGAGTAGGAAACCCCACGTGGACATACTCACAAAGTCCATGAGTGATTGTTGATTTCTTTGCAATATTCAGGAAATAAGCAGTTACGACAATGATAATATTTATCTACTGTATGACTATTTAATTTCATTTGTTTTTAGAATTATTTGATGAAGAATTGATGTATATATAGAAAATATATTGATACGAACGGAATATTTCACTATCAAATAAAAAAAATCTATTTTTATGTATATTATTATCTTAATCCACTGGTGGTCTTTTAATAATATAAATTATTGCATTTCGTAACTGAATAAATACATCATAATAAAAATACGTATTAACAATAACTAGTTACATGGGATTGCAGTGAATCCAATGAAAATATTGATAAATTGAATATATTTATAGGGATTTTTCAAAATTTGTATTAAATTGAATCTATTAGCATAATTGATTGCGTACATATGTACAATTTGACATGAGTATTATGGTGGATGTATGTAATTCGAAAAATACAGTCGAAATATAAAATTAGTCGAAATTGAAACAGCTCAAATTTATATCCCTGCCGAAAATGATTCAAGTGATGTAAGTCTTTGATCCAGATCTAGTAAGCTCTCACGTTCCATTCTTAAGAAGGGAGGAAAAAAAATATATATATATATTGAAGTACAAAGCTTTGATATTTTATTTCAATTTTTTTTTTATACGTATATATATAATAAAATAAAATGTTATTATCCATAGTATGGTTGACTTATTTTTCCTCTGTTTCTTCAAGTATATATTTACTTATCGCCATTTCGATTTCAATTACATTCTGTCTCTGGATGATACTACATTTTCCAAACTCTTATCAGTAAAATCCCGTAAGAGGTGCATCCCATCGAAGGGAGAATGGAAATCGTCATGTGTGTCACATTTGTCAGTTCTTCACGACCACACTGAAGCATCACGATCACTTTAGAAATGGTAAAAAAAAAAGACAAAAAAAAAAAAAACAATTTCTACAAAATGACAACGTGCCCGTATTCAAGAAGTGAATTGAACTCTTTTTTATTTTATTTTATTCGCGACAAATAAATGGCTATATTTGTATAAACTCAAAGTAAAAAAAAATCGAAAGATTTGTGCTTACGTATATTACAATATTTTCCAGAGACCCCCAGCAACACTCGTATCATCTCTAACATTAGATGACCCCCCCATTGTGGAAAATATATTTGCGATTGCGAGAAAAAAAAAATTTCAATGTTGAATTCAATAAATCATTTTATCAATATTCTGACGAAAATATTTTAACGCAGTGCTATGTAATATTGTATTTGAAAATAAATAAATGAAATGATAATTTAAAAAATAACATTTTACATAATGCAGTATTATAAGTTAATTAAATTTTTGATGTCGAATGAACGTTCATCATATTGATTACAAAATAATATTTTCAGCACGATGGGGCGTCATATGAAATAATAAAAAAATAATAAATAAATAATCTTTGTATTTTTATATTATCGTAGCAAGGTCATTATATTGATTATAATCATGAGACTATCGAAATATTGGACAAAATATTGAGTGCATATGTACATATCAGGCGTTATCAATGACACAATGGTATAAGACTTTATAATAATGATGTAATAAATTGAAATTATTGATATGTACACTACGAAAACACAAAGTACGACATATAGCATACTGCATTGCCGGCAGAGTGGGAGAAAAAAAAATATCTGGATCGTATAAGAAATGTAACAGACTGAGAAAAAGATCAGTTGTAGGAGAGATCTCGACACATTCGCATTATTGGTATTTTTTTGTGATAATTTTCACATCTAATTCGAGAGCGTAAATAAAAAAAAATCGGTAAGTTAATCAAAAATATTCTATTTTATAAATAATCATTAATTGAAGAATTTTATAAATAATCATTAATTGAAGAAGAAATGAAGTAAATTGATAATTTTTTTATCTTTAATGCACATTATAAATATAATTTGGAATTCCACGTGTCACCTTTGGAACGCCACGTATCATTATCAATCACATACGAATTCATCATACGAGGTAATTTAATTAAACCTTGAACAAAACGTGGCACAACACTGCGTTAATGCTTTGACTGATATATATCAGGTTATCACATTGTCAATTCGTTCAATTTAATGTACTCATTATCATTTACATTAAAATTTGAATAAAAATAATTGATATGAATATTTTTCAACATCAAGTGGTTTTAAAAATCCAAATTAAAGAATTTTTCCATGCCAATGCACGTCGTACTGGTTATTATATGAAGAGGTGTATTATATGATCCGTCTTTGAATTGCCACTGGAATATTGGAAAGATGAAATACTAGTTTTTTTTTATCCAACAATTTCCCACTCTGGTTAACCTTGATACTCAAACTCTGGTAGATATGTTTTAAGAGTTGAGATAATCGACTGATGTGAACTTCTTTTTTATTTAATCAAATATTAAAACAAACTTTTTTTTTCCAAAATTTTATAGTCTACATACGTGATGCATTTCATGAATTACATTCCGGAGAATATTCTTTATTTTCTATACGAGAAGTTATAAATTGGTATATTCATTTTATGTTAAATTCGCATCTGAATTCAGATAATGCTCACATATTCGAGTATTTTGTAAGAATATTTTCAAGACAACTGAAACACATAAATTAATATCTGTGAAGAGTTAGATAAAAAAATATATGTAATATTTGTAATGCATGAAAAAAAAAAGAAAGGATAATTCAAGAAAAAAAACTATTTTAGATCGTTTCAATTCGCTTGTTTCAGAAAAAAAAAATGTCAATCAATTTAAGAAGTGTCTTGATAAGTGATCCCGTTGATGCTTTATGCGCTAACTTGCTCACTAGTCACGGTGTTCCTGTGACAACTAAATATAAATTGACTAAAGATGAATTAATTCAAGAAATTCAGGTATTGTATTGATTATAATCAAATAATAATTAATCTCAATTACATTCATGAGATAAGATTCCAATACGATACAATATAATTTAAAATAAGAGAAAAAAATAGAAATTGGAGAAAGCAATATTGCAGTCAGATAATATCTCATTCATTCACATATAAGCCCTAAAAGCTAACGTCAGTATTTGCATAGTGTAGTGGGCCATTGAGCACAGACTGTAGAGTGCAACTAATTCGACCTATAAAGTGGGCTGCTCTGAGGCACCAACACGCCATTTTCAACATTCACCATTACTCTCTCTCCACTCGCTGCATCACTCGTTCAGTTTTAACCAGTTCAGACACTTACATACGCCCTGCAATGCATGGGTCGTTGTACCGTTTTTACAACACATCTCTCTTATCTGTAATAATTATTGACCATTCAGCCTCAATGTTTCTTCCGCAATTGATTGTCACTATATGATCACATGCAAATGCACATTCACTCCAATAAATTTCCAATTATTTTCCTTACGTTATTTTATGAATTCATTTTATTCTATTCCTTTCTATTTTCAATTTATTTTCAATTTATTTTTGTTGAATAAAACATATTGCAAAGGTTCATTATAAAATGAATGAACTCCAGTAATTTATTGAAATTATTGAAAGGCAGTTTTCATTTTAACTCAATTGAATAGCCAATGTTTTCTTTGAACTTGAATCAATGTCAAATTATTCATAAACGCATAAATAAACTTCGACATTAAATTATCGTGATACTGTGATTAAATAATCACCTCTAAAATTTAATCTTCGTGATATTCTACACTGTTTCGAATGATGCAACGAATACGTCTGTGTAATTATTTCTATTATTTGATATACCTAACAAATTATGGTATTTGTTTAGAAACACGATGGCTTGATTGTTCGCTCCGAAACGAAAGTTACAGCGGAAATACTTGCAGCTGCATCAAATCTTCGAGTAGTAGGACGTGCTGGCACTGGTGTTGACAATATCGACCTTCAAGCGGCCACACGCAAGGGAATTGTTGTTCTCAAGTGAATATTCAATTAGCTCTTATATTCTCTCATTTATTGGAATATTTTTACATTACGTTATGGAATCACTTAATGCCGTTTTTGCATTGGACTTTTTTTTTTTAATAATTTTTTTTAGCACGCCAGGCGGTAATAGCATCAGCGCTTGTGAGTTGACATGTGCGCTGATATCAGCACTTGCAAGAAATGTTGCTCAAGCAGCACAATCAATGAAGGAAGGCCGATGGGACCGAAAATTATATTCCGGCTATGAATTATCTGGTAAAACACTCGCTATACTTGGATTCGGACGAATTGGCCGTGAAGTAGCGCGAAGAATGCAATCATTTGGAATGAAAATTATCTGCTTTGATCCAATGATGAGTGCTGATGATACGGCAAAAATTGGGGCTGTGAAGATGAGCCTTGATGAAATTTGGCCACTCGCTGATTACGTTACCGTTCATACTCCACTTATTCCACAGACAAAAAGTAAATTACCCGATTAATTATTATTTTTTGCTTTAATATTACGTATTACATATAATTAAACGTGTCAAGATGAAAATATTTTCACATATTGTTTGTTTATAGATCTTATTAATGCTACAACTTTGGCAAAATGTAAGAAGGGCGTTAAAATAATAAATGTGGCACGCGGTGGAATTGTTGATGAAGAAGCATTGCTTCAATCACTAAAATCAGGTCATTGTGGTGGCGCAGGACTAGACGTATTTCTCGAAGAACCACCAAAAAATCCAATTACACGAGAACTCATTCAACATCTTAAAGTAATTGCAACTCCTCATCTTGGTAATGATTGAACATTTTATATCTTGTGAGATAAAAAATTACGATTGTTATTTGATTAAGAATTTTTTTTATTTTTCCTAGGTGCAAGCACGGCTGAAGCTCAAGAACGAGTGGCTGTAGAAATTGCAGAACAGTTTCTCGCAATTTCTGGCATTTCCGATAAATATAATGTTACGGGTATTGTAAATGCACCAGTTCTATCCGCTGCTATGTCCGGTGAAAATGGACCATGGATTGAATTATCGAAGAAGTTGGGACAATTGGCCGCAAGGTTTTTCAAGAAAAATGTTAATGTTCCGATTGAAAGTCAAACTGTCGGTGCTGCTATGGCGAACAGAAAGTTTGTTCACACAGCAGTATTAGTTGGTGTGCTCAGCGGTCAAACTAAGAATGGTTTGAACTTGATTAATGCACCTACATTGGCTAAGGATATTGGAATTGATATAAAAGAAGGTCACGTCGATGGTGATGTTAATGGTGTCCTCGTCAAAATTGGACAACACCAAATTAAAGGTAAATAAATTTTTTTTTGTTCTACGCTGAAATCACTAAATGATAATGTAATAATTATTTAATTTTTTTAAATTAGGAACTGTACGCAATAATGAACTTTTGTTGCTATCCATCGACAATGCTGTATTCAATAATGGTATCCAATTGACAGATTACATCTCATTATATTATACAAATGGGCCACAAGATCTTGCTACCATTGTCAATGCATTCTCTTCTAAAGGAGTGAATATCAATAGTTTAAATGCAAATGGAAATTGGCTGGCGATAGAGACAAACCAGGAAGTCTTCATTCCCATTGCAGGCATTGAAAACTTTTAAAATAAATAATTAATGTAACGAAGACTAAAAAATTTATAAGGAAGACACTTTAAAATCGCATCTAAGCCACATCAAGGTTTTCACCTCTTTCAGTATTGTCGAAAATTTGTTTTTGTGTCCTCCTACTTTGGTTGAACTTTTGGAAGCACGAGATTATGAAATGCTGAAGCCAGCCCGAATACTTGAATTTAAATCGTCAAATTAAGACGAATAATAATTTTATGTATACAGAATTTTATATCGTGTTTAAATAAATATAAAAATAATTAATTCATATCCTATTTAGGGTTTAATGTAAAGATAATACAACATCCATATTATCTTGTTTTTTAACTATTATAATAAAATACAACTCTCATTAATAATAAAGTGATGCAAAATCTTATATGCTTCTGTATAAATCATGGATTTACTGTAGATATGCAATTGCATATTACACTAAAAGATAGTATATAAAAATATATATTTTTGCTAATCATATTTTTATAATGAAATACTTGACAGATCATCACGTTCTTGTTTTTTTTTTCATTTATAGTAGAATGTAGCATTATATTAGCATATTAAATAAACGAACAAGGAATCACGACAAATCTATACTTGAGGAAAATATATGTTGTTTTCTTCTAACCATTGAAAATAAAAATAAGTCATAGATTATCTCACCAATAACATCTGCTCACTTTTTTCACGATGGGGAAATTCGGGTAATAATTTTTGACTAGGATTTGTTATTGTTTTGAATTCAATAATAGAAGTTATGCAACGTTAATTCTCTGTATATTACCAATCAAATTGGTTCATAACTTAGAGCTGTGCATCCACTGAGTGTGAAAGTAACACCATCCTTTAATAATGAAATATTTGATATAGTAATAATACATATAAGATCAATGAACTAAGTATATATATGACTTACTCGAACAAGTCCAGGAAGATTAAACCAAAATTCATAATTCGGAATTAATTCTAACCCAACAGCTCCTCTGAATATTTTAGAAACCAATGCACCACCAACCAAATACAATGTACTGAATACACAAAACATAATAACCAAAACTGAACCTGTTGAAAGTCCCCTTGGCTTTAATCGGATTAAACAGTTACTTTGCGATAGAAATATCAGATTCTGCGAAAACAAATGGATATTTATTCGTGAGTTTGAATAATATTTGATAATAAAACTATTAATTAGATAAATATATATCTTACGTATTCATCTTGGTTACTTGAGTTGACTTGTAATGTCGATGTAACACACGACTCACAACGCAATAAAATTTTTGTTACATAGGTATGTGATTTATTTGGTGATGTATGGTGGAATATCAAGCGCGCTTCATTCTTATCAGTCGATAATTTCCACTCACTATCCTCAACTCTTCCAAGACTAATCGAATTATTATTTGAATCTAACCTACATATCTAAAAAAGTTAATTGAAATATAAAAATATGAAGTATTGAAAACTATTATTTTCATTCATTTTACCGATGTTGAATTGCATTCACTCTCACTCAATGTTGAAATTCCAAATGTTAAATTTGCATTTTCACATGGTTTAAATTTTATACGATGGTGACGTTCATCAGTGAAAAATCTGTGAAATAAAAAAATTATAGATCAAAATCAATATACAAATTGATTGTAACGGAACAGGTTATACTTGAAATACATTGTAAAATAGTCAGTGAATTACGAATACTAACTTTCCTTTCAGTGGCAATAAATCATAACCCATTCCATCTTCGCGGATGCATTTACACGGTGTGGATTCTACACATTGACACAATGCATTATGTGAAAAAGTTAATATAAATATTCCTGAAATGAATAGCGTAACGCAGCAGAAATGCATTATCAACACATTTATTATCGTACGAAGGAGAGAATAAGTCCAGATGTACGTATTATATAGTATGTATATATATATATATTCTTACATATAAAGTATCGTTCAAAACGATTGGACATACGGTTATTTTATGAAGTCAACGCGTGGAGCGCTGCGCTCAAGTACCAGTAACCAATCATAAACTATCTGTTAAATAAACAGCAATATTTAAATTTTGCGCGTAATATTTCTTGTATAACATTCATTACAACATTCACACAATATTCAGTAAAATGAATCTAGGTGTGAATATCAAAATAATTCGATTGAGATTACCTGGAATTGGTGAAGTTTTTATCACTGGGATTTTAAAAAATACTTCATTAAAATTTAATTAGATAATTATTGAAATTGTGGAAAATATTAGTGATTGAAGTGATTTAAGATATTGGATGATAAGACTAATGAGTCATGAAATTTGTGGAAAACACGCAAACGTGATTTATACTCAAAATATTTTATCAAATAATAAATATTTACAAATACAATGAATTCAAAGTGTAGATTAAAAATAATTTTTATTTTTACATTAAAAAATTCACTGATTCAGTTAGACCGAAAATTTCATATGCAATAATTATATTTATGTTCATGTTTAAACATTCATATAATTATGATTTTAATTCAATAAAATATTTTGTTATTAAATAATAATTTATTATATTTGGTTATGGCAGTTAGTGTCACTGGGTCGTCTCGAATATGTCAGGCATCAGCGCCATTAGTTTTGAGAGCAGTGGCGCCATCAGGTACTACAGGATTTCTGAATTCGTCTCGATTGATCACTTGTTGCGCCGCTGCCGTTCTGCTACCCGGCTAAAATGTGTCGCGGCAAGAGTAAATTTTATTATTGCATCTTTTATACAGTATATATTTTTTTTAATTAATATTTTTAAGTGAAGAAAAAATATTAATTTTTTTTTTCAATTGTGTATTCAACTAATTGAATAATTATTTAGTGCAATAGTGATTTTGATGTGCCTTAATTACTATTTGTGGATAAATATATGTGAAAGTAAGTGCGTGTTGTGTGAGTGATTTTTATTTTTAATTCAGTGTTGTGCTTCAAAGGATTTTATTCCTGGACTTAATTCCTTTTGATTTTATACAAATCGCGATAATTGAAATCATGGTGAGTGAAAAAAAATTTCATTATTTGTATTTTACATATATGTAAACAATTTATCTATCTACACAATAGTTGCTTCGGTTATATATGAGATCACATCGTTTTGATTTCACACGCGATTGCATACTGAATGATCGGCAAAAGTAAACAGAAATAATAAATAAAAGTAAAATCACTCAGTATAACTAATGATATATGAACGATACGAATTGATTTTAATATACAGAGAACGTGATCACTATTTTACCTTGACTATCATATTCTCTCATACTCAACGATTGAATATTGACAACGACAAAAAAAAAAAAATGAATAATAATAATAAGAAAATACGCATTTTCTATAAGACGGTGAGGCTTTTGATGTATGTTTTGTTATATACTTTATGTATCACAGAATATAATGGATAAACTCAGTCTTTTCGATAATATATATGGGTATAGTTTGTCCCAGACATGATGCATTCAGAGAAATCTTTTGTACTTGAAAGTCTTCGTGTAGTGTTTCGATTTTATTCTTAACGGTGCCACAGTGTTCAGGTATGAGATGTATATATATACTGAATATGAACACCATGGAACATTGAGTGTAATATATATACAGTAAACTCCATCATGCTCACCATACATCTGCTATTGGTTAACCACAGTATTGTTAAATACATATAAAACTTTTCCAATGAGATAAAATAAAAAATTTTTAATCATAAATATTATTTTATCCGTCCATGTCATAATTATTTTCAATATTATTTCTGTAAGATAAAATTTGTTATACAAAATATTATAAAATTTGAGATACACTGCATACCTGGTCTAAAGGTAGATAGAGAAAGATGAGAAAGTAAATGGGAAAAAGAAAGACGAATAAAGAAAAAGCTAGACATCCTTCGTATTCATAGCACATCCGCCGTCCCCACTGCAATGTGATCTTACATATACAAGTGCAAAGGGCCAACTGCTCTTGGTCTCGTGATTGCGCTTACTCGCTTTGCTTGATCCACGCGATTACACACGCAAATACTATTCATTTTATTTTATTTTATTTTTTCTTCTTTTTTTTTTTTTTTTTTTTTTTTTTTCATTCTCATTTCGATTCTCTCGCACATTTACTGGTTAGTAATACCTTCAGGTACCTTTAGTATTTTTTTTTTTTTTTTTTTCTTTCATCTTCTCTATCCTGCACTCACACTCGCTCTTTCTTTTTGTTTCTTTGTCGATCTCTCACGTGTTGCGTACACAGTTGAAACCAGTTCCTAAGTGCCGCGAGCATCCAGTTTCGACCTGCAAATGTATTTAAAAAAATTAATTCTTTCATTTATTATTATTATTATTATTATTATTTTTTTTTTCTATTAACCTCTTGGCAATTCTTACCTCTATAATAATATTCATATGTCATGTCGGAGCACCTTCATCTTACATTGAATGTTGACAGAATAAATTTTTTTTTTTTCTTCTTCTTCGACTTCTTTTTCATTATTTTTTATCAATAAACGATCGGTTTATATTAGATAATAGATATATGCGAGAAAAGAAAAATAAATGTATGTACATATGTATGTATGTATGTATCCGGTTGTAGCTGTCAGTTTATACACATGGGTTGAATGAAATTCAACATAGATACAACGTGTCTGTGATGCACTTTGGCTTTGAGCAACGAGCAAATTGTTCGTATGTGGAAAAACCTCGCGCGTGCCCAAAATAATTTTCTCCCCTTAACGTAAAAAAGAGAGCCATTTGCGTCTGGACTGAAATAGGCAGTTTTAAGTAAGAGGGAGACGTCCCTTTCACCATTTCAATTCATTGTGAGAGTGTGTGTATACGTGTGTTATTAATGTCAAGGCTCGAGATTTTAAAAATACATTGGAATATATGAATATAAGTTTACAATTCAATGATTTTGTGTTCACAAATTAAATTATATAGATTTGACTTTGTCAAAATAATATTTATTCAAATATTGAATGTGATGTATTGAAATGATTTTCAAAAATAAAAACGAACAGATTCCCGCATATTATATTCATAATAGATTTAATTTAAATATTTATAATTTTGAATTATGCATTGTGATATTATCAAATGGTTATTATTGTAATAGAAAAGTTGATTTATAAATTAAATTGCCATCGTCAATACTAAAAAATAAAATGTAGCAGTAAATTGATATTCATCATAATTGTTACAGAATCGAATCGATGATAATGTACAAAGCTGATAATTTTCACGCAGACGGATGTTACTCGTTGTTATTCGTAAATTCAAACGTGCAGGAGACAACCAAATAACATATCATATCTAAATTAACTCATTTAACTTGACCACAATATCCCTCCCCTATATAATCGACATTGAACAATTCAATATAAATATTATTTAAAGTTAAACGTATATATATTTTTTATTATTCATCTCATTCTATTCATTTGGTTTAATATTTAATATTCCATGGTAAAATTAAATGATAGTATGAAAAAATAGTTTTTATTTATACGTGAAAGTCTTTTTTTCCTTACCTGGCTGAATGCAAAATATGCTGACAGCTACGTCAAGTTTTAAAAATACATATATCTGCTGTCTCAGCAATAAAGTCGCATTACAAGAATCAAGGTGGTCTTTGCAAACACCATTTCTCGCACCACTTCCGGCTGTTCATTCATTTGATAGTATCGCCATACATATTCGACAAATAAAAAATGAATAATTTAATTTTTTTTTTTTCTTTTCTCATTTCTTTGAAAAATAATTGATCGACCAAATTTCATTGTCATTGTATTCAATTATTTGTGGAAAAAAGTAAACAATTTTTACGAAATAAATACGTGTTTTTTATATATAAAAATAAAAAATTGAATAAATATTAAACATAATGTTAAATGAATAAGCAATAATGCACTGAATATATTTTATTATAAAAGTGAAAATGAGAAAAAGTTTATGTTGAAAAATATTGGATATAATTTTTGAGTTGTAAAAAGAAAAGTCGAAATCCAGGAATTCCAAATTGCTAACGGTATGCAATGGGAGAGGGGAGAATAGGATGTAATTTTCTTGAATGCAGACTGAATGAAAAATCGTTTAAACGCCAGATGGTAGGCAGGTCAAAAAAAAAAAAATAGAAAGAAAAAGTAGAAACGAAATTTGAACCAGGACAAAGATGGATAGTAAAATTATACACAAAGGCTGCGGTGCATTCTTTCGTTGCAGATGACACGAATCAGGTGGCCACTTTTATAACCATCACGTACATACATACAATGTATATAGGTCCTGTACAAGAGGTCACTCAGGTATTCACATCTAGACCTTGCCTCGTCTATTCAGTTAGCGATGGCTTGGTAATTTGTTAAAATATTTTTGCACATTTTTCACCTCTATATTTGTCATCTCCACTTGATGATTTTTCTATTAAAAAATTTCTCGTTGCATATTTACATTGTATACCAAACAATGAAAAATCATGTGTACAGATTGGTACAATACAAATAAAATTTTATTGCTTGCTATTTTTTATTTATTTATACCATTTTTTTTTTTTTTAATGGAGATATACATACACATTTATAATGATACGTCGCGCCATTGCAGAAGTGATGTGCGGTAGTTGTTTGATCTGCGTACAAGGAAGGAAATCGTGACTCGATGTTTCATTGAGATTATTATTTGTGCGCTCATATACGCAAAAGCATGATATAAATATAATAAATGTATATTGTCGAGCGTCCGTGACTTCGATAAATGTAATGTCCCTATGAAATAATATGAGCGTTACGTTATTCTCTCTTTCGTATAGGTGATCATGTAACATATATATATATATATATATATATATAATGTTGAATAATAGAAGAGCGAAATCACTTATTATCTGCCTCTACCAAGAATATTCACATGATAAACAAAGAAAAAACTCTAGCACATGAATATTATTAGATATACTATAATTAGTTTTTTTTTTCTTTTTTTTTTTTCTATTTATTTCTCTTCATGTAAATGTATTAGAATTTTTTAAATATTAACAACAAAACTTAGTATATGAAATAGTAGATCCACGTATGTGTCTAGACGGCCATGCCCAGATTTTCGCTTGAGTAATCATTGTGCCTAGCGTGAACCTTCTAATAAACTCATTGACCCGTGTAAAAGTATAGTCCGTGAAAAAAAAAAAATACATATATATATATATATACTTTGTTTATTTTTACGCCAAAATTTTGATGATAACTAAATTATTCTCAATACACAATTGCATAAATATATAATAAATATGATGTGAAGTGTCATATGAGTGTGAGGTCGTGAGTTTCGCTAAATAGAAATACATCTTGTTAATCAGCAATATCTTGGGTTCAAATGAATTAATCTTCCAGCTGCAATGATGGTTTATTAAGCTTTAATTAGTCTTTATTCATCATTCTGTGAGTGTTTATTTAGCAGTGGCGTTGCATCATGACATTTTAAATGTATACATATGAATTCTGTTTATTTTACATACGATTAGAGTTAGAATGATGAATTTCATTATCAGCAACTGCAATCTTTTATGCATTCAACTTTTATTTAAATCAATATCAATAAATTCTTAAAAATAAAAAAAAATACAATAAATAAATAATACATAGAGTTAATAAAATATGAGTGTCATATTTATATAACTACCAGAGGAAGAAAAAAAAAAAGGAGCATTATTCATTAACTTGTATATATCGACTTGCTGTCAAATGTGATGGTATAATAATTGTCAGCAGTTTATTTTGTTGTTGAATAGCCGTTGCTCTCATGTGAGTGTAATTCAATGTCCACATTGTAATAATATATTTCTATTTTCCTTACTATATTTGTATTTAACTTTCAATACTAGGTTAAAAGTCATTGAACAGCAAAAAGTGCGACTGTTGTGAATGCGTTCAGGCGGCTTTCAAATACAGTTATATATATATTGAACAAACAATGCGGTAAGCATTGGTTGGAATTCGTTAGAAGTGAACGGAAACGATAACAACAAAGTTGTGAAGGCGAATGGTCAGCAATGATAGTTTGTAATCCGCGTATTACCACTATGCTATATATGATAAAACTTTATTCTTCAAGATTAAGGCCGGTTTCGTGCGAATAACTCTGTCGTTAGTGTTGTGTCTGCCCACTCATTTAGACTTTTCTGCAGAGAAATATTTCTTTTATCTAGTATACGTGGAGATAAACGATGAAAAGTAACAATGAAGAACTGCATTAAATTACATTTTAAAATGACAATTTTTTTTGTATTGTAGAGTACTGCAGGAAATATGTATATTTACATATATATTTTTTTTCAAAATTAAGTTAATTTATTTTAAATTGAAATACAATATCACTTTGTTGACATTGCACATAATCAGACATAATTCGTATGTATATAGAAACGTGTTTTCCGGCTCAATTCTAAAATAAAAAACAATCTTATATATTGAGACTTTTTATAAATCTAGATAATGCTATTCTGTTGAAACTGAAAAAGCAACTAAGTCTTCTAAGTTGAATTATCTTTTGTTTATCTATTGATTTCCTCAACGTATAAAATAAAATTCATATGATATAAGTGTTTTGCTACATTTTAAGAAAATCATCAAAACAAAAAAAAAATCTTGTATAAAGATATAATCTAAACTTATCATATATTTTTTGTTCATACTTACATACGTGTTAGAATACTTTTTTTTTCATAATATGCCATGATAGACTTGGCAATTTTTTATATATAACAACAACCTGGTCTTGTAACTCAACGTGTACGTGACCTGACAGTACACATGAATCTGAAAATATATGTACTTTTTTAATTTGATGCACACGATTGAGTCTTAGAAAATTCCATTCATTTTTGTGTAGTCCTTTGTTATTCGAAATTATTGTGACTATCAAGCTGTTATTGAATCAATTCATATTCATATACAAATAATTTATCACGATGAGTAATGACCTTTTTTATAAAAGCATTAAAATTATTTTTTATTCTATATTCATATCGCCCGTTACTAGTTTCTATATTATCGGCTTGAACCTTGTGTAGGTTTCGCCATCTGTTATTCTCCAATTCACGTTGAAAAACGTTCTCTTGCAAGAAATGCATACATGAAAGCCTTAAGTCGATAAAATATATGAGCTATAAACCACATATGATAAGAATTATAATAAAAATTATCGAGGAGCTGGTGACTGTTTTGTCCACTAGATTCAATCATTACTGGCATTTTACAGGAAGATATTTTTTTCAATATGAAAAAATTGATTGAAGGTCCTAAGCATTTCTGGCATAGTGAAAAAATATTTCTTTGACAAGAGCGATCTAACAGAATTGATAATAATGTTATAGGAATAGGTC
This sequence comes from Dinocampus coccinellae, assembly GCA_963920625.1. Lineage (NCBI taxonomy): Eukaryota > Metazoa > Arthropoda > Insecta > Hymenoptera > Braconidae > Dinocampus > Dinocampus coccinellae. Next base: position 11,550,871 of record OY987186.1, read on the forward strand.
GTCTGTCTTTGATTGATATTGTCATTGAAAATTTATACAATTGCATCAAAATTACCGGGATTCATATTACCATCTGCATACTGATACATCTGCTAATCTAAATATTTTTATATATCCTGTATATTTTGGAACACGACAGAATCATTTTCTTTAGAAAGAAAATTATGGAAATAGTTGTAATGCTATAATTTTTTTTTTTTAATATAACTTCCATTTTCAGAATTTGTCATCAATACTCAAGTATTTATATTCTTTTAGTTTTCATCCCTCGCTCGTAGTGCTCTGATTTCCATTGTTTCAACTTTCACGTTTCCGTTTATTCTCTTTTTTTCTTGTTATTATTATTATTATTATTTTTTTTTTTCATTTCTATTTTTTTTTGTTTCCATCACCCCAACAGCATTTTACTCACAATTCTCCATATATCGAGCGAAAATTCTCATATAAATAATTTTGTATACTCACACTTCAAGCAGTCATCTGAAAATATGTTTTTTTTTTTACACCGTCCACTTGGATGAAAATGTATGTCTCGCTGAGTAGCTCTAAAAAGCAAATTAGAAAAAACAAAATTTCTCGTGCAATATATTGATGGTTTGGTATATAATGGTATGGTTTTTTTTTGTAATTTACTTCTGTATTGTATTATTCTTACTTGAACATTTTATCTTTACAATTAAATCCATATTATTATTGATTGATTACTTACGTAAATTTATAAAAAGAAAATCGTAGGGAAAAAAAAAAAATTAAACAACTAAATGTAAATATTACTCAACAAATATTCATTATTTGAAGAGACAATTTAACTTATCTGTGAGTCACAGACTTTTAAAATTTTTCTGGATAAATATGAGATAAATTAAATATACATATATATATTTTTAGATATGTGTATGACTCAGAAATAATTTATAGGTTTTTAGTACAGCGATTAATGTTTTTCTTTGTTGAAAATAGATGTTTTGAAAAATTAATTACACTCAGAGTCTCAAAAATTTCAATGGAATCACGATAAATTTTATTTAATATCAATATAATGAATTTTTTACGTTGAGAACCGTGGTCGAAAATACTTGTCACATACCTGTAACTTGTTATCAGTTTCAACAGTTACATCCTCACACAATCAAAACTCTCGCTTAACTTTATTCGTTCTTTCTCTGTCTCATTCATATTCTCAACTTCACAGGTTCTCTTACTTTTTCTCTCCCTCTCACAATCTCTATACTTCTAGTGTATACACATTTCGTCCCTATTCGTTTTACTTATGTTTCTGCATTCCGCGACCCCTCTCTAGTCACTCCATGGTTCTGTCTCATTCTTTCTCATATAGACTTTCTCGCTTTTCTACTCGCGAACCGCGATTATACAAACTGTCTGCGCAGTCAGTACAGAGACTCCGTTCACAACACGTGCCTCCCCATATTACTTTTTTCTGTCTTTCATTTTTATTCATTTGATTTTTATATATTGACTTGAGTTCACATACATAAACGCCAATGAATACTGATCATTGTAATTATGTCTGCGTAATTTCAAATGTCAACGGGATTATTTGATCAAAGTGATTTGAAGAATTTAAAAGATAAATATTATCATATTTATTGTGGATGAACATCAGAAAAATTTAAAAAAGTTAGAAATAAATGAAATGATTGTTCGAATTGACAGAATGTGATGACTAAAGTGATGGGATGTCGAGATGAACTATTTTTCTCCAGGAGGATACATCTACTGATGGTAAAGTGGTGTTGATAGGATCAAATCTTTGGTAATATTTGTATTTTTTTTTTTTTAGTTTTATTATTTTTTATGGCAGTTCAATAAAAATGTCACAACTATTTTTTTTATTCGATGAATATTTTTCAATTTTTTTGTGTACATACTCCTTGATTTTTATGGGTCGTTGATATCGTTCTACGTTGTCATTTATTATTATCACCGGCATTATCATCCGAATCATTATTATAGGTGTATTTATATACAGCAATATGGTGATAAGTTATAATGTCAGTATTTCGATATTACCATTACTTTTTCCTGCTATTTACTGTAGACAAGGCTGCGTATTATACAAGTGGGACACCCGTTTGCGTAACGTACTAGTCAGATATATACATAAAAGTTACCGATTTATTACGGAAAATATATGTGTATATCGCGTTGTTCGGTTGCATGTAAAACAATACGTGTGGCGTGATTTCACTAGTGAATATTACATTTCTTTGGTAAAGTCATCAATGCCGACACAATCGTTGGTACAGACAGTTTGCTAATTTTTTAAAACATTCAGTAAGTGTTGCACTATCAAAATTTATTTTTTTCACAAAATATTTGGATTGATTGGATTTTGTATGTTTACATATATCTATGTTGCGGATAGCAAAAAATTTGAAATATTTCTAGTGCATTGACCCATAGAAAAATTGGATGATTTTGCCAACTTATATTTTATCACACTGAATTTTTATCATCAATAATTTGATCTTGTGCCAACGTTGCTTGAGCCAAAGAGTGGTATATACATGACAAGTGTTAAATGGCAAGGAAAAAAAGTTGAGTCGCGTCAATTGTAAGAATAAGAAAAAAAAATATATAGAGGAACGGGGGAATATTTCCACGGAAAGTTTAACATATAACTTCAATTATGTTGGATTATTTCATGGTCTATTGCACTTAAAACGTCTCAAACAATAAGTTCCGCGAATGATGTTGATCATAATCATAGAGAGTGCCAAATATACCATAATTATATATACTGCTATATAGTTTTACTGTAGTCATCAACTATATTTGGTATTTAATTTTTTTTATCATATATCATATAACTTTTTTCAGTTTCACAGATTTGCAAGTTTGTACGTATGAGCGCGTTTTAAATGATTGAGGCATGAAAGTTCACTACAATGCTTGTAACTGTGTGGCCGCGGGGATTGAAGCGTACAAATTTGTTTAGTCTGGAAATTAATGAGCGAAAAAGGGGAGATGAAAAATTCAAATGAGTAGAAGAATGATGACATGTAATACTCTCGTCTGCTGATAATTATTAATTATTAATTGTTCAATTTATAACACGTATTATTATTATACAATATAAATATTATGTATAATTATTCAACTCATTTAATTGATAATTGATTGAAGTTTAATATTCTTCGAATTTTTGCAATATTCACAATTGATCATTTATCATATAAATTGAAATCGATTGATTTTAGTGCATAATTATACATGACGATATTCAATACAATGTCGATATATTTTGCACAAACTATAATTTACACCAAAACTGTATATTCACATTCTAATAATCAGAGAACGAATGAAACGAACGAATCCATGCACAATATTTTATGATACATTTTATGTTTCAGGCTCTTCAAGGTGAAAAGTGGTTAGTGAAGAATGGCAGAGCCATCGATAAATGTTCAGAATGAATCGAGAAGCGATTATTCTACTCGCGAAAAAGCTGATAAATACTGTATTGACACAAGTGAGGAAACTGTTACAAGAAACGAAGAAGATATACATATAGTTACTGTAGATGAATTCACCGTTGAAAAAGTAATTTTAGATGAAGGTAGCTTGCATGAAGTACATTTTACGAAGAGCGAGAGTTTAAAAAAATTGTCGGAATCAAAAAAGACATACTCATTAAAATCGAGTGTAGAAAAATCTTGTAAAAGTGAAGAGGATCGTGAGTATAGTTTGAAATTTCGAAAGAATAAAGAAAAAAAAAATGAAACGACAGAAAAAAATGAGAATAATTCTACAACGAAGAGTACATCAAAGTTGCCTACTTGGATCTCCACGAATAATAGAAATATTGTTAAATTAAATGATAAAAAATTAAAACCACTCAAAGTTGCTGACAAATTGTCCTCTAAAAAATCTGATCGTTCATGTAAAGTGCCGCCAAGCACCCCATCGAAAATTTGTAAAAAAATAAAAGATAATGAACTTAAGAACTTGATTAAGAAACGAAATACCATTGAAGTGAAGGATGAAATCATTTCATCAACAAATAATAAAAACGTTGATGAGAAGTGCCAAAACTCAGATTCAATCACAGCCCATGAGCGTTTAGAAAAAAGTCAAGCTAAAATTCAGCGTCTCCAACAAAATTTGATAAAACTAAATTCAATTACAGCTGAATCTTACAAGCTGAAGTTGCCGATATTTTATTCGCGTATACCGAAAACTTCAACTATTTCCGGTGTGAATCTAAACAAAAATATTCCCAAAGCTTCATTGGATAAAGATTTTTTAGATAAACATGATTGCAATCAGAAATTGAATGATGATGACAAAAGAGTATTAGAAACTGATATAGATTATATCTCAGATACTGAAAATGTGGTTACGATCAAGTCTAGCAAACCAAAGTATAGTAAAGAAGTATCAGAGATCGAAAAGAGGTGGTCTGGAGAGTTCTTAGAAAACCGCCTTGAGCGGAATTCTTCGGGGTCTTCTAAATCATCATATGTAGAAGAGATTGGAAGTGTCTCTTCGTATGGAAGTTTTGTTGAACAGCCTCAAACAATAACCTTCTATTCTACATTTCAATCTGGACAAGAAAAAAATCTCGAAAAATTTCAAAAACGTACATTGGATGAAATATACGAAGATACAGTTAGTACGATTGGTTCAATTCAGTATACTAATAGTACAACTGAAGCTGAAGGTAATTATTCAGACGAAAATGAATCTAAGGATAGTACCTTGAAACAATCATCTCTAACGAATGTTTATCACAAGAGTGAAATTAATGAAATCGACAACATTCCAGATAATCCCAAATGTTCTCAAGTTATTAAATGGGAAAAAATTGAATTTGCATGCGAAGATCATCAATATGATGATCAAAAAAAGATAAATAAAATTCCTAGGGATAATGAACCTGATTTTGTAAATGAAGAACGTCAATATATTGAAGGTCATAGAGTATTAGTTGCCGAAGTAGGACACGACGTGAAAGTAAAAAGTGACGGATACGCAGATTTAATCAAAGAAATAATGATGGAACCTGGATTATTCAAAGGGAAAGATGAAAAGAAAAAAAAAAGTGGTCTTCGTAGACTGCTTCCGGGAATATTTTCCCCTAAAGACTCTCGAAAAGAGTATAAGAAAGAGCATAAAGAAAGAAGAAAGCGCGATGAAAGACATTTTAATCAGCATCAACAAAATGGAATTTATATGCGATCACCTGATACCATGCATCTAAATGAGGATATCACAAGAAATGTGAATTTGGATACAAGTTTGAATGGGACAATAATTGAAGAAAGATTGAATGAAATCAAACAAGAACTCTTTCCCGATCAAGGCATGACAACGAGTACTCCAGATCACTTTCTTCAAAGTGATAGAGACCATATACTGGGTCGGAGAACACCAAGGCTTTATACAGCCAATTCTTCATTGAGCTCAATAGCAGTTGAAGACAAATGGATAGATCAAAATATTATAAGCGGATCTCCTGATATGAGAAAATTTAAACAGCATACAAAGCATGAAAATGATCGAAAGTGTAATTTAGAGCGAAAACACAGTCTTCAAGAATCGCAACCACGGTTTGTTAGAAATCATGGGCCATCTGGGAGAATTTCAGCACCGCCTTCAGAAAAATTTTTAATAAGACCTCGAGCAATACATCCGATAGATAGACCTTTACCAGCGATTCCACAAAAAGTCGAATTCACTAATTATGAAAATCACGGAAAAATTCACAAGGATTCAAACTCATTTGGAAGAGAAGATATTGTGAACTATCATCCTGAAAGGTATTACCCGGACAATCAGAATTTTACAAATGCAACAGAGCCATACGGAAATGGGAATCATATAGAAAAGGTAGAAATCAACAGAAATCAGAGTATTGATTCAGGCTTTAATATGACCCCAGTGTCTACGCAATTGAAAATTAATCAACATTATATTGCTAATCAAAATAGTCAAAAAGTACAATGTGAGTCAACACGATCACCAAAGTATTCACCAAGCTCAAGTCAAAAATCTGGAGATTATGCTGATTCGACTTATACACCTAATTCCAGTCAAAAAAGTGGATTCTCTCCCGGCAGTTCCAAAAGTGGAGAGTATTATTTAAATTCTCCTCGAAATAGTAGTCGCATGTCTCCCGATTACAATACTAATGAACGCCGTGACCAATCAGATTCCGATTTTGTCACAAGTAGTGCATCTTACCAAATGTCTTTGAACAGCAGTAATAATAGAATACAAGGAAAAGAGAGTGACATTCTCAATGAATCACAAAAATCACCGTCGGAATCAAGTAAATCGCTATCAAGTCCTCGAACTCAGAATCATAATGTGAATCTCGATACAAGTTCCATACGGAGCTCACCAAACATTCCGTTGTCGTCGAATCTAGCAAAACTTCGGGCCAATGTTGGAACTTCATCACGTGCTGAGTTTCCAAGAAATTTAAGCGACCAAACTCAGTCTTCACAAACATCACCCAACAAAATTCAATCGTTAAATTGTAGAGATATAACTAAATCACCATCACTCAATAGTTCATCAATAACTACTTCTTCGCAGCAAAGATTTGCCTCACCTTTAACAATAGTGACACCAGCCAGTCCAATATCCTGCAATGGCGCTATGTCACCTGATGGAATAAGTAGAAGCAGATCTGAAACACCATCGTCATCTGGTCTTATATCACCTCAAAAAATATTAATTCATAGCCGAGAACTTCACAGTCAAGCCACAACTTCTTCACCGTCGACTAATCAAAAGAACATGTCAGAGTATCCTCTCATGTCCACGTTTCAACCAAAAAAAGCACAGCCAACTGATCAGATCTTGATTGCTTCACCAAAAAGAGAAGCGATCTATGATTCTCATCCACATCGGCCGTCAAGCCGAATGGCATCAGCTTGTCCAGACTCACCAGTTCCTATAGCAGATTCACCATGTAGCTCGTCAAGTACTCGACATAAACCTCGATCAACTGTCGTTGTAAGGTTAGATAAAACAAAATCGTCTGATACATTTGAGATGTCAGGACAATTACCCCCTGAAGCTTTTCGTGATGAGCCAGCAAAAAGGCTTGCTTTTAATAAACCAATGTCTCCTCAGACTGGTGACCAAAGTGTTCAAAGGCCTGAGCCTATTTACATGAAACGTCAAAACTCTCAAAGAAAATTATTGCTTGACAGGGTGAATATGGATCAAAGACAAAATGACTCTCCTGCTGTTGAAAAAGCAAAAAATATGTTATTAATTCAAGCCATGCCAGAAAATACTAACAAAATAACTCCGTCAAAACCTCAAAATACTATTAATATTATACCTGAAGAAAAAATTCATGAAAATTCTGAGCAAGCAACTTATAATCGAGAAAATCCAAGAGGAATTCCTTCTCCTCGTCCTATGAGTCCTGAAATACAAAAAGTATCGCATATATCTCCAAACGATCGATCTGAAAAATTGCAACTTCGTAAAAAAGATGGTGTTACCCAAGAAAGACCACAGGGTATTTATGGTAATCAAAAATTTGTCAACTCAGATCGTAATGCATCCATAGAAGATGTTCACAATTCGCACATGCACGAATCGCCTGTACGTACTCAAATAACATCCCAAATGCATCAGTATCATCATAAACATGAAGTTGATATACAGCAACTAAGTCCATCTCAAGAACAGCCGCGTAAGCAGCATGATTCCTCATCAAAGCCAAGATTATTGAATCCTCATCAAGAGTCAATGTATGGCAAACAACTAAAATTCAAAGAGCCGATTTATGATCAAAAGTGTCAGAAACAGGAATCGCTATATGGGCAACGAATTTCAGAGCCAATTTACGGCCAGAACTCAAATAAACTGCTGTCTCCATCCAAAAGACAAACAATGCAGCATCTTGAAGCATTTTACTGGCAACAAAAAGCTTTAGAATCGCAAAAAAGTCCGAGTTCGTCAAATGTTTCTAATAAAAATGGAGAGCCAGAATCACCTGAAGTTAGAGAAGCAATTTATTGGCACCAACTAAAAAAATTAAATGAAGAACAGCAACGAAAAATATATGAACGAAATCAATTTGATGAAAATAATGATCCTATTTATTGGAAAAAGAGAATGCAGAGTCCCACGCCAACACCAACAATACATCCAACAAAACAAAATTCTCCGTCGAGTTTGATGAATCACACTCGTCCAGAATTGCAAGTTCAAGGAGAACAATATTTGGAAAATTCTGAACAGATATATTGGCGAAATCAAATGCAATCTACGAGTAATCCATCTGCAAAGCCTCCTCGTTCTGGCCATAAAGTACAAAATCAACCAATATTAGTAGTGCGACCTCAACAAGCAATACGTGAATTAAATCAATCGAAATCTAATCATTCACAAGATTTAAAAGAGTCAAGGTCCAAAAGTGCTTCACCACATTTCATAAGAAATGACGAGCGAAGGAGTCTTCAATTACCACGAAAATCAATGATGCCGCAGGAGGAATTTTCTGACAGGTGTAATGTAATTGATACTAGGAAATCAATGACACCACCTATTTATGATGATAATGATATTGATAAAAAACAACCACCACCCATATTCAAACGTGGCAGTCTCATTAGTAATTCCAGTAGTTCGGTAGAATATGGCACGATGGGAACAAAACGAGTAAGCTTCTCAAATCAATTAAACTCACCAGAAATAGGCTCCGGTAATTGGCCAACAAAGTACGGAATGGCACCAGAACCACCAACACGAAAACATCGAACAGAAGAAGAAGTTCCCACTGATACTAATGATTGCAATATGACTCGCTATTCCGAACACGATCAGAATGAAGTTAATAATATTTATGGTAATAGTGTAACATATGGATCTCGGCAAATGATTATTTATGAAAAAGAGTACGATGCTAATAAACCTTTGCCACTACCTCCGCCTTTAAATGATCCTTGGTTGGCAAAGCAAATGAATAGTGTGGAAGATAATAAACATCAGAGATATGAAGCTCAAGGGGCAAATTTTTCAGCTAGTCCCAGGAAATTCACTACAGGAATGAGTGAAAGCGAAAGCGGAAGTGAAGCTGGTGAGATACAACGAATTCTTCAACGTCGCCATGGTAAGTTTTTCATGTATATATAAATGATCATTTAATTTAAAAATTATGTACTAGGCTTTCATCATCTAAATTTCTCTGATTAGTAATACATACAATACGATACATTCTTAAAAATTGAAAAAAATATATTTATCTACAATATCACCATTTTCATTTCGTTTATAATTTTTTTCGTTATATTAATAATAATACATTGATAAGTATAGAGGTCGTTGGATATGCAGTTGAATTTTGATGAGATACTTGATGAATTTAGGAGCGTGAACACGTCCATGATACTCGTTCCCGCCGCATAATAATATTGCGAAATTCAATTTCAACATTGTCTCGTAAATATTAAAATTAATTTTCTAATTTCATATGGTGAGTATGTAAATAAAGAAAATCCATTGATAAAATCGTAAAAATATAATTTCAATTATAAAAATAATGTCATTTTTCCGCCTCAAAATTAAAAGCTCATTCATGCAACTCAATTTAGTAAGGAAATTCGTGGAGAGAAGTCTAGCCAAATGGCTTAGTACTAAATGTCGAAAGAATCAGGCATTTTTTTCACCACTATATTCGTGTCTTATGTAAATCTTATTTACATTAATACCACTAATTTATTATTTGTGGTCATGTAGTGCCCAAAATGAGTTTTCTCATGCGCATGGCGCAGTTTACTGCAGTTAGCTACTGCAACGAGTGATACATGCGCCGCTTTTCTTTAAATTATTCACTGAATAATGCGCTTCTATCCGAAAAAAAATTGATCTCATTTTATGATGCGAAAAAAAATTAATTTTATGAATTCCCATTAGTTTTTACCATGATGCATGTCTCGTTAACAATAATTGCTTTTCTTTTTATTGATTAAAAATTCCTTTTTTCTCATTATATATCAGTTATTACTATCAAAAATTGTTATATATAAAAAAATATATGATGCCACAAACAAAAAATATATAATGTTGAAAAAACTGTGCGATAAAATATTTTTCGTAGAAGTCCACGCAAAATTTTGTTCATGCCATATGACTATCTATTTTGGATGAAACTACCGACTGGGATATTCAACTTTACCTTACCGAGTCATGAGGTTAGCATCGTGGCATACCACCCACCAAGTTTTGACTTGACGGATTCACTAAAAGATGGAACTGCTGTCAAAAAAATCTATCTTGAGTTTTAAATATATATGAAAATATAGTCAAAACAACGATATTTTTGTATCTGAAAAATTTTCCTGTTACTGTTTTTCCATTTTTTTACAACATGTTTCAAGTTCAATATAAATATATATTGAAAAATGTGGACAATAAGATTCAGCAATGAGTATCAAATATATATGTATTTGAAATTGTCCCATTTTTATTTTATAACACAAACAATTTCGTAATTGAAATCATTTTCATTCTCCTTCTAAATCATGATATTTATAGTCTATGTTTGACTGCATATTGTTATTTTCACTGCAAAAAAAAAAAAAAAAAAAAAATTATTTTCATATTGAGATATTAATAGAATCAATCTGCTATTCTATTCATCTCATTTAATGTCTCTCTTTTCTATTGTGATACATCCTTTCTCAGTCTCAAAACAAAGCGGAAGCATACTTTGTTGCATGTCGGAATCGCACGAGTAGTCGTTGCCGGATATCTTCGGTGTTGACGATATCTTTTGCTCGGGTAATTCCGGCTCATACCCGGCCAAGCAATCGAAACGCGAAAGACCAAATGTTTTCACGAAGGGATAGTAGAATAAAGTAGAGTGAAGAGGCGGAGTCGAGGGAGGACGTTGAGTTCGAGCATCGATCCCAACTATACTCCCGTGACGTCACAAGCCGGGACTCTGCCACTAGGCATACACGCCGGCAATAGTTCGCCGCTTCTACTGCGGCGGACTTTTATAGTGGTCGCCGTGGTATTATACAGTGGTCAATGTTGATGGTGATAGTGTTCACAAATTTACGGACATTATCTTTCATATTGTGAATCGGGGCTATTTCATTTGTTATAATCTCTTATGATCAAGAGTATTATTATATAGAATTGTGAATGTTGTAAAGTATATATCGGTAAGTTCGCGTTGTATTTCAGTTAATTCATTGTCGAAAATTGTTCCGATTGCTTTACCATGGATATGTCAAACGCAAAATCATTAATTTACTGACTGTATCCGTAATATTCATAAGAAATACAGTCAAGCTATTCTGGAGATAGTAAGCGCGTGTGACATTGTCTTTATTTTTGTTCTCCGTTATTTTTCATATATTTGTAATGGTTCGTAACTCATATATTATTTTATAGAAAATGATGTTAGCTGTACAGCAATTTAATTCACACTGAATATTTTTGTTCTTGGGTGATTTTTATTAGCTTTTCTTTCATCTGCTTATATTCTTTTTTTACATTTTTAAACAAAAGCAGTATAGTGGTGAATAAGGGGAGATAATCATTATGCTGAGTGCAATATTGAGCAAATTAAAGGAGTAATATCATTCTAAGTTAGATAATTTCAACTCTTCATCTCATATATTACTTCTGATCATAAAAAATATATTTCAAGGTATAGCATTGTGCCTGAATTAAATTTTTACAACTATTCAGCACGGATATCATCTAAGAGTTTATTCATATCATTCTACAAATAATTCAAATCTACCAGTCATTCAAAAAGAAAAATTTGAACAGTAAGATATCCGAAAGTATTTTTCCAGTGGCTACCCTAACCTCGAACTTCCTTTAACATTTTCTCCTACCCCCTTTCTTCCTTTTTCTCTGTTCGTAAAACAGCTGATTGATAGTTACTAAGCATCCGAACGTTCATTCACATAACTCATGACTGGGCTCATCAAAAAATGCCAATAACAATTTACTAAATGAAAAAAAAATAGTATTATGCACACATTGATAATATTTCTTCTTGAAATTCAGTAGAAAATATGCACTAATATTTTTTATAGATAAATCAAAATAATTATCAAACTAGATTCTCAACATCCAAGAGTGATATTCGAAATGTCGCTCTTTTAATACGTAAAAATATCAATTTTTTCAAGAACAGAAACTTTCCAACACTTCTTTCGTGTATCTCTAAATGACATATCTTATAGCATAAACTTACTGATTTCACGGCTAATTTTTCACGACTAAACAAAAAAAAAACTCAAATTACAGAAGGTTTTCTCAATGTATTAGTCTCAATCCCCAAAACAATGACATGCTTTTCTTATTCAATTACTTTTTGATTTTCATTTCGCATTTATTTATTTATTTATTTTTTTTTTCTTCTTTTCTCACTATTATCCCGCGAGTATTCCAAGTATTCAAAGACAGTTTTTTGGATGACAAAAACCCAATAAATGAAACAGAATGAGAGTAGATCAAAGAAAAGTTTTCTACAATATTATTCAAGAGATTGATATCTAATATTGAGTTTAGTATAATGACTAACTCAAACAAGTTATCGTTATGTATTCCACATATTTCACTAATAATTCTTATTATTTATTCATGATATCTTACGGTGTACATCGAATTATCATGTAGATGCACATTTTATAATTGTGTGCATGAAATGAAATTTCCAATTACACTTGAATTCCTTACATAAGCAATTTCTTATCGTCTCTTATATTTTTCATATTCTCAAGCTCTAAAATTCAAAAGATTATTAAATACCAAAAGAAAATTATCACCCACAAAAAGCTTCTCAAACATTGAAGCCGACGGCGACATTGAAACCCACAAGGGCTAACTCGGTAATACATCCGAAATTACCGTGTTAGCCATTTCTAACAACACGTTTTTCATCGTCCTTAGTCGTGTAACCGCGCGCCCATATCATTTTCTCTCTTACTGTTTCTCCTTCATTCACTCTGACCCACAAATCCGATTCTTTGCTGGCGCGCCGAGGCATCCGTCAGATGGCGAGACTGTCACTGCGGCAATAACCTCTAGGCTTATCCGGCACCCTAAACCAAAATACCATTAACCCTCAACACTTATCTACGTTGTCCAGGTGTTTAACTCGTTATTAATCGCTCGAATGACGCCCGTTTATTGGTTCTTGATCTATACCATGGAGCTTTTGGCATATAACTCTCAAAGTACGATATTCGCTCTCTTTCACTGCTAAGATTTGATTAGAATTATTGGCTCACTCACTATGCTCATCATAGTGCGATCTCCAATAATTGTTGTTGGGACAGACTCATGTGACCGACTAAATAGTAATGATAAAGAGTTGTCATCATTTACGTAATAAATATCATTAATTTTCATATACCCGCGCGTTAAACAAAGATAAGTTGAGAAATGAAGTGGAACATAATTTTTTATAGTGACTGAAAGATGTTAAACAATTGTATGATGATACGATTATTTTGAAGAACCTTCGGGTCATCAGTAAAAATGCTGATCCGCTGGAAGAGTAAAGACAAAAGCTCATCCAAGAGTTCATCTGGCAGCGGAAGCGGCAGTAAGAAGAAACGAAAGTTTGGCAGAGAAGGTAGGATTTCTATGTTCACGAACAATTTGTTTTTTTTTACAAGATACAACATTTCAACTACACTTGATGTTTTTACGAAAATACGAGACACCATTAAAAAGAAACATCGTTATACTTCATAAAGTACAATTTTGTTCTTCTAAACTTTTTCAATGAGTAGATAACGGAAATTGATTCTTTTCTCAATTTTTTAGTTCAGAAAATTTAATTGAATCCATGAAAATTTTTCTTTCCTAATTATACTTACAATATAGTTCACTTTGTTACTTTGTTCTTACAACGCACTACTCAATAAAAATATAACAAAACAAAAAAATTAATGTTCATCTTTATTCTTGTTATAACTTGGGATTTTTATATCTGGTTTATTTTGTTTTTTCACTATTGTTACGAGATCGATGATCATGTGAAGTGCTCAACTGAGCACGTCACACCAAGAGAACCTTGAATCTCGTTTTTCAATACCTGAAGCATGACCATCAAAAATATATTTACTTGTACACAAAACTAGTGTTGGAACTATATCTAATTCCTCAAGTAAAAAATTATTAAAATATTTATGTAGTTGAAAATGTTTATATACTTGAAGCTTTAACGCGATTTTTGGGCAGAATTATGTTTTGTATTATAATTTGCCCAACAGGTTAATTTTTCTTTAGTTCATTAGCACACCCTACAATGTGGAGAAAACGATCCTGGTAAATTTCATACATTCATCAAGCGTTAGAACATGAAGAAACCAAAATAATAATTGGATCTTTTGCGCATTTAATACATAAATTTAGGATCTTGTCATTCTACCCAAATATAACTCTAGTTTTCATCTTACATCAGGTGTTATTTTGTAGAAATAGTATGTTCAGACATGAAACCCATTAACTTAATATTCTACTCATCCATAATAAATAATGTGGAATATTTTTACAGAAATAAAGTACAATGTATTATTACTGTTACCATCTGTGGGGAAAAGCAGGGAATAGTAGATTAGTCGAATATAAACGGGTAAAATATAGGGAAAGGTATGTTGTATATTTGATTTTCGTTGCTGTGACACAAAATATATAATTTATCTTCGTTAACTGTGTCTATATTGGTATAGGTATGTGTAGAACTTCGCGCCATGAATCTTTTTCTTCATTTTTATCATTTTCTTCTTATACAAATCTCCTAAAACAGCAGTTTATAAACTTATATAGACAGAAATTATTCTAGTGCCTCATTAACGAGTTTCGTGTTTAAAAAACTCATTCAAACGATAGTTTACAATCAACTTGAATTGTTGAACAGAAAATAAAGTGAAAGCAATAAATAGGAAAAATGTGGGTTGGAGAAAAAGTATTTGAGTGTTTCATGCTAACCCCACGGGAAAAAAAAACCACTTTAGATATTTTTTGTATGTATTGCCGTAGTATATACACATATTGAGCATCTCCCTCTTGCAAACAAGAAAATCCAAAGTGATCTCAAGCTTCATCGACTCACACCTTCACACAAATAATACAATATCTCATTGGGCGTGGTCGACTTTTGTTTGTATATTTTTTACGTCTTCAATTCTTTGCAAGAACATTCGACCATCTGATAATATAATGATATGAGTGGTGTAAAACTTTAATTCCATCATATTTCCACATCAAAAAACATTCAATTTTTGTGTTGTAAAATGATAGAAAATATCGTTAACTGAAATATAAGTACGTGTTTATAATAAAATAAAATGAAATTCAAATTAGACCACTTAAAAAAAAAATTATAAAATCATCATAAAAAATTATGAATAAGTGCTAATCCTTTTATTTTGACACATGTTTTATTACTTGAAAACTTTTAAAATACAACCCTAGTATTTTGTAAGTGAATAAAAAGTAACTAAATTAGACCTTTTCACGCTGTGTCATCATCATTCACGCATGGAAAAACATTAAAGATCGTGATATTTGAAAACTTGGAATTTACAAAATATATATATAAGATATAAAAATAATACTAAACAAAAACTTGAAAATTATCCTGGTTTCCATTCCTTCTTTAGATTTTAATGAAGACAAGCCTCCAAATGGATGAACCAATTTATCCTGATATAGCAGGTAGAAGATGGAAACGGGCAGGGGGCTACACCCTGTCACATTGCGATATGCGCCTGCGCCCAGGTTGCAAGCTGTGTCTCGCGTTCCACCCTTGATCCCACTCTCTTCCATTTCTCCGGGTGTATGCATCCCCATGAATCCCCAACTTACCCTACTTGAGGGCACCAATTCACCCTGTGCCGCTTAGTGTAGTGTAGTAGTATCCATACACAAGTCGTCATATCACAACCAACAAACACGTAACATCGTGGTGTTGCTATTATTTTTATTTCTTATTATACGCATCTTTATATACATTAATTGGATTAATATAGATATGGTGCTAGTTAATATTCATTATTGTATTGATATTTATCAAATTAAAAACAGTCAATCGTAAATATCGTAACATAATTTTCAATGGAATAAATCATGCAAATGAAATTTTTTAAAAATAAAAAGGAATGTGAAACAGAATAATAGTGATTGTGGTTTAATGAATAATTAGATGCCTTTCTAATTTTATTGACTAGTAAATACTTTTTAGAAAATTATGTGTTTGTATATTATTAGTAGACTACACTGTTAGAAATATTAATTTAGATATTAAATAAAAATCTAATAACATTAATGAAAACATACCTGAAGAAATGCTCAATTCATAATTAATTACGGAAATTCATCGTGGTAAAAACACGTTTGGTGAGACTAATAAAAATATAATAATATAACGTGTGTAGTATAAACGTAAAATTTAACTCAACTACATTAATTTGCCTTTCAAGTTTAATTGTATATCAGTAATTTCTACAACTATGCGTATATTCGTCTTCAAACATTGCATCTCTTTAGATGGTGGTAAGAGATTTAATTTCTACTTTGCAATATGAAAAACATATTATATAACAAATATATTCCGTAGTATTTTTAGTTTTTATTCCTTTGTGTATTTTATGAATTATATTGATCAATACTAGTTTATACATCAGCTTTATTCGTATCTTCAATTTTATAATTTTCTAGCCTAAAGTTATTTAAAAAAGTTGCTAGCACCCCCGAAACACTATTACTACATTTTCTGCAGAATACTAGTCAAATCAAAAAGCTTGAATTTAACATATTCATCTCGTGTTCTTTGGAAGTTTAGTCGCTTTACCATTGTACATTAAATAGTAATTCACTCTTGTTCACACGTAAATCTCGAGTTTTTAACTGTAATAGTTTATTAAAGGAACAGTGTATGAAAGCTTTTGGTTGAATTAATTAATTCTTTTGTAACCACCATGTGGATACATTTTATATTATTCTTAACTTTTTTACATATTATATGTTGTTTTTTAATAAATAAAAATATTAAACCACAGTTGATTGAGCAAATATATATAAATATATTTTTAAATGAAATTTCGATATACTTGGGGGATACATATCATCTTGACTTTTCGTTAGAAAATTGTTAAAGATATTCAATATTTACTTATGGTCAAACTTTCTTTTAGAGCAAGAAAAAAATCCATAACGTAATTTCATTGCATGTGTATTCACGATCCTTTTCTCTTTGTCTTTTCGCATTTATCTTTGCAAAGATGACAAAAAGTTTTTATGTGTTAGTTTTTACATTCTTATCCACACGCGCAACACTTTTGTTTTCTCTTCATCAAAATCTTATCTTATTCAGCCGGTTGGATTTTGTTTGCCATTCATTCATAAATTCTTGCTCGTCGCCCTGGGGGAGAAAAAATACAGTAAGATTTGACAAAACTGAGTGGGGAAAAGTTGAGAAAAAAAAAATACTGAAATAGACAATCCCCATTCCACTTCATCATTATGCTATAATAAAACTTTGCATTTTTTTTTTTTTTTTCATTTTTATTATTGCATCCACTTTTTATTCCAATTCCATCATCAATTATTCATCGAAGATAGAACGGCAAAGCCGTTTATTGAATGGAATAATTTCTCAATTTTTTCAAATGAAAATTTTATGACATATTTTTTTCATTTTATAAAAAGATGAATATATTAAAAAATATCTATTGTTTTTCAACATATGATAAGTTTTCAGCAGTTAAATTGATATATATTGATGTATATTGAGATGACAGGAATGCCAGAGGAAGCGGCTGAATTTAGTACGTCCTCGATTGCTTATCTTTTCATTTTGCTCTCTACCACTATTCCCTATTTCACTTTTTTCTTCTGAGTATTCATTTTCCACTATTACAGTTGTCTAGAGCTTCAGTCATTTCACTTCAATTCTGTTTATACCAATCTATGTAAATCTTACACATCACAAAATTTATTCCAATATATTTCACATATGATTATTTTATTGAGCAATGAGTATTTTGAATTATTTAGATTTTTTACTGGCTTGAAATTCAAAATAAAATTAAATAAATATTTAATTTAGTATTAAAATCATTCAATGTGATAAGACTTTATGTACAAAAAAATTACGTGAAATATTTTTTCAGTTACTTACTTTGGCTCTGACAAATTGTACATAGTTGTATTATAGTTTACGCATCTTTATAAAATGAAATACTTCAAAAAGAAATCATCTGCTTCAGTTATTAATAAGTATACGCTTTTGAGAACGTTTGAAAACACACTAAATTAAATTTAATAAAATTCACGTTGTACTAGAAAGAAAAAAATTTTTTCAAATTGAATTGAAAAAAAAAAAAAAAAAAAAAAACAAATTAGATATTGTTACGTCATGATTGACATTATTATCACGAATTTAACCATCCCTCATTTAATGTATAAATGTCCCTTTCGTAAAGCTATTCGAGACAATGCAACGAAACTCCGGTAAATTACATTATGGAAAGTTAACGCTATATAAGGTCAACTTCAATTCCCCAGAATTACAGAGCTATCATATAATTTTCATTTCTCGTCCCTTATTTCACCCTCTAAATCCTACTTCTCTATTTTTTTTTTTTTTTTTTTTTATATAACCAACATATTGATATTGAAAAATGTATCGTGCCGAGAAAGTTGATAAGTTTTCACGTGATTGCAACATGCATTTGGCAGTGAATAAGTTGACCAGAAATTCTCTTTTATATCTATTATTTTTTGGTAACCCAACAGTATCACACTTGTATTAAAAGGATTGCATTGTATAACTTCAATGAAAATTCTAGACCCATATACATTAATTATCACATCGTATATATTAATATATAAAAATATTACTCATTATTATGGCACATGATAATTCATAATATCTTACATAGGAGTAATTATTAAAATGCAATCCAATAAAATTGCGAAAATTACAGTATAAAACGAAGTCAGAATTGAACAATGTGTTATCGCTAATTTGCGGTATATTTTGCGTTCCATTCATCAATGGAATACTCATGAAATGAGAAAGTTGGGGAAAACAACACTCATTAATTTACCATGTGGAAAATATGTATTTCAAGAATGCTATATATACTATTATTGCCATATGGCACTGCTTGTGAGAAAACCAAACATTCATAATTTTAACTTATAAACCTGTTTGAGCATACATAAATAAAAGAACTCAATATATGTATATATATTATATTCATCTTCTGAGATATTACTTGACCTATATTGTGAAGACCCTTTACGGAAAAAATTCCGAGTTAATAAATCGTCCGATCTTATGACGTATTTCGCGAAAACGTTGAAGGAAAAAAAATTATCGCCTACGCACATAAACAACACGTCTAAATAGAATTGGATAAATAAAAGAATGAAAAATATTCTGCGTGTTCTGAGATACTTGAGGAGTTATCAAAGAATAAGTAGGTCTTGACCTTCATTCATCTTCTCTTATAAATGCGTAACCGGCATTTTTTTTAAATTCCCAACTTCTCTGTTTTTTGTTTGAATTTTAATTTAATACAATGGAATATAAAAAATTACAATGAAAAATAAGAAAAAAGAAAGAAAAAAAATGATAATTGAGTTTTATTGAAAAAATTTCAAAGAAAATTGATATGATGCCAACAATCATATTGCTTATTGAAAATGTTAAGTGAGAATATCCAAGAGTAGTTCATCAAGGGAGTACACAAAGTGACGCACCCCGTAACCCAATGAGAGTACTATAGATTGCAATAAAATTCCTAGTCGTCGGAAAACTCGGCGACAAGTTGCCCTGATGTATCTTTCGTCAAGGCATCAACTGAATAATTCAAATAGTTACCAAGAAAACGAGACGAAAATGGCGAAAAGCGAAAGAAGGTAGAAGAAACAGTTGAGAAGAATTGTAAGTTATTTACACATGGAGCTTTCATGTTCTGTTTCCTTTGAGAATATCCTCACATCGATTTATTTCTCTTTTTTTCTTCCATTATTCATAATTTTATTATAAATTAATAAAACTTGTTGAAAATCATGGCATAATTCTTTTATATATCTCTCTCAGTTCCATCACTTTTTCATTACAATTATTTTCTCCATTATTTTTTATGATTCTGGTAAATTTTCTTGTTTTTGTTGACACCCTAAGTCTCTGAAATAAAACCGAAAATTATATGAACTAATGGATTCAAACAATTATTATTATCTACGTCATTTCCGCCTTACAATTATCCGTTATATTAAAAGAATCTTATATTTCCTCTTCAGTCCCAGTCGGCTAAATGATACCTGAGAAGATTATAACGATATTACGACAGTAGTGAAATATAGCATGAAAAATCATGAAATTTTATAAAAATCAGTGATAAATTTATTTTCATTATATAATCTACCAGTATTTCATATTATAATATTAAATTTAATCTTAATGAGTTTTGGATTTTTCAAATTCCTATTTGTAGTACAGTAGTAGTAGATATGCACTGTGAATGGCTGACTACATCATTTACTTAAATCACTTGCTGAAATATTTTCGAAAACTTTCAAGTGTTTAGCAAAGACAATAATATGAAAATTATCTGAATTCATAGGCAGAATAATTTTCAATTGTCATCCAATTGTTTATTCGTGTGAAATTCATCGTAATTAATTTTTTAATGATTAATTCGAATGTGATACACTTATACACAATACTATCACGCACGTAACATAAAAATAATAAAATATTATGACATAAAAATAGAAAAGTAGGTCATGAAGGGTCGAATGGTTCATGTGAATCAGCTTTACGATGCTCACAAGATGGATTTCTTTTTGTGAGTTTGATACGCAATAGACAGATAAATTGCGTTCAAATATTACAACTATTATTTAATCAAAATATTCGAGGATTCAAGAATAAAAAACAATTCAACATAATTACTTAGTTATACACACATCAATTAGTTTATTTGAAATATTATTGGATGACCAATAAATTACTCGATAATGTATTTCGTGTCATGTTAGTTTGTGAAAACGATCGTGACCAGAGTTACTTAATTCTGGTTAACCGAAAATTTATATCCAAAATCGATTATCTATGGTGAAATGAAAGAAATGGGACATGGTAAATGGCTAAAAGTGAGAGAATAAATGGAGAGTATAAGACATTTTCACAATTGTAACTATTTAATTCGATAAAATGGGGGAAAAAGAACGGATAGAACGTGAGTGCAAAGGACCGACCGCACCCACCCCGGTTATTGACCCGAGAGTGCAACCCCTTTACTCGCTTTGAATTTTACTTCCTTACATGACACTGTACTTTTCCCAGTCACGCATACACATAACTATGGGTAGAAAGTACTAGTTCTTAGGCTCATCTTTCTTTCAAATACTATAAATATTATATGTCCTGACGTAAACGTGCATCATGACCCAGTGACACATGGAATGTTTCTACTGCTGCCAGACCATTCACTCATGTTGTATTATATATATATATCTATGATGATTACAGGCGTTAAAGCCCATAAATTTTTACACCACTACTATTTTTTATTTTTATTTTATTTTTTTATTAATACAATAACTTCATTACGTATGTCATTTTTTATGCTGTAATTAAATTTTTTTCTTCTACAGAAATTCTTTGTTACACTTAACGACTATATATCAAATTATACCGTATGTGATACACATTAAAAAAAATTTTTTCCGTATTCCTTTTCCGTTTACTCTACAAATTATGTTCTAATACGAATTCTGAAACAGTAAAAAAATTTTGTATTAAAGTCCATACAAAGTTTTTAGTGAAAAATATTTACCTATAAATTTTACATAAAATTTCGTCGTGAAAATTTATATTTCAAATAACAAAATTCTTCCGGCTTCAAATAAATAAATTATTGAATCAAATTCAAAACGTAGTTTTCATCTGTAAATTTTTAGACAATAATTTTATACACACCTGTACGTTTTACACAATTCAATGACCCAGTGAACCAAAATCTACATTATATATCGAGAAAAAAAAAATATATATATATATGTATATATATATATATATAAACCCAAAAGTAATTTTGTGGATTTAAAGTCAATCTCTGTCAATATACATATAAAGTCCGTAGTTATTTACCACACTGATCGTTCAATTATGTGCAAGCAAAACTTGAAAAAATACACAAAAAAAATCGATCTGAATCCCACGTCATATACAGGACATTTTTTTTGTTTACCTTTTTTGTTCTTTTTTAGTTTTCAAGTGTACCCATCAAAGTCAAACGAGTCATATGACAACGCAGAATAAACTTCGTGAAACTCAATTGCATGCATCAAAAGTAATAACTCCGTGTTACTGTGCAAGTGACAGCATTGAAATTATTTAATAAATAATTAAATAAAAATAATTTTTTTACCAGGACAATAAATAAATATGAATTTTCGACAAGTAAAAAATTTCATGTGTGTATTGCATGACATCTACCACTGAATTTATTAGCACAAGTAGTCATCGTGCAATTGTATATAAATATCTTTGAACATTCACTGTTCATTCATATAATTCTTGGTTTGGTAAAGAACCAACACTATCATGCCAACAATCCATCTGCGAATACATGCACACACATATAAATTCACGTAAGCAAAATATGTATACATATATATACAGCTATTTAATAGCACCAATGCAAGTACTTGCTCCCGTATTTTCATTCATTTTCATTATAACACACATTACGTGAGTTTTAATTCACTACGTAGTTTGAAGAAAAAAAAAATTAACAAAAAAATATATTCATTTCACCATAAAAAGATGAATTTTTTCACTATACTTATGGGCATCCAATACTTTTTTTTACTTTTTTATATTTAATTAATTAATCTTTTTTTTTTTTGTTTTCATTCACTCACTTAAGTTTTTTTTTCTGTATTTTGTATTTTTCATTCCATCATGCACGCCATTCTCTCTTTTTCTTTCTGTTTTTTTTATTCAATATGAAATGAGTTATTATTATTATTTATTTATTTATTTATTATTTTTTTTTTTTTCACTTCAAATATCATTAGTATAATCTGTAGTTTTATGGATCTGCAAGTTGACGAGTTGTATTTCCTGGAACATATTGAAAAAGATTGCGAAGAAGTAAAAAATTCTTGTTGACAAACTTTTACAACGTATGAGTATTTGTATATATTAAAACTCTTTATATCAAATTTCATGATGTTCAGGAACATTATTCAAAATGTAAATTTTGTCTATAAAATATATGTTGAATATTTCATATTATTATATGAAGAATTAAAATTTGTTTTATCTATATGTAGAGTAAAATATCACAGTATTAAGAAATATATTTGTCAATAACATTGCATTTTTATTTCATTTTTTTCTATCTCTATACAAATTTTTATCATAATTGTATTTATTTTTAACGACAAGTAAATTTATATGGATTTTTTTTCAATATCTGAAGAAAACCAGATGAACAAAACTGATGAGTCAATATGAAAAAAAAAAAAGAAAAGATAAGAGAAACGGAGTAAGTGTTTCAATTTCACCTAAAACAGTAAAATGTCGAGTTTAAACAGAGTGTTAGTATATCCCTTCGGTAAATCTTTTATTTTTTGTATGGACTAAAATGAATGTTCACAAATGTACGAGTGGCAATTTTTCTTTACAACAACGGAATGCATGAGACAAACAAAAGAGAAGGAAAAAAAAAATTGACAATGGCATGTACAAATGAAATGAAGAATAAAATTGCATTTTATTTTTCTCTTATCATATCAACATTTAAATTAAGCTTCGATTGTCCACTTTTTATGAATTTATTTGTGATATAACTATACCGATGAATGTCAAATACTAAAATTCTCGTAGATTTTGTATTTTTATATTTATAATCGATTGTACATGTACAGTCTCGATTTCAATAACGAACTGCGTATTTGAATTCACGAAATTTTAAGAGAATTTTCACTAAAAATTCAAGAATAAAATTGAAAAATGTGAAATAGTATTGGCGGTCCTTATGCCGTGGCAGACAGAGAGCATGATCTTATATTGTATAAAAGAAGGAAAATCTTTTGGCGAATGTGCAATTCGCTGGCATCAAGCCAATTTATTTCTTCATAGACGTAGACTTTTCATGTTGCGAACGTAAGACATCCACACTGCAAATTTTTTTTCCAAGTTATCGGAACAAAAAAAAATTAATATAAAAAAATTATATTATTCTCTTTGAAAATATCAGTATCATATATCAAACACACATTAGACATCTTACATTGTGAATAACAACAAAATATTGAGATTAATATTAATATTAATAATTTTATTTATTTATTTATTTATTTTTCTTTTTTCGTTTATTATGACTCTTCCAGTATTTTTTCATTTGAGGAATATAGATGAAGTAAATAAACTTTAAAATAAAAAAAAAAATTATTATACAGATGAAATAAATTTCCGTACATTATTTCAATATTATATGAGCCTCAGGTTCATGTAATGGAACTTTTGATAGTGGAATATAAAGGTTGTATAGATAAATATTACGCCTCTGGTTCAAGGATAAACGTAATACTACATCACACTGAAAGCATATTCACTATTATACTTTGACATAACTATATAGAGTAATTATAAATTTCATGTGATTCCATTAATGGTAGGTAGGACATAACTTGATTTAAAATAAGAAAAAATCTATTCGATTAGTAATATTATTCTTAGTGAAAGTTATTGCAAACAATTTATTATAAATTTTTCACTTGAATTGAAATAAAGATCATTGAATGTATCGATTGATAAATTACCATAGCAAATGTTATTTCATGGTAGTGATACACAATTATGTAAACAGATTTGCTGTTGAGGAAAAATTCTAAAACACGTAGTATATGTATGTCGTTTCGAAACTTGATGATCAAGTCTCATAAATCTCCTGGGAATGGTTAGATAGTTAGTCGCTGTGATTTAAACGTGACTACACTCACGAGAGTATTTTTAAAATAAGTCGATCTATCGATGTTTACAAAAATACAGTCTCAGCACGTTTAACATTAGTAACAGATGTCCTACGTCACGTTTTATCTGTACGTTTCTTTCTTGTTAGATCATTTGTACTTTAGGAGTATCAGTGTCAAATGGTGTAAAAAGAAAATTAAACGGTGAGAAGTTTCAATTAAACTTGGTCAGTGTTACGAAGATGGTGTCATGTAAAAAGTAAAAAAAAAAAAAAAAAAAAGATGAAGAAAAAAATTGTGATCATGAGTTTAAAATACTTGAGACTTTTTATTATGTGAATTCTCGTTTTCTTCTCTTTGTTAATTATCTTTATGTGTGTTCATTAATACCTACATGAACAATTTGTCGTTGCTATATTTCACACAGCGATAAATAGAATGATCCATTACCAATTACACACATGTACAAATATTGAATTTACTAATAAATTGTATTAAAATTTTGAAAATTCATTCACATAAATATTGAATAAATTATAGTTTTTAATTTTATGCTGTGAAAAATTTAAATTATTTGTATTGTCTGCTGATAAAAACATTCAATGTCATTCTGATACACATAAATATGTATGAATATATTTATACTATCATATATAATACTATGTTTATAAATACTATGCAACTATGCATGCACGAAGATAATATTGAAATTTACACCTGTGTCTGGCTATTCATTTTTTTGTTTAGTATTGTGATGTAGGAGAACCTACATCATGATTTTTATTTTCTTCTTGAATATTTTTCTATTTTTTTTTTTTTTTTTTTTTTTTTTTCTTTTGCACTTTATTGTGTACAATGATGATGGGTAAGGTACTGTGTGCAGATGCATAATTCCAAAGATGCATCACATTTTTTCTTATTTACATTAGAGCCTCGTGAATAATTTAATAGACAGACTAAGTAACACCATGAGAATTCATTTTGGCAATATTAAATTTAAACAAAATAAAATTCTTTCAAATTACGCGTATATTAAAATTCATATTAAAACTATGATTGATATGCAATTTAATAATATAATGACAGTAGGCCATATGAGGATATAAATATAAGCAGGAAAAGGCGATTACATATACATAATGGGGTTCGGTATCCGACTACATATATATTTATGTTAATTCCATTCAGTAGTGAACTGACCTACGTTCAATTTAATGGCCCCATTATATCGATATTCATCTATATGAAATATTCTTTGTGATGAATTTAATAATTTTAAATGCCATCACACCCCAATATTCACTTTTCATAATAATTTATTCACAATATTTCAATAGTTCTATCCCAAATCCCTCTCTCTCTCTTGTATTCATAATATTTGTATTTATATAATAAAATGGTATACGTATATTTTAAGTTTAATTTTAACTTATGATATAAAGTTTAGAATAAAATATATTTATTTTAAACAAAAAACGTTATGTAAATGGAATTTTTTATAAGGTTTCATGTTCCAGACTCAAAGACTATATATGTAATTGAATGAAAAATTGTTCAACATATTTATTTATAATGTTTTCATTAAATATTTGATACATGAATTTTGTGAAAAAAAAAATTTTTTTTAAATAATAATAATAAAGTAAAAATAAAACTGGAACTTCATATTTTTCTATTGAAATGTTAATGAAAATTTTTCATTCATTAATAAAACAAGAAAAATGTAAATTCATTTCGTGAAGTAGTTGACAAAAAAATAAATAAATAAATAAATAAATAAATAAATAATGACAGTTCAGTAATAATGTATTGTTTGTGTTACAAGTGACCGAGACCCTTTGACCCATATAATTTATCGCCAGGATATCATTACATACATCGTATTATTAATATATAAATATTCTTTCGTTGGTCACAAGGGAGCGTCAACCACGGTTATTCTATATAATACGAACGTGAAACCCGCGCGCATTGCTGACTATATAGTTCAGTGGGTGACGACAGTGTGGGGTATTCGTTGGTCCGCGTCGATTGGTGCAACTTGCAGTGGTAGCGGGGAGGTTGGGCACATGGATGGTGCGACCCCTTCCTCTGTATTCTTTAGCACGTCATGGTCGCGAAAGCGGGGTGAGGAGCATCCTGGCACGGTCTAGTGTGGGTGACCATAACCACAAGTAGTATTAACGTTGACACCGTGACATTCAGCTGTTACTTTTGTTGTCAGTGCGTGAAAAAAAAAAAAAAAAAAAAAAAAAAATTGAGTGAAAGTGACGTGATTCTAGTTCAATATGATTTTTTTTGATAATCACAGAAATCTTGCGTGATTGGTGTTGCTTATAAAAATGGAAAATTTACTTCAACATTTGTAATAATTCCACTTGAAATTTTTTTCTTATAATTATCAAAGATTAATATAAGATTTTGATTCCATTTTTCATTTTTTTTACGGTGCCACTCTCAAGTTCTTGAGGTGAAATAAATTAACTAATTATTTTTTATTGAATATTTTGTGCTCAATTTAATAGCTATAATATTATTTCAAACTTCTTAGAAAAGATTATTGCAAAATATGAAACGGTTTTTTTTTTCCAATATAAAAGTGATATATAATTAGTGGTGGAAAAAAATTATGTATCGGAAGTATTGTGATTTTATGTCGATGAGAATTTTATTATGTTTGAAATTTCAAGTATTGAAAAAATATAATATATTAAAGTGAACACGTAACACGTTTCAATTAACGGTGTCATATTTAAAGAAAATTGAATAAATAAATAAAAAAATCATTGAAGTTTAAATTTATAATTTATTTCTCGTATAATATCTATTAAAAATTATTAAAAAAAAAAAAAAATCAAATTTTTCTATCAAATAGATATTTATATGATGAGAAAAATAATGAGAAATTTTTCACTGGCAAATTTACGAAGTGTGTTCATCAGTGACAATCAGGCGAAAGTAGTTACCGTAACGATTAATCAGACCAGATCGATTATATCCACAATATTTATCGTATCGCTTCTTGTCTATCTTTACTATATATAAAAAGGAAGAGAGAGAGAGAGAGAGAGAAAGAAAGAGAGAAAGTATGAGAGTGTGTATACGGAATGACAAGTAACACATTTCGTCGTCACAGTGACACGTGCACACTTATAAAATAGGAGATGGAAAAAATATAATATAAAGTAGTTTACATAAAACAAGATCAAAAAAAAAAAAAAAAGTTTCTAAAACGGATAAAAAACGTAAAAAATATAAATAATTGAGTTTCAGAGACAGGAGATAAAGGATGTGAATATATATATATGAGAATTTTTTTTTTTTCGTTCTGAACTTACAGTGCTTTAGATATAGAAAGAAAATAAATTATTTTTTTCACGTTGCAGCCACTGTAGTACCGTACATAAATAGAAATATAATCCAAATAAAAAAAAAAAATTATTCATTATATTGTAGATTCATAAAATATACATTCAACTATTTCCAAATATATTTGAGTAATTGTAAAAAAAAGAAAAAAAAAAAACTTAACACATGCAGTTGAAGTTGTGAAGAAATTTCACCTCAATCGCGTATAAAGATCACAGTAACCCTCTATATATTATTTCATAGTTCATCTTCGAGTTCATCATAATCCACCTTATCATTGTACTAATCTTTTACGTATACTTTTCTTACCCCATCATATTTTTTGCAATATCAATTTTTCTCATTTCACATATTTTACTTTATATTACCCGTACAATTTTTTTTTCCTCTCCACTTGACGATATTCTATTGCGCACCGATGTAATACACGTAAGGAGCACTTTGACCTACGTCCTCTTTTATATTTTCGTATGAACGATATTGTTATTATTATTATTATTATTATTATTATTATTATTGATACATCTCATTCATTTTATCGTAGACATTTAAAACATTACTCACCTTATTCTGATGGCACAAAATATTCGACACAGGTACAACTTGAAAAAGAAAAAAAAAAAAAAAAAAAAAAAAAAAACTTGAATTATATGCAGAAAATTAAATTGTTCTTTACAGTAAATTCATAAAAAAAATTTATATATTTACACAATATTTTTACATATTTGTTCGAGAATAATTACGGCTTTCGTATTATATTATTTATTATTATCACTGAGAATATTTATTGTGCAATAAATTTTTTTTTTTTTTCTTTCTTTTTCATTTAGATGAAATTCAAGTGTCGAGTTCAGTGTGTGTGACATTCATGTATAGGTATACAAACCGGTGGCACACCACAGACGCGTCTGTCCCATCATCATCCGCTTTTGTATATTATATACATTCAAGTTACGACTGTACTCGATTTTATTTTCACTTTTACGAGCTCTGGCTTGTCCCTCTTTCGTTTTTTATTACGAGCCAAAATATCGTATAGTGACAATCGTCGAGGACTATTGCCAATATCTATATAAACACTTACTCGACTATAAATTTTTGAAGCCTGCAATCCGTATTTCATTGAATTTTTCTTATATCGAGTCGCACTGTCGAATTAAAATCCATTTCAATATTTTTTTCATTTTTTGTTTTATTAATTTGAAGAAAAAAAAAATGATAAATACAAGAATTTCATTTTATATTAATAAATATATTAAATTTATATTGAGAAAACATGTTAGAATATTAAGAGTCACAGTTAAATTAGGCACATCGAATCCCTCGTCTATGATAAAGGGCTGCATAGATATTACGCCAGAACACTCTGATCCGGCTTAAATCATTTTAATGCATGGCCAATCTCAATATATCTCTTGAGTGAAATAGATTCACATGATAACGAGGCTTAGTAAAACATCAATTTACATGGAGTTGAAAAATTTTTATACTTAAAATTTGATCTCAGCAACTCGAGTAGTTCACAAATTCGAGATTAAAGAAATATGTATATATTTTTTTTCTAATAATTCAATTTGTATCTGTATTAGGAGGGATCATAACTAAGGATTGGTGTACGTTAAATATATTAAATTACTATGTTTGAAACGTAATACAAATAAATCACACACTGCCGAACTTGATGCTCTCTAAATGCATTGGGTAAACGAGTGAAATAATAGCAGAAGTTTCGGTGAAAATATATCGTGGCCAAGAGAAAATTCACAAGTTCACCGATGGAATTTGAAATTCACCCAGCTGTTTGGCGGAAACCCATTCGACAGGGCCCATTAACAATTTCTCTAGAAGAAAAAAAAAAAAAAAAAAAATTAAAAAAAATACATTCTCTATAAAATTACAAAGTCAGTTCGATACTCTGTGTGCCGATAAATAATTCATCGACTAATGTAAAAGCATCTTATTCACCGGAAACTATCGTCGAACGAGTTCTTAAAAAAAAAAATTTTTTTTTCCACCTTACGCATTCTTCTTTTCTTCCCGTATTAGTTTATTCACTTTATTCATTCTATAATTATATATATAATGATTATTTTGATTTAAAATCTTCTTTATATAAAGTAATTTATCATTTCGAATTTTTTTTTTATTTGTATGTGCACATTGAGATGAAGAGAATAAGTAAATGTAGATGATGGGAAAATAATGGAAACATAAATAAATTCTGAGTAGATATTAGTGAATTTACTCATACACACTTAGCCTAGTTTCATTATGAAATTTTCCGATTGTTCAGTGCCACACTGCTCGATATTTCAATATCGCCCTATGCGAAATCTCACACACTATCTTTGAAAATGGAACCAAATATTTATCCAATAGTCATATGAAAATCAGACAACAATACGTTGGATCTCAATGTAAGATAGTATTTTGATGAATTTCAATAAAATAATATAATTCATCTTTGAATTACAAGTAAAATTATTGTGGTACTATTAATAAATTGAAATCACTTAGACAAATACATGTGAAATATTTCTGAAAAATTATATTTAAAAAAAATATAAAAATGAAAACAAAAATTATTCAGACATAAGAATACATTTGTTTATCGATGTAATACCAAATACCGTGGAGAAACATGTAAACCACCCTAATATCATCATGCAATGTCAGTTGGTGGTTGGAATCCAAAACCAACATATACAACAATGTTATGCCGACAATAACATCTGATTTGATAAATAGTTCCGAACAGGTCAAATGCTTTTGGTCAAATCGAGTGATAATATTTCACAGAATATTCAAAATCTAACCAAGTTTGTTATTCATTAAATAGAATATTCTCATATCTTTCATCCACAGTTTATTATCAGAGGATGGAAAAAAAAAAAAATAATAATAATAATAATAATAATAAAAAGCGGATACCATATTCAATATGAATACAAATGATGGCAAATCAAACAATTCACCTTTCATTCGATAGCTTTATATTGACTGCGTATACAATTATGAGAAAAAAAGGACTGTTAACAAAGCATATAGAACTCGGCAACAAAATTCAATTCAAAATTTACTTCTATACCTTCTAGACAAGTATATGTGTATCTTTATATGCGTGTCAATGTTTTATTGACAAAGCGAGTATTGTGATTGTAAAGAAGAGAATAACGAAAAATCCGATTCATTTGTGGAATGGAAAAGAGTAAAATACTAAAATCAATCATGTAAAAAAAAAAAAAAAAATACATATATATATATATATATGATAATTTAATTGAAAAAATAAAGTCTATGACGGAAATAAAAGTAAAAAAACACGAATAAAGGAGGGTAGAAGTGAATATCAAAGTAATTATAACGGCATTGAATATTATCACTTTTAATGTTATGACCTCGAATATATATTTATGAAATAATTCTGTATAATGATCAATAAAGCTATTGAATTTTTCAATACCAAAAAATATTTCTATACTTTGAAAAATTTTGAATATACAAACACACTAAAAAAACACATGCACTCGACACTATTATGTAAGAATTTTGAGAAGATACAATATTCAAAGTGAATGAAAAAGAAAAACAAAAAACAAAAGAAAAATAGGTAGAAGTTATCAATACAATAATTTTTTTTATTCAAATGAATGCTATTCTGGAATAAAAACTTTGAGTTTATAATCGGAAGAAAATTTTTTTCATGATAAAATTTGTAAAATTACTTTCACGCTCATACCCTACATGTAAAATTTTATAAAGGAGCTCCCTTGGTCTTTATATACACTTTTATATGCATATATATGTATCCACGAAAATATAAGGGATGACATGGATAGGGCTGCAAGTTGTCGTTTTCATATTGCACAAGACAAACATGTATATGTGTATGAACTTGTTCTACATGTGTGTACGTGTGTGTATTCTATATCTATATGTGTTATGGCATTTACATTGCTGCAGCATCTCCGTTGGCTCATCTAACCCTCTGTCACATTTCCTCTATCTCCTTCCATAGCCCTGGGTGCTCTTTCGTTCTCCAGAGAGCCAACCATTATTTATACAGCTTCTCCCTACGTCCTAACGAACACTTCCTTTGTTCTATACATAAATTAAATAACCTATGAGGTTACTTGATGAACTATGATAAGATTAATAAAATTTTTAATAAATTACCGTTAATGAATAATAAAATAATTATTATTTGTGTCGTTCAACGGTATGTAAAGGAGATAATTTAATAATATTAAATTCTTAAGTGATAATATACATATGATGTGTTTATCATTGAAAATATATTTTCGAAATTTTATTTTAATCAAGTTATAGATTATATTATATCATTTATTTGTTAAATTTAACTTTTTATTTATAACAAAAAAAATTTTAATGAATGTAAAAAGTGAACGAAGAGGACACTTTGAAATACAGAATGTAGTTTTTATTCATTGCAAACTGAAAACGTGTGCCATTTCTAAGTTCACACTTGGAAAATAAAAAAAATATATATATATACATATTAGTATGCAAAAAAAGTGTACTTGTTCATGTAATGTAAGAGAAAATGTAGAACGATTAAATGCTCAGTATGTGAGGCCT
Source organism: Dinocampus coccinellae (assembly GCA_963920625.1). Taxonomy (NCBI): domain Eukaryota; kingdom Metazoa; phylum Arthropoda; class Insecta; order Hymenoptera; family Braconidae; genus Dinocampus; species Dinocampus coccinellae. The sequence goes on from OY987186.1 coordinate 11,583,817, forward strand.
CAAGCTCAGTAAAAATTACGTCGTTGGTTTCTATCGTAATTATCACATAAACAAAGTATGAAAAAAAAATTTTTTTTCCTTTTCTTCTTCTTCTTCTTCTTCTTCTTCTTCTTCTTCTTCTCCTCTTCATCACACTTTTTTTGTTTATGTACTTTTTATATTTTTTATATATTTTTATTTGCGTTTTCAATATTATTTACGTTGAACAACTTTTCTAGCATAAAATTTTCAATAGAAATTGCAAATGAGTCTTCTGATTATTATTATCATTATTTATTTTTTTTTTTTTTTTTTTTTAATGAATCTTTTCATGGTAGATCTAAAATTTTCAATATTATTCGTTGAATTTCCTCCCTCTGGTGCAATATGACGTGTAAAAAGGTTGAATTTAAACGAGAAGAAATTCTTATATTCTTTATAGTTCGATTAACTTTTTGTTTAATTTTTTGAAATCCATTCAGTCTCTGTTGGAACTTATTAAAAATTATAGATATAAATTATATAAACTATAGTTTAAATAAATATCGTGAAAATTTTTTCAGACAGAGAGTGTAGTACTCAATAATAGAAATATTATTTTAAGTTCAATAATATTATTATTTTCTTTTTTTTTTTCTGTTGTATGTATATTTGCTCTTTATATTCTTCTCGCCTGGTTAAATGCACCAGTTCACACAGAGTTTACTTTAAGAATGAACAGAGAGAGAAGGGACGAGAGGGAGATATCCATTAGTAGTAGAAATGTAATTTATGAAGCAGTCGTGCTCTATCGAGCTGAGCTTTTTTGCCTTCACCACAAAGAATTTAATATTTATATTTTTTAAATGGAAATAAATACTCCATATAATTTTTTCTTCTATTTTTTGTTCTGCAATAAATTACGATTCAATTTTACTAATTTCAACATTAATACAATAATAAATATTCATTATAAAATAATAGAATATATATATATAAATAATTATTGTGAATACAAATGCGCCTGACATTCACATTTACATATTAAACAATTGTTGATGGTTGATAAAAAAAAATATATATGTATAATTATTGAAAATAAAATATTGAAAAGTGAAGAGTTGTCACATGGAATATAAAAAAAACTCTCAAAATAATATATTATTATTTCTGAGTGAAAAAACCAAACAAAACTTTTCCAAGTGAATTTTTGTTTACATTTTCCTTTCATCTTACGTGAAGTGTGACTTTATATCAACATACAAATAGAAAGAGAAGAATATAACAATGTGTAGCAAGTGTAGTGAGTGTTGTCATGGCTCCAGGCACAGCGTAAATGCAAGCCCCAGCCTCGACTCCGATTCAGAACCCTCAGGTATATTTATGTTTATATATTTAAATATGAATACAATTGATATGTCGTTCATTGTTGAATTGTATGCTCAATAATTATTATTCATTGTTATTTAAATCAATATATTAACACTATAATATATTACTCGTGACAATTTTTTCGATCTCGTGTCATGTGAGAACTGATTAATTAATTAATTGATATAATTGATATGACAACTTATAATAATATTTAATTCCACCATTTATAATAATATGAAAGAAAATTAATATATCAATGCGGTGTCGAGTCAATATTATTGGTATGAAAAAATGAGAGTATATTTCTCATGGGATAGAGAGACTAATGCAACTTTTTTGATTAAATATTGAATGTAAAAAACGAGGAAAAAAAAAAAAAAATTGAAAAAAAGATAAAGAGAGATAGGAAGGAAAAAGTTTTTACTCTACTTCTATTCAGTAAGTTTCTTGAATTTATTCATTTTCTACACATATGTTTTTAATTTCCACAATTATTTATAAAGATAATGAAATTCTTTGAGAAAAATATTTTACATTTTTTTTTTTTTTTTCTTCAATATGAAAAATAAAATTTTGATCTTCATTTATCGCTATCATAAGAATTCATAAAATTGATCATAAGGATAACATAATAACGTGACGTTATTCCAACTGAAAAATATGTTTTCTGAATGAAGGAAACTGTGTGATATTCATATCCGTCATGGTACGCCTTAAACGCGTTTTTCCACATCCATCCAATTTGCCTGTCACGATCGGATGACACAACTCCCACATGAACTAAACATACTTATTTAAATCTACTATATATTTTGTCAGGCAATTGACTTATGAATTATTTAAGTAAATATTCATTGATGTGAATACAAAAATTATAAACGAATAAGTATAAAAATATTTTTCTTTCATTTTATTTTTACAGAAGAAGAGTGGAATCCAGGTGGTAAAGGTCGCCAGTCCAATGACACCGGTAAGTTTTTGAATACTTTATAACATATATTTATGCATGAAAGATAAAATATAAAAATATAAAGAGTATGAAGAAGTCTCTGTACAATTTATCAATTTAATTTTTTATCATTCTTTTATAACTCCATATATTTGCAATTATGTGGTGAATAATATCATTCGTTACGCATAAAATACGAATGTTAAAACGAATTATCACTTTGATGAAATTAAATATATATTAATTAAAATCTAATTACATTAATTACCACAAATCATGGAATAATTGTAAATTATTGTATCATGATAGTATATGATATCATCAATAATTTCCTCATATTTAATATTCAAAAAACTTTAATTATTTTCTTTTTTTTTTTATCCTCAATTCAACTGTACAATTTTTTGATATTTTATAAAAATCTTTGAACTGCATATAAACGAAAATCCTTTGATATCTAAATTGAAAATTGCCGAGTATTATATTGCGAATGCAAAATTCTTCCACTATTCCTTTATAAATATGTCAGTATTTATGTAGTTTATACTTTTATCCTCTTTCATTTTCTTCTGTATCCGTATTTTTTTTTTTAACTCTATCAACTGAATAAAGCGAAACGATTCGATACAAGACACGCGCGGAAATTGAAGCATAAAACTGATTTCCAATCCCCAACGTATTTTCTTTTTCATGGATTAACCATCAATAAAAACAAAAAAAAACATAACGATCGGGCCAGGGCTACATTGGAAATCAATATATCCGATTTCAACAGATCAATCAATATATACGTGTGCACTTATTTATCCATACCACCAACTCACTGTAGATGAGTTCTAGTATTTCGTTTTTTTTCATTTCTCTTCTACACGCGTAGTGTTTAATCGTCTAAAATTCTTATCGCGTAAAAATATCACGTTATACATTAAAAATTTTTCGTGTATATACAAACTAAAAGGATAAATTTTATATATTTCACGATAAAATGTGAATGAAGAAACGTTCGATAAAATAAAGGTCAATCTCATAATTTCACATGACTTTAACAAAAACTTACGTAATTTTTGTTAATAACACAGTCAATTATTTCTCCTGAATACGCTTTTGAATTTATAACTTCTTCTGAAAATCAGCATATGGCATTTGTGAGGTTTTCAGGATTGAATTTCTCTTGTGAACGAGAAACATGAAATCGATATCACAACACCTGTATCCCACTGTGGTGAAAAAAAAATATCCGGTTGTCCTTACAGACGATCGTCGACCTCACATTTTTCAACTATGTAAATAATTAACAGGGTAAAATCCTACTGGAATAAAAAAAAAATTGTTTTTTCTTTATATTATCGTGCAATTTTTCACCAATGCGAATACAATAAAAAAATAACATAAAATTTACTGAATAATTCTCCAAGTGCTTTTTTACATCGATACAATTCCAAAAATAATCCAGAATAATCATCATTACTCTTTATTGAACAAATTATGAGAACAAATAAAAAAAAATATATAAATTTTTTATATTTCAACAGAATGAATTAGGTCGATTACAAATCATTTTTATGAATAATCGAAAATTTTCATTCTATCTTTACCTTATACCTAAATATCCATTGATTTTCACTCATGACTTTAACAGATAGCAAAATTTCTCAGTTTCCTACAATCTCGATATTTTATTATTCCCTCGATATGATTGTCTGGGAAAAAAAAACGATAAATTGTTCACATCTTGCATATTTAATAATGAAACTGTGACGTTAATATTTATATATATATATATGTGAATATAGTGAAAAAGTTATGGAGATAGTGCATAATTTTGATAGATTATCACAATAGTTTCTAGAATCGTAATAAATATACTAACGTAAATAAGTGATAATTTGTTTCTTTCGTATCAATCATTCAGTTAATTTTTATTGCAAATAAAGAAAAAAATTGTCCGGGATATTTTTAATATAATAATGGAACTACAGGTATTTTTTATCTTATTCGTTTTTGTTTAAGACGGCAGAGTTAAATTAAAATTAGTGGTGCATGAAGAATCTCATTTTCTATTCCATAGCATCGAGCTATTTCCAGAATTTTATATTCCATTATATCTTCTTTATTTTCCCTACTCACACACCTTTCGTTTCCCTTATTTACACTGACAAGATATCACAAGATATTTCTTGCAATTTCGTCTTCTAAATACGAATGTCTCATAATTTTTCTATAATTCACTATAAAAATAGGAGATGTCAAGAGGAAATTACTTATTATTTTCTTTACTATTATTATTTTTATTATCAATATTATTATTATATCTACATCTTTTTTTTATTTGAGAAATAATTAATTTCTTTTTCAATGTTTGTTAACAATCCGCTTTAGATAATTCGTTATTACCGACATAAGTTAATACATCTTCATCTTCTCTTTCTTTTCCTTTCCTTTTCTATTCTTTTTTTATTTTCAGTTCACCCTTACTTTCTGATTTCGGTAAATTTTGATAAAAAAAGTTGTATTAATTTCCAACTAAACTTAAATTTCTACTTTATCTTATCCAAACTTCACATGGTAGGAATCTGCAATTGTATGCACCATCCATGCTGGCAAGGTAGAAATATTTTTTTACGCTTATTCTTTATATACCATTGTACATAAACCTTCATGAATAAAACCATAAAAAATCATATACCCCAAAAAAACATACATCCCATCCATATAGTGCTAGAGCATTTTAAAACAGCAATATAAATTGAATATATATAATTATACACGCAAAATATATATATATTTATTCATATATTTATATTTATACGTTTCATAATAATAACGAGATGGCACTGTGATCAATCGTGCAAAGACAACCTCTAGCGGATGCCGGGCGAAGCGCCAATAATCTTTTGAAACTGTGACTCGCCACACCCCAACCATATACATACGCTTGTCAGGACGTGTGTGTATGCGTTTGCTGTCTGCTGTGTACATGTAGTGAGTGAGGAAAGGGGAAAAAAAGGCACGAGGGTTGTGACTGGCGCTGCTCCCTCAGCATCATGAGCTACCGGGGTGGCGTCACGAGGTGCCGAAATATTGTGAGCTAATGTCTGTCCTCGCGTTTAGTACTGTACATGTACCATAAATTCAATGACTACTCTGACAATTGTATTCTATTGTAATAATCTAAAAAAAAAAACAGTGGTTCAAAGCCAAAAATTCTTTTTTTTTTTTTTTTTTTTTTTCATTGCTATATTAACTTGTGTATTCGTGTATGTATATAACCTCTATTAATTTGAATTTGACTGATGCTCCCCGCGTGTCAGTGTCATTGACACGCCACGGCGCGGTCGAATCGTAAACTAATATTGATTGTAAAACGCGAGTAAGTTTTTTTTTTTCTTTTTTTTTTCTTTTTTCGGCGTCTCGCCTGAGGCGGCAGTGCACGCGCGATTGTCGGTCGCATGAGGCTCTCAAACATTGAGAAAGTTGTGATTATTATTTAATACATATACATGATGTCATGAATTAAAATCTTTCATATGTTTTATCTGTCTATTTGTGTCTTCGCGTCGCAGACAGTGCTTCGATTGTTCAACAAATCGTATTTCATGTCACGAATCGTATCTTGCGTTACTTCACTATGTGGATTTAATTTTCAATTATTAAAGTAATAAAATCGTGAAATATGTGAGTAAATTTATTATTATTATTATTATTATTATTATTCTCAATTTTTCAATATTATTTATTGTTTTAAAAAATTCATTGTTTGAGTTATTTGATTTTTTTGCAATGTCTGGCGTCACTATCACACCTAGATTTTGATAGCCATCAACTATTGTTTGCTTTTCCTTCTTCGTCTCAATATACTCGATAACTTCATTTAAAGTTTATTTTTTTTTTATTTAAAAATGCATTTTTAAAACTCACCTATTATTTTCATACAGAACCTCTCAACTCATTAATCACCAAATAAAAATAATCACTTGCAATTCTAAACGATTCGGATTGAAGTGTAGAAAAAAAAAATGTTACACAGCTTTTTTTCATCTCAATCAATTGTAACTCAAATTTGTAAAAAAAAATTTACACGTCTGCAATTGCATTCAGTGAATCCTACGCGTACATTACAAATTCTTTCATGTCCTTGAAATAGAAAATATACTTCTCATACTTCAATAGATTAATACAAAAAATATTTTTCATCTATGATTTCTCAGTACATATTCTGTGCTCTTTTGCACATTACATAATTAAATATAAATAACACAGCATTAATACATACATATTACTAACATATGTAAATACTCGAATATACTTTTAGAATAACATAGTTTTTTTTTTTTTTTTTTTTCTTTTTTTCATCCTGCGTTTATATAGATCACACAGAAACGAATATCTCTTTTTCACCGCGCACACCCACACACACACATACGTTGTGTAAAAGTATATATATACAAACGCAGTTTCACTAAGTCTGTATCCTCCCACAGAAATTATATATATATTTATGTGAAGAGTATGTAGAAGGACGATGTGTGTGTATGTGTGTACATGTGTGTATAACCCCTCGAATCGAGATTGGTATTTGCGTTTTGGAGGATGGAAGGGTAAAAAGGGAATGCAGCCCTCGTCTAGTCAGACGAGAGACACCTTCCTCCCTTTATTCACTCGTTTCTCTCGTCCTCACTTCTTATCACAGGTTCAGACATCCGATATTCAAGTGAAGATTATTATAAAAAAGAAAAGAAAAAAGAAAAAAATTAATTGATAGAATACACTTTTCCCATCATTGTAATATGAATACTGATCATTTACGATGCGGTTTAATAATGATTAGAAATATTCCATCTCGCTCTCTGTACTTTTTTTTTTTTTTTCTTTTATTTATTTATTTATTTATTTTATCTTTCTCTCTGTGAGCCTCTAAAACTCTTGAAATACAGACACCTATCATCGACAACAACTTTTCCAGTTTATACTTTATTAACATTAAAAAAGTATGAAAATTAATTTTATTTTTTGCTGATATCAAATTAATATTTAAACGTACGATTATGTTTTTTTTCCACTCGATTTATTAATGTATTAATTTGTCTGGCCAGTACATAAATTCGTAGATGAAATATATATATAGCTAATAGAAAACGTACTTTTTGAAATGGCTTCCAATCAAAATTGTTTCAATGATTATTGAGCACGATGTGGTTCTTTGAATTCATACAGATTTTTTTTTTTCCGCCCTTTTTTCTCTCATGAATTTCGTTTAATATCCAATTATTGGTATGAAATATTATATAAAAAATATCTATTTTTTAAATTGATTAAATTCCATTTTTGTATATATACATATATATTTTTTTTTTCTTCCTGTTGATAACTATCAATTTTCTATTGCTTCACTGAGCATATTGCAACTATTCATGATTGTACATACTTTCTCCCGTTTTACGTCTCGCCCACCCTTATTTCTCTTCATTATTTTTATTTTTCTTCATTCTATTTTCTTCCCAATCGAACGAACATTTTTATGTATCCAACAGGAGACATCCTTGAACGAGTACACACATAGCAGTCCACACGTGACAATATCAACGCGTTCTCATTGATTATCCACTATTTCCGGGTGTCATTATTGCACCGCCTTTATCTATATGAATACACCATCCTATTATAATTATATAATTCAACGTAATAAACAGATAAAAAAACAAACGTTACCCATATTTATATATTTAAGATTCGCGTCACATGCCAATCTTAATATTTTAAATTAAAATTTCATGTTAAAATATATAGACACATACAGTTAATCTATTCAGTTGATTTTATCACAGTTTTAAACGTTAAATATATTATTGTATTCGTTTTATCGAAGAAGCCAGAAGTAAACTTGCAACCTGTAAATAATCGATAAGCTTTGCGAAGCCTATTGAAACAATTGAAGAACATCAGCAGCAAATCTCTTGTCCAATCTATTGCGTTAGTGTGATCAAATTAAAATTGTATAACGCCCTTTTATTTTATTTCAAAGTGTTGTCTACAATTGTCACAGAGTCAAAATGAAAAGAAAAAAAAAATTATTGTGTCAAATAATCGTCACTCAAGCGCGACATACATTCCAGGTCATCAATTGTCAACGCCCCATAAATACATATACACATAAAAATATATATTAATACATATATAGTATGCATGTGAAAGTATATAATAGCGTTTGGTCGGGTCATTCATGATGTGAAAGTCGCAAACAGTTTGCTATGTACGCTAAATATAATACTCACTGCTAACTCCAGTCCACGTTTTATTATTTGTATTATTTATTTATTTATATTTCTTTTTTTTCTTTTCAATCCCTCTCCAAAGCTTCGCACGTGTTCTTCAATGAATAAACTTAACCCAATATTATTCAATACCATTTATGTATATAGATATATCAATTTTATATATGTGAGATTGATATTCTTCTCTCTAACTATTGAAATTTATTATAAAGATAAATTCAAGAGCCATATCCGGTACAGTGGACCCAAGATTCTATATGTGAATAGGAAAAATCTACGTATATAAACTTTGAATAAAACCACACAATTGTATACTTGTGTGTGTGTGTGTGTGTGTGTGTGTAGATTGTAAATTTCAACAATTGATGAGAAGGAAGTTTCTTGATTCATTCATATGTAGTTTAATAATCAAATCAATTCACGTTCTGTTGTCTTCAATACCGGATATTATATATATAAATGTAACTGATTGAAGTAATTTATTCTTATATATTCATATATACATGCATTATATAACAATATAAAAAACGGATACATATGCAATTAGTATATATTGGTATTTTTTATTTTTAAATTTATCAAAAAAAAAAAAATTGTTTTACATATTATGATATATTTCCAAAAAATATATTCAGTGTAACAGTGCTAAACACTCCGAGCTTTTTACTCCTAATATTTTTTTTTCTTTTTTTTTTTTTTTTCATACAAAATAAAGTTCAAAATTACTTTCTTTTTTTTTGTTTATTATATACATCAAAAAATTGTATATGCTAATCATATATAAATTACAATGGACGATCCGACATTCTATGTAGGCCTTGTATACAGTAACAATAACTTTTGTACAAGTTTTGTTTCACAATCTCAAACTGTCTTTTTTATGTCAAACTATTTTATCGATACAGTTATATACCCTGTAGGATTATTGTTATACACAGTCTCGTCAATTCCATTAGAAAAATCCCCGTTGTTGAAAATTGCGTTAATATCTCGACGAAAGTATACGCGACACGAAAAAAAAAAAATAATAATAATGACCTTTTTAAACTTTCTAGACTAAAGATGTTTGTAGTTTTATATAATTAAATTACAATCACAAAAAAAGCAAAATATAATTGCACGTTTTTTTTTTTTTTTTTTTTCCCAGTTCATAATTTAAAATTGAGTAAAAAAAAAATTAATGTAAAGCAATGAATTAATTTTAAATATTTAATATATAATCAATCTTCAATATTTGATTACAAATTTAAATTTAATTACTGAATAATCAATAATGTTATTCAATCAAATTTTGAAATAATCGAAATATTTATTAATATAATAATAAATTTCTCATCACATAAATATAAATATATAATATAAAATGAAAATTCATAATTATTAATTAATTAAATATCATGATTGAACTTTGGGGATTGGGGTCTAACCTGCTTTTGATTACAATTTGCCGATATATTCAAAGCACTCAACCACATGAGGAATATTCTCTGTACAATCCCAATAGCATATACAGTCCAAATTCACACCCTCAAACTCCAGCTCTCACCCCATCATTATCATCATCATTATCATCGTCATCAATGCATGTACAATAATAGTCGCCGTGCTCTTATATCTCATTACCAAATTCTCCGTCTACATATGTCAATAAACAAACAGACAATGCAATAAATACAAACAAATATAATTAATACCCAAACTTATGCATCATCAATTCAAAATGAAAACAGTGATGTCACATTAAAACATTTTTATCATCTCAGATAAAGAAATATTGCGAAGGGGAATGTAGAGAGCGCTCGATGCTTGATTGAGATCATTAAGATAATTCGTATAACTACATAGAAGGCACATTAATTTCAAATATATATAAGGAAAGAGAGAGAGAGAGAGAGAGAGAAAGGCAAAGTTGATTCACGTGTCAGACATTACATGTCACAATTATTGCCATGAATTAATTTGGATAAATTCAAGATAATAATTCACGAGAAACGGTGCTATTGTGTTAATGAGATTTAATATTTGTATTGCATATAATAACGTGATAAGTTGTAATGATGTAGATATAAAATGAATACAGAACTCATGACTTTCTCTTCCCTATACTTTATATATTTATCTGTAGTTTATTATCTGTTCTTAGTTATTTAACATTACGTGACATCAGAACGTATGTATTTGTTGTTGTACAAAGTGTTTCTGTGACACACAGGCAATTGAGTGTACAATATCATTTACTCTTAGTGGTTTTCTTAAAGATTGACGCCCATTCATTCGACTATCTACATTCAGAAAACCCTCAATTTCTTCACAATGAAAATAATGTTCTTGGTTTATTTATTCTTTTTATTTTTTTGTTACTATTTCTCTTTAATTATATCCATATAAATATATAGGCTTGGAGCAAACTACAATTGAATAAATACATGCTGGAGAAGATTAAAGTTTGAGATCGCATTTTAGACAATTACTCATACATACTTGGTCATTGTGTATATACGAGAATTAAGTAATGAATTAATTTATCAAATGAAATAAATTAATACCCATCATTTGGCACAATTACATGTTGTAATAAAAGGAAAATTATAATTATATACTCTTATGTAATAAGAATACTTACAATGTTTCTTATGACACTTGACGAAAAAAATTATAATGTTAAATATTTTTTATTCGCAAAATGAAATTTAATGTGGATATTTTTTTTTGTTTTTTTTTGTAGATAAAATATGTTTACATAAAACATTATACGACTTGTATATACTGGACTGCAACCATATACTTATCATTTCTTTCCTACCTCAAGGGATACAGAATCCCGTGTCACAACCAGCCACATTAATTTTCTGTTTTTCCTTATATTTTTCATATATATATATTTTTAGCTTTTTTATACTCAACACAATTTGCACTTTTCAGATGTAGTCTGTGATTAAAATGTACTCTACACTATTTTTAACGGTATTTTATATATTGGTTCAGTGAACATATAATTTTTTAAAGATGTTTTGTCAGGCGGATCTAGATCTTCCTGTAACTGTGTAGAAACTATATCGTTATTCATAAATTCACGTAGCAAATATAATTGAAGATAGTTCTATAAATAGTAAATCTAAATATAAATTCATTATTATAATTATTATAATTTTTATTGTTACCATTGTATAAAAAAAAAAAAAAAAAAAAGGTAAAGGAAGAGAAAAAATGAGAATAAAAACTGGAATATTTGATTACTTCGTATGTATAGCTATTATATTGTGACATGTCTCCTCGCTGAACAATATAATTGGAAATGCATTTATTTGAAACTTATTCGATAGAAATTTAAGTAATTTATATTTCTATACCACTGATAATATTATAATGTCATGTAGAGATATTTGATATACATTTATAATTCATAGAAAGTTGTTATAACAATAAACGAAATCATCGTCTTCTACATCACGTTTCCACTTGACCACAAAACACCTTCATCTCCTCACAACTATTTCCAGTGGCTTCTGAGAAAGTTCTATTTTTGATTATCAGGCCGCACTTTCTGCCAAATAGGCCGAGTAGTCAGGCGCCGCACAACTTAAAAATAATTTATACCTCACAAATATTTCCTCCTAAAATATAACAATAAAAGTAATTTTTTTTTCTTCTGAATCTTCAATGGTATTATTTTTGAATTTTCACAGTTTAAAAAAATATATATATATTTGAAAGTGTTAATAAAAACATTTTAAAGTATAAATAAAAATTAATTTTATATTTTTACTTGCTATAAATTTTTTTCACATGATATTTTTATATTTTTTCAGGTGGATTGGGCAGGGCCGAGGGTGAGGGCGGCTCGAACGATCTTCCTGGTGGACGTCGAAGTGGAGGCGCTGGAGTTTTGGGAAGTGTCGGCGGCCGTGCCACCGGGACATCGGGGGGTGGCGGGGGTCGCTCGAGGGACGAGCCACGACGGCACACCCTCAGTGGCGATCACGCACCCTCCCTCCATCACCAGCAATTTAACGCCCAACAATTTCCACTGCATCCACATCACCTGCCGCTGCCACACGGCCAATACGGTACACCACCGTCACGGCACACCACCATGGATCTCGAGGTGAATCTTAACTCTCGTAACATGTAAATATTTCTAATAAATTTTTTTTTTTTTTTTGCATTTCATTCGATTCTTTTCATATGAGAATTTATTTTGATTCATCATCAATTATTATTGTAAAAATATATTAATAAAGAAAAGAACAAATGGAATTGAAACTTCGATAGATAACACCGACAATTTGTAAAAATATAACACGACATTATATTGACATCCAGTGATAAAATTTTATACTTTATTTAAACTTGGTGTTCACTAGCTTTTAACTCTTCAATAGAAATTTAACGACAGTAATTTTTATTGACGTAATTTCTCGTAATTTTTTGTTGCATATTGTCGATAAAAATTTATACCTGTATATAAGTGCAATAAATTTCCAATCAATTGACGATCAAAATCAAAATTAAATATCAATTTATTTCATTAAGTTATAAAGAATTTTTTTTTAATAAATCCTGAAATTTATTCTAGTTAGTATCATATTACACTGAATCCTCATTGATCATAAATTATTATAATACTTGCATGTCGAGCGTTGTAATAATTATTTTATTTATCAATAAATATCGAACGATTATATAATTTATGATATTCATATTTGAAAGTTTGATCCATTCAAATTTCCAATTTTTTACTCATTAATTTTTGTTTTTTTTTCTATACGCAGATGGGGACCAAGTCTCGCCAGAGAAAGGTAATTCCTCAATTATTCTCAATACCAATTATTTAATAATATCACAAGGCAAATTTTTTCATTTGCATATAATTATTTCATTATTTATTTATTATTATTATTTTTTTTTTTTCATGAATATACAAATTAAATTTTATTATTGAATTTCGTATTGAATAAATACAATAGTATATTTGCCCAATTGATAGTAGCTAATATTTAATTTAAACTAAATGGTCGTAGTCGCCTCTACCAAGGGGATACCCGCCACCGTCTACAGCGATGCTGTATGATGACGACCCGGGAATCATGTCTGAGGTGGAGACCTCGAGTACAGGATTCCGACGTGGTGGAAAGCAAAGGAGCAGTCTACCTGTCGTACGAACACCAAGCAAAACTTTGGAGCGACCACTAGGTAACTGAGATACAGTAATCCATCGAAATCCTTTCGCAAGTTTTTAATTCAATCTACCAATCCTGTGTCTGAAATTAATGAGCATTAAACTCAATTATACTAACTTTTGCCAACTCTCTTTTTCCTTCAACCTCTCCATACATTTGTAATTAAATGATTTCGATTATCACTCATCTACCGTCTACTATTTAAATTAATTTTTCGCCAAGTCTAGCTTGTCTGACAAAACAATGAATTTCTGTTGGCTACTCCCTAGGACTGGTGTTCTTGCAATATAGAAAAGAGACGAAGAGAGCATTATTACCAAATGAAATAACCAGCATTGATACAGTGAAAGCTCTCTTCGTCAGGAGTTTTCCTAAACAATTGACAATGGAATATTTGGACAGTCCTGATGTAAAAGTTTATATTCATGACAGTAATAAAGACATGTTTTACGAACTCGAAGATCATCGGTAAGTTTTTCATAAGATTTTATCATAAGTATCGAAATATTTTCATGCTCATCACAAAATCATTTTTTTGTTGTCTATTTTTTAGATCTCATTTACGTGATATTAGAGATCGAAGTGTGCTACGATTGATAGAAAAAACAGACGGTATTGGTGGAATTTCTGGACCATTGGGTGCACCAGTTGGAGGTCCACCTGGCCTTCCACCCCACTGGGAAGACCAGAGTTACTTCAGTGAACCAGAATTCGATAGTGAATTCCAACATCAGCATATTCACAAAAGCAAGGTAATTATTTTTTACTAATTATAAAAAATTACTTGATCATCATATAAAATTAGAAAAAAAAAAAAGATAAAATTTATTATTTATAAGCTTAATTTTAAATTTGTACAATGTAATACTTATAATAACCGATTAATCTTCATTGAGTACTTAATAATAAAAATTTCTTTAATGAATACATTGTTTCACAAAGAATTCTGTACAATTAATGAAAAAGTAGTTTCAGCATTGAATACTGAGATAAAATAATAACATATCAATTCATATTATGAATGTGTTTTACACAATTATACATTATACTTGATGAATTATATCATCATTGACAACTAAGTAGGTACATAAATAAAGATTCACAAAAGTGAAACATACAAAAAAATAGAGAATAAACAAACGACACATGTCAAATGGCTGTGGCCTTCTCATATTTGTCCACAAATTACGTATTTAAAGTTTCTACATGATGAAAAAAAAAATCTCGAAGACCCCAAAAAACAAAAAAAAAATACGAAATAAAAAAAAATAGAAAATATAATGAACACTAATCTTCATGATGACTTGAATATACTCAAGTCATCGTCATGTCTTTATTTTCTTCAATTATTTATATCAGCCATTTGATTGCCATTCATTCACTTTGATTGAAGAATGTTCGTAGCAATAATAGCCCTTGAGTAATTGATTAAAATGCCTTACAGGCTTGAGCAGCCGGCAACCAAAGTGCACCGGAATATATTTTTTTCGGTACTGTTCTCCAGTCCATTATCAATGCTTTTTCAAACGGATCCGGTGTACATCCATTACAAACATTCATTACCATCCGTACTTCACCTTCGGCGGGTTCTCGCTCATCATCTTTATTCGAGTGTGCCGGTAATTGAATGCCGAAACTCGCTAAACCCGAAAAATAGTCATTATTTAGATTTTGCGATGCTAGATAGGTGTCATCAATCAATAGTCCATTCGATAAATGCAATAGTCCACGTTTTTGTTTCACTGGATCACGCTTAACCGTACTAGTTTCATCATCAGCCAATTCTTCTCGATCAACAAAACTCACTTTGTCATTAACAACTTCTCTTTTAGTAATTTCGCGTTTTGATTCGAAATTTTCAACGTCAATTGATGATGGTGTTGCTTCATCAACATTTGTACGCTTTTCAAGTGTTTTTTCTCTCTTGAATAAATTGTGATATTGATCATTGAGGAAACCATAATCTTCATTTGCTGTTTCGGGTGTTGGATAACTTATTGCCTGTGGAAAACGCTTGCCAAAGAATTGTGATGCTCCATAAATGGGTTTATTTATCGATGGTGGTTGAACAATTGTCTGTTGAGTATTGGGATTTGGTGGTGGAAATGGCATGGGAATTGCTGGTGCGGGGACATTTGGATGTCGTAATGTTACACCATTCTGGACATATTGAATAGTAACTCCTGGATTTAGTTTGACCTTAAAAAAAAAAATTATATATATATAATTATATTGTATAATTTTTTGTCTGTATCATTATACTGAAATCATCATTGGAAATTCAGACAATACCTGATGATTAATCTGTCCACCAGTGATAAATGGATGCATCGGAAGTGGTGGTCCAGTAGCAGGGGCTTGTGTAGACGTTGGTCGTGGTGCATTATTACTGGTATCATGCTCATAGTGATGAGCATGATGATGCTTGTGATCCCTGTGAGCTTTGCCAGCGGTCAACGCTACATTATACAGCTGCACCATTGTTAATTCTCCCAACATTCCTCCCGAGCCTCACATAAAATAAACAAACTTGTAGCTGTAGAAATGGAGTAATATATTCGAACAATAATTTAGTGTTATTTTGATTACCTGGGGGCGCTTCGTTTCCCTCGAGGAAACCACCACCAAGTTGTCTCTGTTCTTGTCCCGACAAAGCAATACCACCTCCCTTGATCACATGTCCCACAAGCTAGAAAAAATGCAAATGGAATAATATAGATAGCAAAAAATTAACAATAAGAATAACAATAAATAGATAAATTTATTAAATGCATTAAATACATGCAAGTAACATCAATCGAAAATATTTTCATTCGCTATCCATTTAAATAACTTTCCAACGATTGACAATAATAATAAAAAAAATATTATGTGCTTTTAAAATGTCGCATGATGTGCATTGATTGACATATTGATAAGTGAATGACGTGACACGTTATACGATTAAAGATATCCGTATTGGTAGGATATAATACGGTATTACTAGTTGCGCGGTATTCATGACCATATTGACTTCCGTATGTATATGTAATTGACGTAAGACACGTGACGACACCTATCATACTACACGTATTAAGCAACAGTATCTTGCAATCACTCAATGCCATATCATCTCTCATCTTTTGTTGCAACGCGGATAATTTTTCGCAGTTGTATACAAGTATAGGCACAGTAGAAAATAAACACGTGAAAAAATGGGAAAACAATAATTGTCGGTAAACTTACCCGGTTATTGAAGCCACGACCCACTCGCTCGTCATTGACCCAAATTTGCCATTCTCCAGTGCGACCATTCCAACTTTGACAAGAATGATACCATTTATTTAATCTCAATGGATAGTTCAGACGATACAAATTATGTCCATCAATATTCATCATATAATAAGAGCTACGTTGAGTATTGGCAATCCATGAAAGAATTCCACGTGGCTGATCATCAACTGCAATTAATCAAATATATTCATCTTGTTATATTGAATATACACAATATATATATAGAAAATAATAAAAATATACCAATATTAGTTCAACTTTCACGACAGCTGTGCAAATGTGAAGCAGCAATTGAGCATTTCTGTATTAATGTCATGTGCTGCTTCACTATTTTCCATTTTCTTTCTCTTATATTTCAATTTTTTATCATTTGAATAGATAAATATTTATTAGAAAGTCGTAATTAAATACAAAATAGTAAGAAAATGAAATGCTCACCAGCGTAAGAAAACAGTGGATGATCATTCGTGTGGTTTGTGAATTTCGTCCACATGCACAATGTAAACTCTTTCAAGTCAGGCATATCTAACTTGTAGTGTATATACTGAAAGCAATAAATTATAAGACAAAAAAAAAAAAAAGAGTAAATAAAGATATTATACGTGAAAGGTAAATGTAAAAACAATTATACGATAAAAAATGTAATGATAATTACGAAAGGGTTTTTTTTTTCATGTCAAGATACAGTGCACAATTATAAAAATAATAATAATTCTTAAATAAAAATCGACATTGAATCTCGACCAATAAATAATATATATGTTTTACAATCATAATTTTCATGGAGAATTAAATTTAATTTATGGCCAAATGCTATTTAATCCAGTACAATTTAATTAATAATCAAGTTCTATTCCATATGTCTATTTTTTTTTTGTCTCCATTACAAAAAGATAAATAAATATATACAATCTTTCAAACTACTAGCATTATGAAAATAATAACGTGAAATCATTTTTTATACTAAAAACGTAATAGCATGTAATAAGAAAATTTAAGTAATTTATATATATTTTTTTTTATTTGAATATTATTTTACTACACTAAATGCAATTTAATTGCATCATTTATAAAAAATTTTATTTCTACTATTTTTCTTGTTCTGTATATTGCATTTATTTCGAATTCACCGTCACGTAACTGAATTGTCCGTCCGCATGAAAAAAAAAATAAAATAAAATAATAATAAAAAAATCGTCGCGTGTTGGTTGACAATGTTTGTAACAATAGTTGCATGCAATAGAGAAAGAAAAAAAAATCGAAAAAAAAAAAACAAAAAAAAAACAAAAAATGAAAAAAAAAATAGAGTATATAGAATAAAACCAGTGAACATCCTTTTTTTTTTTTTTTTATTTTTCTTTTTTCTCCTACCAAAACATTCGTGAATACGTGTATACACTCCATCAGACAGAAACTATTTATATCCCTTCTTCTATCACTCACATTATTTGTGACAAAATTCCACGCGATCAATTGCGAAATTCACGTCATTACGCGGAAGTGTAAACATCACTTCGCAACTTTTACTGTGAACTGAATATTCCTATCTCAGCGTATTAGAAGTAAAATGTGTTATGTTATATAAGGAGAGTATTGAAATAAACACACCCTGCCCCTAGTGTAATGATATAGTCCTGTAGAACATGATATATTTGCTATCTCAAACATATAAACGATACATACACTCACATAAAAGTCACATATATTATCATTCTCCTTGAAGAAAAATTGTACATACACACCTAACACGTTTGTCATCAGTCTAACTGTATCCTTTTGTAGAACATATGTCATTTGGAATGTGATTGGCACATAAATATATATATTGATCGTAATCGATTTTTTTTTGTTTACAAATAACATGTTATGGTGTAATAAGTATTACATTCTTCATCAATTATATCTAATTGGCACAAAATATTTATTAATTTGTACATTAATGATAAAAAATGATAATGATAAAAAATTAATGATAATGATCCAAAAAAAATTTTTTTATCACTTGTATACTTGTACATTCTTGTACATATTCAGAAATTTTATTTGCATTACTATACATAGATGTATATGGAATGGTATCTAAGGTTATACGTTGTGCGTGACAGGACAATGGACCAAACACAAATATGTCTTAACTTTTGTAGCTTAATCTATTCACTGTGAATATATTCAATAGTAGATTTAATACGAGACTTCAAGCGTTCATTACAATTTGTTATCCATATACATATGAGTGTGTACACGTATGTGAACGACCTCGCAGTTTCTTAGCGTTGAACTTCGCGCAGAAAGTGAAATTCACTTCCGTCTGAACGTGAATCATCTATAAATAGCAATTCTAACAATAAATTATCTCTAAATCGATTTTTAATCATTTAATTGTATACAATCGAAATCATAATTATCAATATCATTATTGATGAAAGACAACATAATCAAATGTAAAAAAAGAAAAATAAATAAAACAACAAAAAAACGAAAAACGAAAAAATAATATGAAGCAATTGAAGAAATTGAAATAAAATAATAATAAAAAAATAATAATAAATAAAAAATAAAAAAAATTGAAATTGGCAATTGTATAAATTCTTCAGAGTTTCTCACGATTTATCACCATAATTATGACTCATTAAAAAAAATATAATGACAAGGATTTATTTTGAAAATTCTCATTATTAACATCCGCAAAATTTTATAAATACATATTTGAAATTTCATCCAAGTTATTGTTGGTTACTGTGAAATAACTTTAGAATTAATCTTATTTATCCAAAGAGCCCCGTGAATATATATTCATAAAAATTTCATAGCGATCATTAAATGTGAGTTGTGAGTTATCCTGCAATAGGAAGTGAGCGAATCGTGAAAGGAAAATCATGCAATGTTTTCTACGCCGGATATGATTCGATCAGTCTATTACAAACTCTTGCACTTAAATGTAAAAAGTACAAACACACTCAGCCAACAAATATACAACATATCATATTTTTCATCATCATACGGCCAATTACATGTCTATCACTATGTTATTTATCCTGCAACACTTATGAGTGTAAAATAATACCTTCACGTGTTTTATGAACATATACATAGTTATACAGACTGATATAACCAATTTAATATGCTACGGTGTAATTCAATTGTTCTCGTGGACTACTAAGAACAACAAAAATATATAGTAAATTTGCAATAAGTACAGACAATAAATTGAACGAAGATGATAAGAAAAGTCGATATTCGATCAAAAATACAAAAAGAACTTGACAGAATTTCACAGTCTGTAATTCACAATAGTAACAACCTACTTTATTATTAATTTTTTATATTTGTATTTAATTTCATCACTGAATAAATTATTCCACAGTACGGATATGATTTAGTAATAATTTTGTATTCTTTCTTTTATTACACTCGTTATATATTTTTTTATTCATCTCGTTTTTTCTTTCAATTTTAACTCTTCAATTTATTTTGTCTTCTAGGATAATGATTTTTCAATTATTTGTGTAATTATCACATTGACGTAAATGAAAAAAAATAAATAAATAAATAAAGAGGGAAAATTAATATAAAACTTGGGTGAGAATAAAATTTCACTTGATTAGTGAATAATGAGAATAATATTTTGCCGTTTTGCATTGTGTAGCAAATCACAAGCCATCAAGTTTTGCTTCCTCTGTATGGACAGTTACGTTACATTTGTATATATTGTCGTTGTGTATATGGTAATATTCTCATGTACATAAGTCAAGTTTTCATGTGAGTATGTAAACCTGACATGATTGCAATGAGTGTCGAAGAATAACGCGAAATAGTTTCACTAGCTTTCGCATTGTTAGCCACAAGTGCTGTATCTTGTACTTTGTTTTTTTTTTTTTTTTTTTCTCTCTAGTTGCCGCTTTGTCATCTACAATTTTATTGAAATCTCCATAAATTTCTTAAAAATGTACATCGACAATGTACAGTTTCACTTTTTATATATTCGTATATCCACATTATTCATATTTATTCATTTTTTTTTCTTGTTCAAATGACAAAAGTCAAAGTTATTTACGGGTTACATAAATTTGAAAATTCATTAGAAAGAAAATACACAATTTTACATTTTACAGTTCCAATTCACCTTCACTTATATAAATATAGAGTTGCAAGAAAGTGATGTTTTTCACTTAAATAAATATTTCAAAATAAAAAAGAGAAAAAAATATATATATTATAAATAAAATATGCACAAATTCCACTTACCTCAAAATAAAGCTGTTGATTCATAGAGACTTTATATAATGCACAAGTATCTTGATCTTGCTGTGTTAAAAGCTGTTCTGACAATGGTGTTTCATCAAAATGATAATTTGAATGACCAGTATCGCCATAAATAACAGCTTCTTGATGAAGTATACTCGTACTTGATTGTGCAGGAACTATTGGCCTCCATGAGGAAGAAATTGCCAGTGTCATAGATAATAATGAAGACATTAATAATAAAAACATTTTGTCGCGTTTCATTTTATACTCGTGATATAATTCTGCAACAATTCAAATGAAAAAATAAAATTATTCATTTATATATTTCAATTAATTAAAATTACATCGATTGAATTATTCTTACATTAAATGTAGGAAAATAAAAATTCGATTATAATAAATGAAACATATGAATTTGCGTAAAATTATCGAGCAATAAAATTGCCCAGGTATTTCAGCTTCCCGTTGCAATTAGTCCCGGCGCGACCATTGAAAGTGATTCGCACGAGAACGTCTCATTATACGAATATGCCACGTGGTTAACTATAAAATAACAAGAAACATGACTAGGTATTTTACCTTGTATGGCAGCATCAAGCACACATATATGTATAAAAACATATATTGAACATTAAATATATATGTACACGCATGTATGTATGATTGTACGCGTCCAATTAAGGCAAAGACCCAATGTACCGTCACCCTTCCATTTCTGCTGTTATATGTATCTGTATTACGTTATTCTAGTTTGTAATCTCATTATCGAATGTGAATAGTTAAAAATTTTCAATAAAAAAAAAAGTGTACGTGCAAATATTCACACTACATACACTAAATACACTAGTTTTATTTTATCTTTAATTACCCGGTTTTCCCCTATTTTTTTTACTCTTAACTTTTTCATTTTAGAAAAAAAAATTATTTTTTATTATTATTATTATTTTTTTTTTCGTTACCATTTATATGTATGTGGTTTACTCGTGAGTTATACTTTGTCTTGTACTCGTGGCTTTAATTATATGAAAAGTCATATCCAAGAGATTGTAATATATAAATAATGTGTTTTTTTTTTTTATATTTATATTGCGTCATTATTTATTATTATCATTATTATTATTATTTTTTTGTTTATGAAATGGTACCATAAGAATGTGATTATTTTCATTTAATTTCTGAGATTGAATGTTGGTGATAATATCTAGCATTTACATTTATTCATCGAGCGTAACTCATATGTATTTCAATTCAAGAGTCGATTTACTTGTTCGTCCTGCGTACATCACATCATACACTTTCTTATATGAATATACACATATGTATGTATATCTCTTTTACTTTCGCTATATACACATAAATAATTAGCCACTGGCCACTCTCAATATTACATCATATTGTTACAATTCCAAATAATATTTAATGGAAATGACATTTAATTCACGTTATCAAGTTAGATGTGTAATTTTTATACATTTACATTTGTTTTTGTTGCATTTCATCAGATAATTATTATATATAATTTACTGATACTTTTCTTTTTTTTTTTTTTTTTTTTTTTTTAATTAATTTTTTTTATTAGAATGACATGACCACTGATTTGTTATTTTTATATAAAATAATAAATTCACTGTCATGTTTGTAACTAAATTAACGAACATACGAAAATTCTTTCACAAGTTGCGCACATTAATTTTCAAGAAAATAAAAATACACGTTGTAATAATAATTCAAATGAATTTTTTTATCATATTTAATTTATCAATTTCGATTTTATATTAAATATACATGTACATATATTCTGAGATATGAAACTTGAAGTATTTGAACGTTTGTATAAATAACTTTACTCGTACGTTGTGAGCATTGGTCAATCTCTCTTATATGCAATAATTGGAGCATAACGTGAACGTCAACAGGATTCTGACTGTTGCATGTAATAGTATACTATATTTATCACATTAATAATTAAATAAAAAAATTACATACAGTGTTAATCGTCAATTTATAAACATTTATTTTTCAATTAAAAAATTTTCCCACATCTAAATCACAATCGCATAAAAAAAACAAAACAGAAAAACGTATAAAAATTTTAGTAAATTAAATATATAACATTGATTAACAATAACTTTATATAATCAATAACTATAACAAGATGAAGTGTGAAAAAAAAAACAAGATAAATTGATTGCACGCAATTTAGCGCAAAATATGAAATAAATAATAAAGAAGAAAATAATAAAGTGGCAAAAAATTTTCTCTATCTCTTTTTTTATATATTTGAATTTGAAACTTTCAAGTATCTTCACTGTATTATTACAATTGGGTGTTTGAACAAACTTAGTCACTAGCCAAGTTCATTTCCTCATCCGACCATCACATATATATCCATGTTTATGACGCGACACGTCCGATAAAACTAAAACACTGCAAGCAATAAATTTTCCCGGAAAACTTTCAAATACTATCGTACATTTGACCTGTATCACCTCCATTATTCTTTATCATGAGACAAATTGTCAATTATACTCTGCCAATCACTAATCCATACCGTAATGAACCAAAATAAAAATAAAAAATGAAAAAAACATATATATATATATATATAGTATTATTATTACTATTAATAGAAAAATAATAAAGATCGATAGAAAAAACTATTGATAATAAATATAATTGAAAAAATAATAAAAAAAATATATATACATATGTTCATTATCGTACCATCTTATCTTCAATCAAATCTTTAAAACAATTATAAATTCAATAATTTTGTAATTGAATAGTAATAATAAAATAATTATTAAAAAAAAATTATTATTATCATTGTAACATGTGAGTGAAAATTATTTCAAATATGTTATAATAATGAAATTATAAAAGTATTTTTTCAACCAATTAATATGACATTAAAATTGGATGGAAATAATTACTCACCAAATTAAAATAAAAATATCGCCACGGTTGATGTTGGGATCTGTAGATCCTCACAGTCTCGAAACAGAAAGCTAACTGTTTGTGTACGATGGTAACTGTGCTACCTCGTAAACTCTCAAGTGGAGATAGAGACCCTCTACTTCTCCTACTTGGCGATCAAATATGAATACCCATGCGAGTTCTTTACGACGTTAAACACGCGCCGCGTAAAGAAATTTACGGAAATTTATGTACACGCGCTCATATAAAAATCATCCACTAGGACAAATAACTGATAACTGTCACCATGTGGTTTGTGATTGTAATAAATCATGTACATACTGTATGAAATTATAATTTGAATAAGTGCAATATTAATAAATGAACATATAATATATATCTATTATTGCAAAATGAAATAATGAATGATTTTCAATACAAGGAGAAAGAGAGAATGGTCCATAATGCAAGTCCTTCATAATTTAATTAATACATTCCAATGGTTAAGTTTCTCATTCACAATACATTATGCACGATTTTTTTTTTTTGTTCTTTTCTCAATCATTCCTGTGGAATTTTAATAATTCACAGTGGAATCGTATTTTTAACATGAAATTATACACCACTCAATCGTAATGATTACCATACAACAATACAAAAAATAAAAATTCATAATGCAAAATGTTTTTTTTTATATTTTAATACAGGTGATAGATTGTTTTTTTTTTCTTTTTTTTTTTTTGTTTACAAATATATCGTTCAATAAAAGCTTATAATAAGACACTGTGTATATGATGATAGAAGGTATAACTCGTGGGAATTAGAATACACCCAAGTGCCATTGCACTGTTTATTCATATATACACACCCACGTGTGAGCGTATGGAAACTTACATGTCGTCACTTTATAACTCATTATCATTTGTATATATATATATATATATCTGCCTACATAGACCCAAACACTTTTTTTCTTCTATATATTCAACATTATCCAACTTATGTCTATTGTATACCTCAATAATTCTAAATATAATGCAATCATGCATTATTGAGTCTCAAAGTATTATACGTATTTATAAATAATTTTCCTCTCAATAGCTCAAGTATGCAAATAAATTTATATATGGGTGGATGTATATATTATTTATTATGTAAAAATATAAAAAAAAATAATAATTTTAATTGTATGTGCATAAATATTTTTCTCCTTAAACAACAAAAACAATGGCAAAAAATATTATATCTTTTTTTTTTTATATATCTTCCATCAATCATTTACTTTCTCACTTCAGACGCTTTTAATATTGATTAAAAGAATGCACTTTCATTGATAAAAAAGAAATTAAGAGTTATTTTATAAGGAAAAGAAGAAAAAAAAAAAAAAAGTAAGAAAGAAAAAAAAAGAAAAAAAGAAAAAAAAAAGGAGGAAGACGAAACAAAAAACAATGAGAATGAGGAGAAGGTATAGATAACTACGATTGCTTAGTTATCCTGTATGTCTGTCTCATATTAAAACTTTCACCTATGTTTTGTTAATTCCCCGGGAGTCTCGACTCTCCGGAAAACATTTAAGACAGAATCCATTCAAAGTACAATTAGTGAGTGTATCATACGTGAATCTGAACCCATCTCAAGTGTAAATATAAATGAAAATAATACTTATAAATATTTTAATGAAGTTTAAACTATAGATGAATTTCATTTCCAAAATATCTACATCAATGCTGCTAATCAAATGATACAGTTGGATAATTCCAGTAGACAATTGAGAATGAATATAAATCAACTAACCGTAGCGACTTAACACCACATCAGTATTTCCGTTTGACCCAGGGTGAAAGGTTCAAATCCGAAATCCAATTAGTCACAATCAGTGAAGATGGAAATGTTTGGACAGTTAGAAAAATTGAGAGATTGATTGAGATGGGGGATTTGAAATTATTATCTATCAAATTTAATATTTAAACATTTGAGTTTTATATATCTCGAGAAAAAAAAAAAACAAATTCATTTTATCATTAAATTTATCGTTGTGTGATAAATATGTTAATATAGAGGTGACATTTTATTGGTCTGTATATCATTCGGAATTATTGAAATGAAAGTTGTATTAGAAATTAATTGGTGAATTAAGCAATGACTAAAATATTCAATAAATTCATTATATAATCTGTCGTAGTTTACAAGTAAAAATTGGAATATATGCAGAATCTTGACAGATACGTCACACAACTTCACGGTCAGTCTCCCAACTAAAGTGGAATGAAATAATTTTGATTGTTGCATTTGAGAGTTGAGCGAATGAAGGGAACCTTGAACGACACGGATGGATACGGCCACTGGCTATTATTAACCGTTTCACCATTGTGTGTCATGCCTTGCCCTTTTCTTTTTTTTCTCTTTCCTTTTTTAATTTTTTTTTCATTTTTCGTATGTACGAACATAACCAGAGAAAGTAAGGTGCGCCACGTCATGTTGGTCAGATGAAAAAAAAAAAAAACAAAAAAAAATCAACATAAATAAAAACTAAAATTGCGAAATGCATTCTAAGAATAAATGTTTTAAAAATTACAGTGATGAATATAATAAAAAATAAATTTGCCAATATCATCTTCTCATTGGGTATTTCCGAAAAGAAATAAAAAAATAAAAAAATAAAAAAGAAATAGAAAAAACCCTGACGCATGATATTTCTTTTCTTTTTTTTCGTATTATTTATAATTTTATTTTATTTTATTAATTTTTTTTTTTTTTCTTTCCTCCTACTTTCAGTATTATGATGAGAAATGAATTGGAAAAAAAAAAATAACTAGAAAGTTCCACTTGATGAACAAGAACTCATGAATGATCTCATTAACAGACAAATCAACTATCCAGAACATCTCACCTCGCCTTTATCAAACATCAGACGACGAGCTCTTTCGTATCGTTGCATTTTTTTAATTCTCATAAAATTATTTTTGTCTTTGTTTTTTTCAAATATATATATATAAATACATGTATGTATAATATTTATGTGAGATCTGAAAAAACATTTCTTTGACACGGAACGAGGCCATTGCATCGTTAAAAATACATTTACAGCTTGGACGGGATGAAAAAAAAATTTTGCATCTCATTATTGAATTTTCAATAAACTTCGCATGAATAAAATGTTCATTTACTTTCCCAATATTTTCGCTGCTTCCTTCAATTTTATAGTCTCAACAATCATCATTCTTGATATTCAGAAAATTTAGAAAATTTTTCATTTGCACTTTGAAAATATTATGTGGTCTCATGATAAACATTAATTGTACAATAAGTGAATTGCACTTACTGCATATACCTTTCACTGGATTTTACTCGTTGCAATTCTCAAATAAAAAAGCGAATAACCTTGAAAGAAAATCCATTGATACTCACTGTACTCTGTTATAGAATACCATTGAAAAAAAAGAACGTAATTTATACAACACTGTCCTTTTATTTCTCACTTTTTTATTTATTGACTCTCTCATCTGAATGAATATCCTTCCTCAATCTTGTCTAGTCGAACGACCTTGCTAACAAATTCTTCTTATAAAATCGATGTTACATATATGGTCTAACACGTTCATTTAATAACATACATGGGAATACATTTTTTTTTTTTTTTTTTTTTTTTTTTTTTTTTTTTTTTTTTTTTTCAATTTATACACTGGCATGAAATCAGATAATATTAATGGATAATATCATTTGATTCAATAAAAAGATAAAATAAAAATACAAATGATAATGATATTTTTGGCGTGACCCAATGGTGATATAAAATAAATTATTTCCATATCCGGTATTGATCACTTGTATATTTTATATACATTGTACGAATTTCGATGCGGCATAATACACACCAATAATAAATAATGTAAATTGTTTACAGGATACTGCACACACGAGTATATAATATTTTATTTGTAAACATGTAGTTTAAATTATTTCACTGGCAACAATTTATTATTATTATTTTTTTTATTTTTATTTTTTTTCTTTTACAATTACAAAAAACTTTCGCTTCTATTATTTCCAAGATAAACTATCTGTATAAATATGTGTATGTGTGTATATATGTGGGCATATATATTATGTCATATAAATACTTGAACAGTAATCAATTAATAAATAATAAATTACAAATCAAATATACGTATTTTAGAGGCGATAATGAATTTCGTAACTCTATTTTATTTTATATTTTGTTTTCTATAAAAAAAATAGTCCTTGAATTGACAGTATAATTTTTTAATTTGAAAATAATTTTTTTTTTTTTTTGTTTAGAGTATATACATAAATTGTATATTTATATTTGAACATTTCTTGTATTTTATATATTTGCAAGTTGCATCGCTTTGTTCACACAAACTCTTTATACTTAAGCTATTACATATAATAATAAGCATTAGAGAGTATAATTATATATTCGTTAACATTGCACTACCTATGTCATTAAAACTGTGAAATTATATTTTTTGTTTCAGGTAAGAAAAATACTAACATCAATTTCACATGTGTACTATCAGTGAGCCATTATTATTAACTAGTGGTAAGCAAAACATTATTATATACTATAAGTAACCACCTCGTTATAAATATATGAATAAATATATATACATTTTATATATATTTTTTCTCATATCTCTCGAAAGTATTAATTCAATTGGTCAGACAGATGTTTAGAAATATATCAATACAATTTGGTAAAACAATTTCATAAATATATCTAACGTACCATAACATCAAGTGTGCCGTAATATCTTGTTAAAACGTTGAAACAAAAAAAAAATTTTATCCGTATGTCCACGATAAAAATTAAATAAAACACGTTTTTTATTTATTTATTTATTTATTTATTTTATTATTGTTATTATTTTTTTTATTCTTTACCATTGATGCAATACATTATTGAATCCAAATTAAAAATAATTATTGAATTATATCTATTTATTCCGCAATGAGATCACGATAATTGTGCAAACAATTAAGAGTTTAAATCATTTTTTTTTTTTTTTTTTTTTTTTTATTCTTTCAATATATATAAAGAAAGAGAGCAATCAAATATTTATACGTGCAGATATTTAAAATTCCCTCTTTTTTTTATCGACGTTGATTAAGATTGTTTTGTAATATATCCGGGATGCCGCTGGACACAGTTAATCTCACGTATTGTTTTATATCAAGTAAATCATATCATTGGTTGTGCACATTGATCATTATTATGACTTCAATGTCCGATTGGCATGAAATGAATTGGCTAATCGTATGTAGAAAATAAAAAAATAGTATAAATTATACCCAAGTAAAACGTTTAAAGGATGTAATCAGATATGCGATAATGATCACGCAAGCGCATGATTAAACCATTCAATTTTTAGACTATGTGTGCCTTGTCGACTTATATATATCATATATCCGTTTATATATATATTTTTTTTTATGATCCCAGTATTTCTCATTCTTTCTCCTGTATATTTTTATGTATATCTCACTTTTATATCTCTCACCAATATCACATCTCACTTTTAAAAATGTTCATCGCAAAACAAGTAATTCAACAAACATTGAGTCGTTTATGAGGAAGAAAAAAAGAAAGTTATTCGACGTGCTACGCCTTTAAGATGTAAAAATGCAAATCATTTCCTTTATATTAATTCTCTCTGACATGTATGAAGGGGGAAAAAAAATGAACTAATTATTTTTTAATCTATTTTTCATTATTTTTTTTTTTTGTTTTTTTTTTTTTTTTTTTCTCGATTTTGTTCTAAATTTTTATATGAGTATATAGTAAACGATAAAAATTCATATCATATTGAAGATATTTTTTTTTTTTTTTTTTTTTTTTTACATCAATATGTCAATGTTTCGCAAATCAATTGAATGAAATATATTTTTTTGAAGTTTAAAATTTCGTTTAAGGGCAAGTGAATGTAATTTTGGCGTGAAGGCGGACATTGATTGCAGAAGAGTCTTATGGTTAATGGTTTCGTCCGCGTGCACTAACGAGGGCAAATTTAACTGCTCCAGGGTATCCTCGTTACGTAAGAAATCATAGAGTGGCCTCGAGCAAAAGTGTAATGGGGATAAACACGAAATATAAAGCAATTATATTTATGTATATTTATTGAACTGTTGATTTAAAAATAATTTTAATCAACAAATTTTAGCTAATCGTTTAAATCAACGATAATAATTAAATTACAGTCATTACATTCAGTAATATCGGACATTAAATTCATGAGTTGTATAAAGAGGTAGGAAAAAAAAAAAAATAGATATTAATTCACACATTAAAGATGAAAAAAAAATTGGATTCAAACATGATTAATTGCTCAATATAGCGTCTTTAAAAGATATTGATAAATAAATAAATAAATAAAAATATAAAAAATCGAATGAAATAAAACTCTCTAAATTCGACGTTACAAGTTGATAATTTTTTTTTTTTTTTTCTTAAAGAAGGCACTTTAACGCGATCCTGCGATTTCAGTTTGAATCTTCTTCACGAAAAAAATCGTGCAAAAAAAAAACAAGAAAAAAAGGGGCGAGATGATTTTCAATATAGTTCGAAGGTAAACTTTGTGAATCAACTCGAAACTAAAATACGGCTGGTTTCGTGCGATTGCACGATTCACACATGGCGAAAAAACCTATTCAAAATTATAGCCTGGAAATTTTCGGCCCTCTCGCGTAAGGGGGAATGAGTTCATGAGTTCGGTCAAAACTAACAGCAAACAAGAGAAAAGGTTTTTTGAAAAAAAATAATTTATTCATTATTTCCTATTAAAAAACTTTACAATAAATCTGATTAAAAAAATCGATAACAATTTAGATGTACAAAATAATTAAATAAAATTGTGGAACTTCAGAGATGATTTATCTAAAGCCATAAATAAATTCCATTAAAATATGTTAAATATAATTGACGAATTTCTTTGTTTTTTCCACATTGAAATTTTATAAATAAAGCCGAGAGCAATGTGCAATATGAATATAATACGTAATTTAGCTCGTGGCACAGGACCGACAGGATAATTGCATCGGTTTAATTAGCACGAAAATTGAAACTGAAGCAATTTGGAATAGTCATGCCGTATTAGCCTCCAGTTATACTTTTACGAAATATCATTTCCACGAACCGATTCGACAGTATCATAACATTAACATCACTATCATGGCTGTCACTGATGATTGTTGCAGAAGTAAGATTGGTGTGTGTCAAGCTGTTCAATTGATCGGGTGTCGATTAACGTACCCAATAACTATCCCCAAGCGGAGAACCGTTGCTTTGGCCCTCTCAAATGTGATCGATAGTCCCTGGCCTATCGAGTATGGCAACTGTTGAGAAATTACCACGCGCTTGATTAAATCACAATATTCCACGTTCAAAATATCTATAAATAATTTTTTTATTTATTTATTTATTTATTTATTTTTTTTTTCTCTTTTTATTCTATGTCATCATTGATTTTAGGATATACCTGTACTATCAATCAATCAAATTTAATTGTCCATTTTCATATATAATATCATAATATTTTTCATGTATATAAAATACACTTACTTTAATATTTCATCTTATTCAAGGAAAAAAATGAAAAAATATATGTATAATGTAATGATATATGGGTGCAGACACGTTCCCATTTACTCTGTTGAAAACTACATCCACGTAACTATTTTATCCTCGATCTATATTCACCCGTGAATAAATACTATTATGGCGCAAGTGAACGTGTAAAACAGAGTTAAAATGCACGTGAAATCAGAAATAACATTTATATATTTATCTATATATAAATGTATATCGCAAAAGTGAACAGTGAACGTCAACAATTTTCCACTAAACACTGAAAATTCATAGTATATATAATGATAATACATTTAACTTCTATATTATATCAAATTGAAATAAATATAATTCGTGATTGCCTTTGAACACAATTTCTCCAGTGAAATCACTCATTAGACGATTTACCATAGATTTTTTGGAGAAAGTGGTCAGTGTATTTGAAAATATAATGTTAATAATGATAATAATAATAATAATAATAATAATAATAATAATTTAATCAATTTTTTTGTTTATATTTAACATGGGGGAAACGACATTAAGTAGCAACGAATATTATAACAGAAATACAGACAGTGAGAGTGAATAGCGTGGATGGAGAAATTTTTTGAGTTTATTACCATTTTTGAATAATATAAGTAGCGATTAAAGGCCAGTTACGTATTATAATTTTATTGAAATGCTAATTTAGTAATATGTCACTTCAAACATTACTATTTAAAACAGACAATGTTTATAAATGTAATATATATATATTTTTTTTTTATTACATACATATTATGAATATTTTATGACATAAGTGGATTTAAAATCAAAATTTTTATTACACTGCTATTTTATAAGGAGACCCAATTATCATCAAAATAATTATTATAATATATTAATTGCTATAAATAAAATTATCAATAAATTTTATTGATAAAAAATATTATATGGAAATAAAAATTTCTAAATTTACCAATTGATACATATTTAACTTGGCGAAAGTTAAGAAAGAAAAAAAAAAAATTATATATTTCTTCGACAAGTGAATCATTTAAATAGTTACATGAAAAAAATTTTTAAAATCTTTTTTTTTTCTCACAATGTTTAAAGAAAAAAAAAATCCAACTACGTGAATTTATGGCTATACTTAAATTGCAATTCATCAAATCACTTAGATATTATATCGACAATATGAAGAATTAATCGTGCGTGCAGCATTGACAGCATTTATAAAAATATATATTATTTATGATGACATTTTTACAGTTAAGAAAGTGCGGAGATGAGAATTTTATTGATATATATATATATATATTATATAAACGATGTAGAATACATAAAAATAAATTCATAAATGTTGATATATTCCATGCTGATAATTCATTTTCTATCTTGGAGCAACTTACATGCGGCGAAAGTAAAGTCAAGTCTGTTGAAATAACCTTGGCAGTGCAACAAATATATTTACATGTATTTTTATGTGTAAACTGTCCATTAAAAATATGCGTTAGAATAAAACAAGTACCATAATCAATCGATACGGAAATAAATGAAATATAAGATTTTTTTTTTTTTTTGGTTTATGTAATAAATCAAGTTTGAATACTGAACGAGGAAGTTTGATCAACTGAAAGTTGCCTCATTGGAATATATGTCATTGCACATTTGCCTTGGACTTGAACGAATAAAGAGAAACTATGAGAAAATGAAGGGCGACAATTGCGCGATAGAATATCTACTATCTCGAGTATATTGAAGTAATAAGATCAACATGAATTGATCGGTAATGATTAAACTTGTCAATTTGAATTTACTAATACCATTAGATATCATAAGATAAAATATGAAAAATAACGTTGAGTGAAAGAAGAAAGTACGATAAAATGATAAAACATGAATTTTTTTTTTTTTTTTTTTTTTTTTCAATTCAAATTTTTCAGAAATTAATTTCATTTTACTTCTATTTAAACAAGAAAAATTCTACTATCAAAGATTCCATATTATTTATTCGAACGTCATAATTTTTATTTTTTTTCAATTATATCATGAATTTTGATTGAATAGATTGAATAGACGAAATTAATTTTTTTCAGAATTAATAAAAATTCTCAAATAATTTTAATACGCATACAATACACGGATGAAGTAATTAATGTTTAAATGTTTAACACAATAATCATTAGTTTATATACAATCGTACACTGATATGTTGATGATATAGATAAAATGGGAAATGACCTAAAAGTGAAAATGTTTTTTCAGTAAAACAAAGAAATATAATAATCAATTTCATGAGATTAATACAAAAACGAAAAAAAAAAAAAAGAAAAAAAAACCTAACATACAAATATTTAATATTATAATATAATATTTGGAGTAAAAAATATGGCGTCATATATTCTTTTAATTTAATTTCATCTCGAATAAAAATTATATATATACATGAAAAGTAAATGATTATGAATCAAACACACCACATTTATTGTTGGTATTCTTTAACATTGCACCGCCAAATATTTTAACTGGTGTTCTCGTCCATGAGATAAGAAGACGTGAACCACCAATGTAAGGACTACCACGTCCTATCGCACAGTGATAATATCCGGTCTCAATCAAACGTAATCCCATAGGAATTAAATCACTTAACATTTTTTCATCTCTATTATTCAAATTTGTTGACAAAATAATTGGTACTTGGGGCGTTTTTTGAATTTTCAATATACGAATGTCTTCATTGATTACGGACTTTACCGTTTCACTGATCAAAGGTCCGTGAGAATATCTCTGTGACAATGGATAGTGAGTAGATCTACGTGGAAAAAGTGCTGGACCAAAGATCTCTGTGACTTTTTTTCGTGGTATAAAATCTTGCGAATCAATGTCAAACTCGGATGTCTCATCCGTCAAACGATTTTGTTCAAAAGAACCACGAGACGATAGAAAAGCTGAAGCCAATAGTAAATTGAAACCAAGTACTGCACCTTCAATACCTTCCTCCAGTCCTTTATCAAAGTCAGTATATTCCTGACCTAGTACAATATCACCATTCTTTGGAATCACATGTCCTGCCATCTGTAAAGTGCATAAACAACTTGAATATGAATTTTTATTAGATAAACTCAGTGCACCTTTCACTCATACACGGATACATAACAAGTAATGTATGAGTGTTTGTAATGTAGCGCACCCATATATTGTAATAAATTAAGTTGATAAAGTAGATATCTTTTATAAAGTGAGAAAACAATTATTTATATTTGAAAAAAAAAAAAAAAAAAAAAAAAAAAAATGAAATAAAATAAAATAATATGATTTATTATGTTATTGAGCAGTAAGATTTGTACCTCTGGTGCATAACCATCAAGTACATTTTGGCCATCGATCCACAATCCATATCTTCCTCGTTGATTATCCCAACTCTGACAAATGTGATACCATTGATTCACTTGAAGTGATGTTGACTGTCCAAAAATTTCGATATTATCAATCTCCAAATGAATACTCTGTCCTGAGGGTGATATCCATGATCTTACCAAACGATCTTTGTCATTCTCTGTAATAAAATTCATTTATAAATAAATTAAAAAAAACAAACAAACAAAATAGATGAAAATATAAATTATTTTTCACTGCTATATTTTTTTAATCGTAATATTTTGTTAAGTTTGTTAAATCACTAAGGTAACTTACTCACTAATGTAGGTCATACCTATCTCTCAACGCGTGTCAAAGAATTATTGCGTAAAGAAAAGGGGCTCGATTTGTTCAACTTCAACTATCACTATATTTATTTATTGACGTCATATAATATGAAATAAAATACCGGTTTTGTTATACAGAGTAAGTTGATTACTGTTATTGATAGTATTAAACAAAAACTCGACTACTCGACAATACCGATCTTGACCACACAACATTTATTTTATTTATATACTCATATTATAAAAAAATGAATGAATTTCATCTGTACAAGGTGAAGTACCAGGGACATTAAGCAGTTAAATTAATTCAATTAATTCACTTGAAATAGAAGACGTAAAATATTACAACAATAAACACCATCAATTTTTGTATGTGCGACAAATAATTAATTATACAATTAATTTCATTCATTGATCTACTGATCAATAGACATCTCGATTGTCACATGACAATCTGACATAGAAATTGCTCTATAATTATTAGTCAGAGGCAATTAAAAAATTATTATTTACAATTGTACCTTGTATTGAATGTACAAAGGAATAAAAATAGTGTTGAATTAAGTGTTAGAGTGTGCGGTAGATTACTCTTTATACCGTGACTCCATTAATTACAAATCACTTTCCACTGCGTGTACATGCATTCTAGCAATTGAATATTATTATACTAAACACGCAACTGCATTTAGTTCAATAGTTTGAATATTATACCATAGGTATAAATGAATTGATATGTCTCTGATATTAATATGATTTTTAAATCATTCAAATTTATACTTACTAGAGTAGGAAAATATTGAATGTGGATAGGTGAGATTTGTTGACTTCACCCACAGACAAAATGTAAATTCATTTATTTCCGGTACTGGCAACTGCCATCGGAGAAACTGCAAAAAAAAAAATATATATATAAATAAACATTAATATTTATTTTTTGAATAATTTTATTCAACACGTGAGCATTCGTAATATTACGATTTCTCATAGCTATTTTTTTGATTTAATAATTAAATATTAGAATTACCTGAATATATCCACGTTGAGTGAGCACAACTTTATGCATTGGTGTTGAATTTTTTATTTGCGAATTGAACAAATTACGTTCTGTATTATTGATTGATTGTGAATCTATTTGAATAATTTCAACGCTGATAAAAATCACAAAACTATAAATCCACGTAATAATCATTTTTTTTTTACACAAAATATTGAATAAAAAATAAAAAATAATAGTGAAAAATTATAATGAATAATTTATAAAATGAGTATTTTCATATATACAAAGACACTTTGTGCTGTCCAGTTTGTAATTGAATAGATATTTAGTTGAGTTGCGTGAAAACACGTTAACTTTCACGATTATCCCGACTGCAAATTGTCAATGTATATATATATATGTGTGTGTATCTTATTATATGTGTCGCGTGCTGGCACGTTGAACTGCTGCTTTATGCAGCAAGCAAAACACACAAATCAGAATGAGAATAGATCTGAGGTTCGGTAGGTCGGCTCATGATAAAATCCCAATGTGATAGTCAGGAGGTAGGGGAGATCTCGAGATCACACCACCAATTCCACACTTGATGTTGCTTCAATTTTACTTGGAGCCCTTGTCGCTCCAGGGATTAAATTACACTTGTGATATGTATTATTATTTTAGTTTTTTTTCTTTTTCCTTTCCAATAAATAATTGATATCACTTTATCTTATTTTTTTATTTTGCTCCCACTCTCTTTATTCCAATGACTCAATTTATCCAATTAGACCGGAGGGTTGTATGTCCAAAAAATAAATAAATAATAATTTGTTCTTCTATTTATTTTCATCTGAAATGAAAAAATTTATCAATATAAAAAAAAAATTTTTTTTTTTTTCTTTTTTTATTTATTCATTTTTTATATTTATTATTTATGATTTACCTGAAATTCATATACACAGAAGAAGACGATGAAATATCATAAAGCACTCAAGCTCTCTATTGCTCGCTATACACTCTATTAAATGTGTACAGTATTTTTTTTTTTCTTTTTTTTTTTTTTTTTCCTCCATCAAAATATTATCTCAACTGTTTGTATTGTGTATACATTTAATTTGTATACTTGATATGTACAAGTATGTGTATGTGTATAGAAATATACATATATGTATCTGTTTTTTTTTTATTTTTTATTTTATAAACCAGACCATCCTCACTAAGAGTTTCTCATCGATCCAGCAAACACCGCCTACCTACTTACACAACACGCATGGCACATTTCACTTTGAATACACACGCCTTCTCTACACCTCGACGATATATGACACACTACGTATTATCCGGTGTTTGTAGTATCTACTTGCTTGGACATTTCACTCACGACTTTACGACAAATCGTTGTGTGGTCAATATCGTTACAATTTTACATTTATTTCGCGCACCAATCATCAAATGTATTTATCATTTATGTAATTAATTTCTTTTCGTGTTATATATATACAGACATGCATCTATTATATGTATATTGTGTGTGTCATGTACAATTGATAAATATTGAATTTCACCATGAGTGTTTGATCAGTTAATTTATTTTATTTTATTTTTATCTTACCAAAGAAATCTTTACTTATTATTCTAGTTAATATCGACCAAATATAAATTAAAATAAAATCTTAGTGATTTATTTATTTATTTATTTATTTTTATTAAATATAATAAATCACGTTAAAATTAATTAATTAATATAACGTAAACTCACATGAGAAACTGCGTGAAGTCTTGTTCTGACTGTAAAATAAAAAGTAGACTGAAACAAAAAAAAAACGCATACCTTTGGCACGTCGTTTTGCAAGTGGAGTGGGAGGCAATAGCGGATTTTCCCATTTGAAATTGAAAACAATTGTATACAAACATGTGTTGAAAGATACATATTTGTATTATATACAATAAATAATTAATAATAATAATAAACAAGATGAAATCAAAAATATTGAATGATAATGTAATTAATTTTTTTAACTTACATTATTTTTTTATGAAAAATTTATTAGTAGAGAAATCACAGTGATTTAATTAATATATGTGCTTTAAATTGATAGCCCATGTGACTTTATTAATCAATAAATAGCGGAAAAAAATTGCAGTGAATCTAATACCCAAAGGTGATTGTAGATCATGTTTTACCGTCACCAACAATATATCTACACTGAATGTTAAAAAATATTTTTTAAAGGGGTTTGATTGTCTGATATCGCAACCCAATAATTTAATCGGTTCTACTCTTTCAATTTCCCGACAATACTGAATTGGTTATGTGGCGTTGACAAATATGTATACACAAGATAGAATTTATGTGATTTTGCCATTGAATCTTGCAATAAACCAATAAATTATTGGGACAAATGAATATGCATAGTCACGAATATTCAAATAAATACAATGGATTTATTTAAATTCATTCTATGTCAATATAAATTTATAGAATTGATTTAAATGATAACTCAATTATTATTTCAGACAATTATTTATTTTGAAAAATTTTCAATTTTTCATATTTATATGTGAACAAAAAAAAACTCATAATATTCATAATTATTTTATTTTCAATTTTTCACACGCAAAATATATTTAATTGATTCTTATAATTATAAATAAATTATAATACAGTATTATTAATTTTTTTGTTTGGTTATATTTTATTTTTATTCAATAATTTCATCTTAATCGTAAACTATTACCACTGCATACCATATATATTGTTACAAACAAACTTTAACACTGTGTAAGAGTTTTCACTAAAGATCAAATTCAGTACACGCTCAAATGATTTATTTTTATTTCACCATAAACATGACCTCGCCATCAATGGTTTAAGGAATTCCCATATAACATTTTTATTTTATTTCATATTTTAAACCAACACAATTGCATACATATATACATTACTATTTATATATATGATATGTAGAAAT
Organism: Dinocampus coccinellae; assembly: GCA_963920625.1. Taxonomy (NCBI): domain Eukaryota; kingdom Metazoa; phylum Arthropoda; class Insecta; order Hymenoptera; family Braconidae; genus Dinocampus; species Dinocampus coccinellae. Next base: position 11,623,206 of record OY987186.1, read on the forward strand.
TTATTATAAAACTTTTAATGTCGTAATAAACTATGTCATTGTAAAAGTTTTATGAACACATTTTAAATTCAAGTACTGCTCACTTTTTTTTTATAATATTAATAAACATTGAATTCACCAATTTTCCTATAATTTGCTGTAAAAATAATTGTATAATTTGGAATTTATTATGTACACCATCCGGTCAATGCCAATTTTAATTCCAAATTATAAACAAAACAAAAATATAGTAACAATAAAATAATAATCACAAATATATGTATATATACGATATAATTTAATGTTATTTTAATTATTTTTTTTATTCATAAATTGCAGACGTCGAAAAATTCCTCATCCGGAAATTATTATATGAGCGGTAGCAGCACACTACCAAGAGGTGGACCTATTATGAGAGCATTTAGCCCAGCACCACCAGCCGTATTATCGGCACCAAATGCCACACCAACTTCACAAAAAGCTTTGAGTACTCCAGGTATCGTTTATCACGCTATATTTAATTTATTCAATTGAACACCAATTTTATTCTCCTATAATATACAAATAAAAAAATATAATAAATGCGTAAATAAATTAATTAATCAGTTGAAAATAATTGTGAAAGGAAAAAAAAAAACAAAACAAAACAAAAAATATGACATAATAAAATAGAATAAATTAGAAATTTTTACAATTTTCTGAAAGAGAGAATATAAAGTGTAAGCTTTGACATGCATGCAATCGCTTATATAATATTAATTTTAGGATTTCATGAAAATAATTAGGTGCATGATATCTTCGATGATTATTCTATATTAGAAATTATTTTTATATTTCCTGTATATGACATGGATATAATATAAATTGTATAAGTCAATTAAAAATTGTAGGATTTATAATACTGTGGACAATTGCATGTGAATTTTCTTATAAATAGATTAAATAAAAACAAAATTAATTCATAAAAATAATAAATAATAACAGCACAAATGATAAAGATAAAAAATATATATATATCAATATTAATTATGGGTTTTAATTTAGTCATAGATATTTTCATCATAGCCATTATCATTGAAAAAAATAATTGAAAATATAACAAATAAAATCTCATCAGAATAATAATTATTAAATAACCGATATATATAAATTTATTTATTTTTTTTCCTACTCGGTGAATGTTTCAGAATTTAGAGTGAAATAAATAAATTGTAATATACGAATGGGAATATTATTTTGATAGCTAATTAAATAGTAATTTAAAGTTTTACAAGAGCAAGCAAATGAATAGGGAGCTATTATATGTACACATGGTACATTGCTTTTTGGTTTTGAATGGTTGGATAGGTGGTGGCGGGGTGGCACCAGCCAAGCCGCTACGTGGATACCAGTGCGGTAAGACACCCCTAGGAAGCCTGGGGGGATCAGCACGCTTCTCTAGAGACAGCTCAGTGTCACTCTATAGTATACCAGGTCAGTAGAATACTTAAGTTCAGGCTAACGGCAATCACCAGATGCAATATCTCTCTAGCCTACCAAGCTATTGCGCAACCGTATTTATCACTCGCGCCGTGGGCATTACCTTCGCAGCAATTTATTAGATGCCCTATCTCTAAAAAAAATAAATAATAATAATAATAAATTAATTAATAAATTAAATGGGAACAAGTTATATATATATATATGTATAGTAAGACACTAAAACTCTACTATTATTTTACCATTTATCATTTCGTAGGCTGTCGAAAATGGTTTTTATTTTTATATAGTTTTTCAAGTTGCGATAATACAGTCAGCGATGACATATAAAAGATTAATTTTTTTTTTTTTTTTTTTTTTTTTTTTTTTGTCTTAAGGCATACTATGTAAATATAACATAGTCACTGTAGTTTTATAGTCATTTGCATATATTTTTTCTTTCTTTGATTGAAAGGTAGAGTGTTTTATGGTAATAATTTAAATTTTTTCATAAATTAATTGTTGTGCCGTTAGTTATCGAAAATTTTTGTATTCAATATTACCGAGGATTGCATGGTAATTTATGTGTTTGCTGATGGTGGTGGTGGTGGTGGTGGTGGTAGTGATATTGTATTTTTCGTTATTTATTTTATCTTCATGTAGATTTGAATATTGTCACTAGTATTCAATTAATACATTTATATATTTATTTAATTATTAATAATAAAAATATATTTAAAATCATAAAATTTTATAATTTATAATTTCAAAGAAATTTTCATCATATATAATGAATCGAATTTTATTTAATTGCCGTAAATTTTATGTAATATTAAGACAATTATATTTAAGAAATATATTTTATTTACGAAAAATATTTGGAATAATAATTTTAAAGTATTGAAATGAAGAAATTACATAGTAATAATAATAATAATAATAATAATAATACAATATTCATAATGCGACAGATCGACTTCATGGTGAAAGCGGTTATATGAGTAGTCCAGAAAGAGGCGGTGGTGTTGGAACTGGTAGCGGAAGATATCCAAGTGGTCCTTACAGTACAGGAAGTAGTTATGAGGAACCGTATTATTCACAATATTCAGGAACAGTAACGCCCGTCATTGACGAAGAAGCCAGGTATAATTGAACAATTAATTTTATCAAATAATTACATTTACCAATTAATTAATATGTCAATTGAAACATTGTATATAGCATAAAAAAACAAATTTAAAATTGAATTTTGATAGGAAAATAAGTATGTAATAATTGATAAACCGTGATAATACAATGATAATAATACAATATAGCGATACAGAGCTGTTGGAAGAATCATACAGTCTGTATGGCGTAAAGCCACCGGGTCGTCCACCGTCAGGACCACCAAGATCACCATTTCCGCCAGGAGCTCCGGCTCTGCCGCCCGGGCAACCATACGACGTGACTCGGTACCAATAAATCAACAGAATAATAATAATATTTTTTTTTTTTCTATTTAACGTACATTATTATGAATAAAAAAAAAGAACGCATTAGCAGTCTACGAGTGTGTCTAGTCATATTAATTATATACGCATAACTGTATGTACGTACGCAATTATTTGTTGTTGTTGTTTTTTTTTTTTTTTTTTTTTTTATGTCACGTTTAATAGTTAATTTTCAAACGAAATATAGATGCAAGCATGCTAAAGTCGTATATTTATATTTGTATGAACGTGAGCATTTTGATGAATGATCCATCTATATAATTACAGCGAATTCGTATGATCTTCAAAAAAAAAAAAAATTATATATTGAAAATAATAATACATTTTTATAATCTAAATCATCAAACAGTGGAATGCAGCATGTCTTGTAAAACTACGTACATCATTATCTTCAAAGCATCAAATTAATTCGGCCCATTGTGGATGTATCGACAGTGAAAAATTAATTTTGATCCACATTAATGATGTCATATACATTACATAAAAGCTTGTGATACTAGCGAATGATAAAAATTAATTATTGATTGCAAATACATTATATAATTAGTATTGAATATTTACATTACAATTTATTATGACGCTTTTGTAACTATATAAAATCTAATATAAGAATAAATAATATATAATGAAAAATGAAAAAACAAAAAAAAACAAAAACAAATACATTTTTTTGTTTTTTGTTTTGTTTTTTTTTTTTTTTTTTGAGTTATTGAATGTTGATATATAATTTTATTTGTAATAGGATAAGGGTGGAACATATGGAAAGGCAGCTTGCTAATTTAACTGGTCTCGTGCAAAAGGCTCTAACACATGCCCCACATACAAGTCCCTCTCCCAGGGATTATTTACAAATCCCAGCCGGTCGTGATCCATACGCGAGAAGTACAGGTACAATAATCATATATAAATATACATAAAATATCTATATATTTTTTTTTTTTTTCATTATTTTTTTTTTTTTTTATATCATTCAAATAAAATTAATATAATGAGCATTGTTATCAATCGAAATGTTTCGAGGAAATTGATATAATAGAGCCTACAAAAATTTAACAATGTTGCAAATGCTTCATCATAATCATCGATAATAATAAAAAGCTGTTATCAAAACACACACACATATACATACGTATATGTGATAAACGTTGTGACACATCATCGCGTAGTGCACGCAACTGCAATGAAACTGTGAGGATTTCTTAATACTAATTTTATTTTCATCATCATCATCATCATCATCATCATCATCATCATCATCATCATCATTAATATCATAGAGATGTATTAATGCAAACATGTGAAAATTCATTTTGCCGGCATAGATATAAAATTTGTCACTTGACCGATTCATAAGCAAAGTTAGCTAAGTAATGGTATAAATTTATCTATATAAAGAGAAAAAGAAAAAAAAAAAAAAAGAAAAAAAACAGAACAAAATTAATTAATGTCATTTGAGTAGATAAATATACATTTACAGACTCATTGCATAATAAAAGAATTAATTATAAGAAATAAATTAATTTATACCGATACTTAGCTTCTGTGGCTAATTAATTCCTCAATCCTGCTGTACAACTGCTTCGTTATTTCGATTAATGCACACCAGGCGCCGGGGATGAGTTCGACATACACTCTAGCTCCAGCTCTGCCTCACTGCCAGGTGTGTGTCTCCCATCTCTATCTCTCTATTTATTTATCATTAATTTCATTTATTTATTTATTCATTTATTATTTATAAAATAATTTGCCATAGTCAATAATTGATAATTAATATTGTTATTTACGCGATTGAATATCATAAATATCTCTCATCTACCATTACAGATGACTCGTACTTAAGGAGTGATGTTAAACCACCAAAGTTAGGCAAAGGTGCGGCACAAAAAAAAAAAATAACAAAAATTTATCATATGAAAAAAGAAAAATAAAAATTTTTTTTTTCCTTTTTTTTAACATTACAATTTATTTTAGCAAAAAAAGCACGGCTATATTGCACTATTGCACATATATTATTTATTATTAATATTATTTATTTTTTTTTTTCTTGTAAATCGCGTAGAGTTTACATTACATATATTATTCGCACGCCAAGTTGATAATAGCACGGCACAAGCTTCTCCATATGCATACATTTTTATATACATATATATTTACATAAATAAATTAAATAAATGATATTTTGTTCAGTTTTTTTGTTGTCATTAATAAGTTTAATGACTTTTATTTGCGATTTAATACTGATTCTATTCTGAAAAAATTTTTTTACTCCAACTTTGATATGCACTTTAATATATACATATATGGATATATATTCATATATATATATATTTTTTTTTATGTGTTTTTTGTCAGCAATATTAATCGCTAACACTAATACGTATATGATAAAAATGAATGAAAAAAAAAAAATTTTTTTTTTTTTTTTTTACCATAAATTACAGACAAATCAGTTTCATTTGAAAAATCAGTTTCCTTCAGTGATGAACCACCTGACATGAATTCACCCAAACAACATTCACCACAGCATACAGGTAACAACTGATAGTTAATAATAAAAAAATTTATTATTATTACAAAAACAATAACATTGATAATATGCCTGTTAAATTAAATATTATCATATGGGAAATTTATATTTTTCTAATAATGTTTGAAATAACGCATAAATAAATCTATATTACGCTTAATATTTGTGTGCAAATTATTCTATGCTAACAAATCTTCTTTTGCCATTCTGTATATGCTACTCATTAGCGGATACAAAACCTACGAAACCAGCTATAAAATCATCTACTTTACCTCGGATGTCCTCTCAAGGTAAACAGCCCACTTTCTTCTTCTTTTATTTTTTTGTTTTTTTGTTTTTTCTTCATTTTCATATCGTCAAAAAACTGGAGTAACAAAAAAAATTTTTCTTTTATTCTTCTCATCCATCATGTCAATTAATCATAATATTAATTTAATAATATATTTGAAAAAAATTGAATTTACAGAAAGAGACAGGCACAAACCCACTCCACCACCCAAACCAGTTGCTCTCTCTGCTGGTCAATATGTTTATCGAGATTTATCATTAACTCCAGAAATGTACAATCAACTCAGAGGTCTGCAAAAAAAAGCAAAAGATTTGCGTCAAGAAGTACGTAATTTGAGACGTATGTCACAAGCTCAAGCTCACACAGTTCGTGAAACAATTTGGGATACATTTATCACTATAAGGTAAATAAATAAAAAATTTTTTGTTTAATTCAATAAAAACGATAATTATAATGAAAATTTTATTTAAATTATTATTAAAATTCTACAGAGCTATGCTATTATCGGGAGGTGATGCAGCGTGGGCAGCTGGTGATACAGAAAAAATAAAACTGAATCGAGAAGAGGATCTTTACAAGCAAGAAATGATTAGACTGGAAAAAGATCTTACGTAAGTTTAATCAAGATAAATTTATTTGACATTTATTCATTTTTATTCGATTATTAATATTGTTTTATATATTTTTTTATATTTATTTTTATGCATTGATAGTGAATTAGAGAGTACAGTGGAGGAATTGCGGGGTAATGTAATAACTAGAAAGACTCGTGTGAATATGTCTGACGTTGAAAATATGGCTTTGATCTTGAGTAAATCCAGGTATATTGACATTTCAATATCAATCATATATTTTATTAAAATAATTGATTAATAATATTAATTAATGATATTATATAGCAAAACTGTGGCTGATTTGAAAGTGCGTTTTCCAAGTCTCCAAGAAGGTATGAAGGGACTTTTAAGTTCAGAAATGGAAAAAGTCGTGCGTGAAGAAAAATTCTTGAAAGAAGAACCGGATCGACTTGAATCGGCATTGAGACGATGCAAAAAGCTGACTGGCACCCTCGTCACGCTCAAACGGTATTTATCCAGAGGAATAATTAAATATTTTTCAAATTTATTCATTGAATATATTATTACGTGTGTATTATATTAATTGGTTTATTTAGCTTGGCGTCGGTGCAAGAGCAGCGATTACCAAACGCACCGAGCCTTGACTTAGAAGAAACACCACCAATAACACCAACATCTGCACAACACTCCAAGGTAATATAAACTGCATTCATGGCTTATATTCTTCGTTATTCCCGATGATCTGTATTTCCTTTCCTTTGTGGGCTATTGATTCTTAATGCATGTATAATCAACACTGAAAAACTCAACCTCCAACAAATTGCTCGAAATATACATTCAAAACGTAGTACTTGCCAAACTAATAATTGCCAAAATTATATCAATTATTTTCGTGTTCATATATATTTAATAAATATATATTCTTTATGAACATTCTTACTGTCTCATGCCGATAAAACGGGGAAAAATTAATTTCACACATCAATTACCCTCTTTAAAATAATATCTACTCAATCTCATATAATTTAGTGTATATAAACTGTACAATATATTACATTTATTCATATCATCTCAATGTATATTTTTTTTTCTTCTTTCTATTCACATATCCATTATTTACAAATTATTAATATTGAAAAATTTTCTTTAATCATTAGAAATTCATATTTCATTCGTTAAATATTTATTTTTAAATAACGTAAAAGGAGTCGTTGTTCAAGCAAAGTAGGAGGTTCCCGCTTTCAGTTTACTTCACAATAGATCCATATAAAAATGTGAAATTCATCATTAGTTACTTTCTATTTCCATAGCTCTAAACAAAAACTGAAATTTGTGAAGTTTTCTGACCACCGCTTGTTCCTTAACAAAAGAAAAAAAAAAACATTATTTCGCGCATGGTTACATATGGTAACGAGTACTGTAGAAGCAAATACAAGAATACATGTGTGTACGTGTATATATATACATGACTATGTAAATTAAAAATGGATGTTTATATATACATATTTTTATAAATAACACAGCCTCTTTAATATTATTATCATAATTCTTATCTAAAATATCATGTACAATAAGAAATTTATATAAATATGCTTCTTCTTTATCCAAATAATTATTAAAATTTCAATATTTCGCATGTTGCGGACACGCCATAATATTCAAATCATATTTGGATCTGGTAGGAATAAAATTTTATTGAGTAGCCATTAATTTTTATAATATTATTATTGAGATATTTCTAATATAATCATTAAATAGTCAATAATTTTTTTTAATCAGATCCAAATAAAAAGTCACTCGCACAACTCCTAATTATAACCATGCAACGTTCTCACAACTCATCACAATTTTCACCAGAGAAGATGATGGAAGTCCTGTTTTGCAGTAGCCACATTGATAATACAATTTTAAACGATAATTTCGGTGAATTATCTTCCATAGAAAAACAAAAAAATGTCACGCTGATCAGGACAGAATTGTCGGGAATTATTTGTAGGTAAACAATTGGCATGATTTACGCGAAACAAAAAAAAAAAACATTAATTAATTAATTTAAAAAAAAAAATGTATATGTATATAGATATATACATATATAGTATGAAATTTGCCCAAAATTAAAATTTCTGTAACGGTAAAAAAAAAAATTAATAGTTTGCTAATGCCTTTATATACTATTCTTGATTAGTTATTAGCACTGTTTTATTTGAAAATTACAATTATAAATGCGAAATCTGATGTAAACCTTCTTAGAAAAAAGTCATTACACTATTTTTATTCCTCAATTTTTTTTTTTTTTTTTTTTTCATTTATTTATTTATTTATTTATTATTATTTTTTTAAAATCTTACTTTATTTTCAAATTAAAAATCCACAATCGAATGATTATTCGAAAATGGATGATTCACGTATTAAATAAATTAACACAAAATCAATAATTTAGAATTAGCCATCACAAATACCTCAGTAGATTGTTTATTAGCCCATGGCTCATGCTTTGCTCGCAACTACTCAAGTTGTCATTCACGTGATAAACATAAATAATGATATGCAATTAATAAATTCATCAGATTTTTATCTGTATTATTTAATATTAATCATTTATAATTAATTGAAGATAATTGTCAATTAGATTGGAAAATTCTTAACAATTTTTCGGTAAATTTCAACAAAACAAACAATAATTCAATTCAAACAAATATTAAACCGAAACCAAGCTTCATTCTCATGCCTTTCGCTGCATCATAATTTTCTTTCCCCCCCCCCCCCCCCCCTTACCCCAGCACTCACATTCAAGGGGAATATAAAATATTTCATTGACACACAAGGGTATTAATAGCAGTTTTGCATCCTGCAATACCTAATACCCCTAATACCCTTTTACCAATTTAATGTTTGTTGTCTCCCGATAGTATAGCTACTTGAAATCTAGCCCACGATGTGACAAAACATTTTTTTAATTTTACCCTGACGATAAATGTATAATAAATGTATATATATATATATATTTTTTTTTTTTGTTCTGTTCATTAGATTGAAGCATTAAATTTTATTATTCCAATAGTTGTTGTCAATCTGTGCCACTCAATAATGCACAGAATGTTTTGTCAAATCATTTATGTGTTAGTTGTAATTTTTAAAAGAATAAGAAAAAAATAGATGAAACAAAAAAAAAAAAAATTGCTTGTTGTAGCAATATTGATTGTATATTCAACGAAAAAAAAAAAAAAAAAAAAAAAAAAAGGAATTTTTAAAAATTTTTTTATTAAAAATTTCTGCTGTAACGAATTGTTATTTCCCCATAAAAATGAAAAATAACCAAAAGTTTTTAACAAATAACAAGGACAGTGAAAATAAGATGATTCAACAATTTAAAGTCTTCGAAATATTAAGAAACAATTGAAAAATATCATGATGAATATAATATTAATTTTTATAGTATGGCTGGAAGTGGAGTACTAACTTCAAGGAGGCCATACAGACCAGTCACGAGTAATTTTTTCTCATATTAATTCATTATAATTATTATTCTATATAATGTTTTACATATATATTTATATATTCTCATCGTTCAATATATCCATCATATAGATCATCTTACAAAATCATTCTCATTAATAGGACTCAAAATATTCTGCAAAAATAAATAAATCGAGAATCCTCAAACATTTTTTTGTCATGATCACTATTAATATATATATATAAATTTAGCAGAGTATTTTGAGATTGAATCAATAAAAAAATTATTCCATTATGCGTGTTGCAATCATTTCGACATATATTCAAATAATTAATGCGTGCTTGTTCTCAAGTTCATTTAATTTAATACATTTAAAAAATTATTCTTCGATTTTTGCGAATTCTTTATACGCACTGCTATTGAAAAGATTTTCATTATGTATATAATTCATTACGCAGCGTTAATTGTTGTCATTTAAATATTAATATTGGAAAATAATAGTAATAATAATAATAATAATAAATGACAATCCTAATTATTTCTTGTTACATGATTTCAATTGATTATAAAAATTATTAAAGTATTAAAAGGCAACATTAACGCTGATTTTTTTTTTTTTTTTTTTTTTTTTAGAAGTTCTACTACAGTGTACGTAAAAATAAGACATAATGGATGAAAATTTCCGATTTTGCCGTGCAATATATATCTATATTGTTATTGCCTATAAAAATTCTATCGCTGCTGCATTTATTTATTTTTTCAACTATTATTATTCTCGGCCTATTGCAAAATTTCTATCTCGTTCTCTTTGAACTCCATCAATTACGTTCTCTGAAATTATTTTCATTAATTTACAGACAAATCATTTATTTCAAATGTATGATAAGAAATAATAATAATAATAATAATAATAATAATAATAATAATAAGTTCATGGATTATAAAATATATATATATTGAAAATCGATACTCTCCTTTGAGTAACGATACACCATTATTGGTATATATATTTTTAAACATTCTCTGTTTTTTTTTTTTTTTTATCACAGAAACACATGCTCCAATCCACTTCTTATAGTAAGGTACACTGATGTTTAAAGGTTTACATTGGATTTCTCAATAAAAAATAATCGATTTCGTTGATAATTCATAAAAATTACGTGATTGTTGTCAATGCGTTTATATCTGATAAATCAAAACTATGTATTCCTCCTCTTCTCATCAATTTCAACTCTTTGTGATTTAATTAATCAAATAATTGGCACTGCTCAATGCAAATATATTTTACAAAAAAGAAAAAAAATCAAAATCAAAATCATATCGTACGAATGGGTGATGAAAAGAAGTATTGTCATTTTTTCATATTTTTTTTTTCTTTCTTTTTTTTTTTTTTTTTTTTGTTATCCATGATAATAATTGAATATTGGTGAAAACGGTGATATTTCTTTTTTGCTATACACCCTTTTCAATAACATGGCCATACTTTATAATATAACATAAAGCTGTAGAGTATTAATGTACATCATTGTGATTAATTACATATATAATTGATTTTAAAGACATTTAATTTTTCGTTTTTTTAAGACGTATTATTTATTTATTTTAGCTTCTTATGGCTTCCTTTTATTCGAATATGTATAACTTAGTACTTACTATCGTCACATCTTTCCACAGTAATTCTTATATATCATTCGTTTCAATATATATTTTTTTTTATAATATATTATTTATTATTTATTACGTTTATATTTATTTCACAATTAATTTATTCGTCTTACATATGCGATATTTTTTTTTTTTTTTTTTTTTTTTTTTCTTCATCGAATACTACGCCTTCTTTCACTCCAATTACATTACTACTACTGCCTTACTATAAGGATTGGACTGAAGGTTTTGCCTTTTTTTTTTTATTAGCCGTTTTTTTTTTTTCTTCTTTTTTTTTCTTTATTCATTGAGACTAGACGACTTTCAAGCATGTATATAGTGGCACGATGCATGTACTGTTATAAATCAAAGTGTATTTGGCATATATGTAATTAAAATATTCGCATACTTGATTATTTGCTTTATTTATTACATTCTACGGAGCAAAATTAGTTTTACAGAATTTCAATTGGTTTATTTATTTATTAATTTTATTTTATTTTTTAGCTTCATTTATTATTTTATTATTATTTATTTTTTTTTTTTTATCTTTCTCACCAATGACAGAAATTCGGACAATTTATGGACAAGCTTGATTATGTAGAGATATTCGCTTCACACTCTTATCAAACTCCTTCCTATAATTTTTTATTTACTTTTCATTTTCTGATTTTATTTATTTATTTATTATTATTTTTTTTTTTTCTTTTTTTTTTTATTTTTTGTTTTGCTTTTAAGTTGACTAATAATGGACAGCACACGGTGCCAATTGTTAAAGAGCTCCAAATGAGTACTGACTTGTAATATGCACAACACACAAATATAAAATAACCGACCACACACAGGTAACTATCTAACCAAATTGATATTCAATTTTGTCTCCATTGTTTCTTACAATTCATTAACATTTTTTACAATCTCATATTTTTTTTTTTTTTTTTTTTTTTTTTTTCTTTCTTTAATATCATTTCGCATGGACATTCAGCACATTGGCACTATCAGCATGTTTAGTTGAGAACCATCAACTATCAAAGCGTATATAAAATTTGTCGAAATTGTATTCAAAATTGAATTGAAATCTTTATAAAATAATAAACTACTCAATTTGATTTTTTTTTTTTATAGAATGAAAAAGAAAATGTTTTCATGTACGAATTAGATACGTCTCTGTCATAATATTCAATCATCATGAAAATATCTCACATGTCTCCATAAAAAATCATTACATTATATAACTTGTGAATTATCAAGAGGAAAGAAAAAAATTGTAGTAACTAATAATGACAAATTATTAATTTAAATAAACGCATTGGAGACTTTAAGATATTTTTGATATAATAATATATGGAAACGTTTGAATTGCACATTATATCAATGTAAAGCATATTTATTCATCAATATTCTCATTCATAAATGTATTAATAATATAAATGTATATGAAATATAGACAACTGCCCCTGTGCCAACGGAACGTATTGGCGTGGGGTCAACGGGCGTCATCGGGGGAGGGTCCTACTCTCTCGAATCATCCACCGCCTATCAGCAGCGTCCGGAGAACGCACTCGACGCTCTGCTAGATGAATTGCAAACATTTTCAAGGCCATCGTCACAATTGAGTCAAGTATCGTGCACGAGTCAATCAACAAATCACACACCAAATATGTTAGAAATTGGTCGTTCCGTGAGTCAAGTGATTCAATCAAGTGGACGTGCACCAAATATCTCAGATATTGGACGAAAGGGAAGCATCGATTCATCAAGTAGCTTGGTGATTGTTCCACCAACATCTACCAATACTCTCCGACGACTTCATTCATATCCATCAAGCTCAGATACTGATACATCACCGCCGATAGCACGAATTCAAGTTTCTGATGGTACAATAGCCCCACAAAAACCACCAGTACCTGAACGAAATGCGGAATTATTACAATTAGCAACTGCAAGACGAGTTCCACCACCTCCACCACCACGAACGAGCTCTAGATCACCATTAGCAAGTCCCACAAGTCCTCAATTACCACCGAGAAATCCTACAGGTACATTACGACGAGGCCGGCCAAACGCCAAAGACTGTGGAAAACCACCAATGGCACTTCCATCCAATGCCGTCAATGATGATCAAACACAAAAGCCGCTTCCGACTAATAATATTTTATCAACTTCCAATTCAAGCTCATGCGAAAGCATTAATTCACAAGAGGGTTTACAAAATAAAAAAGACCGTCAAGAACAGCTTGAACAACGTCATCAAGAATTATTGCGTAAACAAAAGGCACTTCAAGAACAATACGCCAGGCTACAACAATTGCAGAGAAATGCTTCAGGTTTAACAACTGTACCACCAGCACCACCGGATTTATTGAAGAAAACTGGGTCAGAAAGCAATTTATTGGCAAAAATGGGATTGGGTATGAGTGCAGCGAGTTCTGGATCATTAACTAGCCTTACCACTGTGAAAAACAACAATGAACAGCCACAACAGCAACAACAACAGTCAACAACTGAGAGTCAGGCGCATAATGTTAATTCAACACCAATTGTTGCCAATCAAACGACGGTCAATAAGATTTACGAAACGGATATTCTGTGACCGATAGTCGAGATATATCGGACGTATGAATGCCACCGCATTATCAACTCGTTAGCAATTGCTGCCGTCAGTTAACGATACCGTTAATGATTTATTATTATTATTATTATTATTATTATTATTATTATTATTATTATTATTATTATTATTATTATCGACAGTCACAGACACATAATAAATATCTGCGTCCAATAAAAAGCTACGCCTTGTGAAATAATGACTATTATATAAAAAAGTATCACAAGTTAATTTTTTAGAATTAAAAGTCTTTTATCGAGTTACAATTTTTAAACAATGAAAAATTAAGAAATTTTAATCCTTTGTTGAAGTAAAAAAAATTATGGGTATTATAAATTTGGTTCAGGGTAAAATGTGCAAAATTCAAATATGCGCACAGATAAAATGACCCAAAAGTAATTAAATACTTAATAAATTATATTGTCGTTGAATATATCTTCACTTAAGGGGAAAAACAAAAAAAACAAAAAAAAAATTATAAAAAAATAAATTTGTTTTGTTACATTGTACATTATACTGAATTAAGACATTGGGTAATTTAGAAATTTTTCTAAATAATGCAAAAATGCATAAATTTAGACATAAGTAATGTCATAATGAAGGTGCAAAAGAGTCATTATCCACATTATTGCAAATGAAATACACCTCGTGAAAAGTTTAACGATAAATAAAAAATTTTTCAAATACATACGCACGCTCCATCATATACACACTCATACATTCATATATGAGCGAGTGCTATTGAGAATTTCCCAACGGATCAATTGTGTAACAATAATAAAGTATTACCAAACATATAAAGACTCAAAATGGAACCACCAGTAAAAACCTTCATGAATAAATTTAATATATTAATCTAGAAATTATTAGGTGACCATACATATTAGGCAAATAAATATATCATAGTTGAGATATGTTACAGTAATTAATTCTAACTTTAAATGACGAATTTAATCAGATAAGATATTTAATATTGCTCGGTATTGGCTGTTACATTATTAGGTGTATGTCATCACGGAGCAAAAAAATAATGCTGTCCGAGAATTAAACGTAATTAAATAATTACAGTGTGTAATGTATATATATATGTAATACATTTACAACTGTACAAAATAATATCCGTGAAATTTATTCGAATGTTATATTATCGGGGTACCACATAATATTAGTCTGAATTATTGTCGTAATTATCTTTATAATAATCATCCACCATGTGAATTATGAATTATCAAATTATCAAATTTTGTGGCATAAAATGATTAATGTATACTATATAAAAGATGTAAAAAAAAAAAAAATTACATCTTGGTTTTTTATGCGTTCATCTGAAAATAATGACATCCAAGTTCCATGAAGTCTATTGCGAATGCACATTTATATGAATAACTTCAAATCCATTATGAAGAAAAAAAATGAAAGAAAAAAAATGAAAGAAAAAAAAAGAAAGAATCATCTGCAGTATTAATGAAATTATGTAAAAACTATATACATGTTTTACATGAGCTTTTATCAACAAACTTTTATGCTCGAGTCTAAATGACAATTATATACATATTTATGAATATTGATTGTTTAAAAAATCAAGCAAAAAAAAAAAAAAAAATCATTGATTTCATAATTATAGAATTTTGGAAATAAGAAAATATATGTAGTTAGGTTTGATGGACAAAAAAAAAAGGATTTAGAAAAAAAGAGCATTGATTTGCTTCACATTATATTATATCACCTATTGTGTTATTGAATTAAACAAACGAAGAAAAAAAATTTTTTCGTCATGAAAAATCGTGTTTACATTTTTAATCTCAGTGCCAAGCAATTTAGAAAATGTTCATTTTTCTTTTTTCTATACTTTACCTCTGAATAGTCTATCAATGGATAAAATTGTTTTCGTTTTTCTACATCAATAACAATTTATAAAATATTAAAAAGTATTTAGATAATATCATAATATATATATAAATAACTATGTACACTATACAATAATGACGTAAATGGGGATAACAAAAAAAAAGAAAAAAAAATATTGATTACTATATATATAATGACGTATCACAAATTGCGACTGAGTGCTATATTCTATTTGTTTCAAGCATTTTGTATAAATGATAAATCATCAAATAGATATATATTCATCACTCGTCTCAAAGCAAATAGTCCATCCCTTAACTTTTCCTCAACAAAAAAATGAACTACTGTAATAGTAAGAATAATTATAATACATAAGAAAAAAAACATATGTGCCAATAGTCCGCAGTGATTTCGTATTGAGATATTTTTTTTTTTTAATTTTACATAATATAATACAATCAATAAATAAATTAAATAAAAAATTCATTCTAATAATTCAAATAAAGTTGGATTGTCACAGGGATTTATCATCAGCCGTGGGAACAATTATACAATACACGCACATTTACTCAATCATACAATCCAAGTTCATTTCATATACACGAACAATTATTAAAAATCAACCGCGTGCATATCTTTTTTTTCTGAAACAATGTATAAATATTTAATGCAAAAAAAAAAAATGCGCAAATTCAATTTCAATCCTTAAATTATTATCCTTCAATGGAAATGAAGAAAATTGCTCAAGGACTCTAATCATGGCAGTATTATGCGCATACTATAATAAAATACCCAATGAGGGAAAAAATGCCATCCGGATTGTCAACATTGTTCCAATGCTCATCAATCTGATAGTAAAATTCACCACATCTTTAACCATTAGATATTAATATTCATCATAGCTACAATTTATTAGTGTGCACATATAAAGCACGAGAAGAAATGTAAAGAATAAAAACAAATTAACATTGGGTTGAAAAACAAAATAAGAATCTTAGATAAAATTTTATACCACATTAAAATTGGAAATACTGATTTATTTTACGTGTCAATAGAAAGAAAAAATAATAATAATAACGTATTCAATATATTAATAAGAACTAGTAGCTATTTGTGACACATTTTTGTCTTCATTATTATTTATTTTAATGGCCTAAAACTCTAATTTATTTTACTATAAATTTAATGATATCCAAAACGCATAATATATATACATACACAATGCACTTAACAACTTGAAAAACAGTAGTGAATTACAAATGCTCACTAATTGACTATTTAGCTAATAATTCATTCTGAAAATTGTTATTACTCATAATCTCATAATAAAATATAAATTCATGAAATATTCTAGAAAAATCACATATATTATGCATGATTATTTTTATCTTGCTCTATGAAATACATTGGATTTTACATGATTAGATTCACAAATATAATGACATGTTTGAAGCGAAATCGTAAAACTTCGAAAATTGGTGTTTGTCAGATTTTATTTAAATTTAATACAATGACAATTTAAGAAAAAATGATTTGATATATTTAACATATAAATTATTATCAAACATTAGAGTAATGTTTTCTGACAGTCATGTACGCCAAATTGAATTGAATTGTTACATTTGTAAATGTTTGTAAGTAATATATAATAAAATAATCAAATATTAAATGATGAACTAATCGAATAACCTGGTGGGCAACGAATAAATCACAACATGGTATAAAATCATTTCCAATACTGTTATATTGGATTTTTTATCATAAATATGAATAACAGTAAAATCAATAGAAATTTAATACTTATAATATTTTTTATTATAATTGTAACTTTTACAAATTCCAATTTATTCCCAACCATGAGCATCTTGTACACCTTTGTTAACTTTTTTACGCGTAGCTATCAATTCTTTATAAGCACTCATCGCAGAAAATAATTTACCTTTGTTTGCAGACGCGTTTATATATTGCTCTATAAAATTTACGTGGTCACCATCGTGCTTGGTTCCTGATAATTCTGACGTTGGATTTATCTTAATATTCAATTTTATTAATAATGCTGCATCTTCAATTAATTCTTTCTTTATATTTTCTAAAAGTAAATTATTTATATTTTGATTCCACACCAAATAAAAAACAAGCGGCCCATAATGTCGAGTAGATCTCAATTTCGAAAAATCACTGGCATCATTAACACTGTCGTATACCAATGCAGTAACACGATGAAACTCTGGATCATCCGGATCATATTGAACACACGCCTTATCCAAGATGTACTCATATTCTTTTCTTTTCAACAAATCCTAAATTCAACAAATAAAACTTTTTACATGTAGACACACATGGATTATTAATAGTATTATAAATAAAATTTAATTACCTGCAAATATTCGTCTTGAAACATTTTTGGTAGACATAATTCTCTACCATCTATTGGAAAATAAATTTGATTCATTCTAAACCGTTCCTCCCAATTCGCCTGTCTCAATATACCATTGGGCTCTCTAACAGCAATTAATCGATTATTATTACTTATACCATAAGTAATATCAGTAAAAACATATTTGGCAGTATCATGCCCCTGAAGTTCTGGATTCTTTGATATAATTTCATGGATTGAGTCTCTTTTTTTCACAATTGGTGGCATTTGTAGATTCTCTTCCATTAATTTATAAGCTTTTTTTCGTTCGGCTTCCAATTCCTCATCGGTCATGAATTTATAAACAGGGTCTTGGATTGGTTTACCATCTTTTTTAACTTTGAACACTACATTTGGGTCTGGTCTAGTGAGGATTTTCAATAAATGTTGCACATCATCATTGAAAAATAGTGGTGCAGGATCCCGTTCGGTTTCTGCGATAAAAATGATTATAACAACTTTACTAAATATTCAGATAAGTTAAAGATGATTTTTTCATGAACTTGAATATAATTATTCATATTTTTCATAACTATGAAATGATAATATATAACCTAAACAAAAAAATTTATACTTGTAGAAATAGTAATAACTGATAATCTTACCAGATTCTAATTGAGTCGTACTGTATTTACAATGTTTCACTGTATTAAATCGAAACCGACGAAGAATCAAATGAGAATTACGTGAAAACATGTTCAAAGCCGCATTTTTTATAACCTGACCACCAATATTTGCCATTATACACTCTGAAAAATACTAACATAAGATGAAAAAAACTGCATGGACTCTACTTCTGTATCGACAAAGGAAGTAAACTACAGCGGAATGTCTTTACCGAATGTCGAAATTTCAAACTTACCGTAAAACTTGATATTATCAGTGTAGGTTGAATTTTTACTCCATTGAAAAAATCAAGATTCAATAAAATACCATAAAGTGATAAATATTAAAAAATAATTCCTACCATATCTACCACTGAACACATTTAAAAACGATGTTCAGCCATTTTTCATATGTGGCTCTCCCTTTAAAATTTCATGATAATATTTGGAACTAAAAAAAATTTTTAAATTCATTAGTCTCAATTTTTCGAACACAGTTATTAACATATAATAATTATTTATCATAAAAAAACTATGTAAGTGTATTAAACATTTTTTTTTTGATTTCTTATTAATTATTAAATACACCTGTCTAATCATTTATTTCAGTTGACCAATTATTAGTGATCAAAGTACAATTGGACTATGCCCGTATTTTTATTAAGCATAACTTGGTAAATGATAAAATCATTTAAAAACTGCGGAAAATTGCCAATGTTTTTTCAAATATATACCAATCACTCGTGAATTTACCGGACCAATTATGACCAATTCGTTACCTGTAAGTATTAAATGCAATTGCTCTGCATTAAATTAATTTAATAGAAACACTATCGTCTTAGAGTCTAATTTTTATTAAAACAATAAAAACAAAAAAACAAAATTCTAGGGACGGGACACGGGAATCCCATAATCCAGCTTTATTCATTTATGGGAATAAAAATTATTTTGCTTTTTCCTCAATAGCACGTATAAAATATTATTACCACGGAAATATTATAAATACGTACAATTGACTCATTTATACAGATAGGAAAAAAAATTCGGACCTTTTGGCAGAAGTGCACACTATTATACGAGTACTTTTAAACCACCTGTCTAATGTACACTTATGCATCCGGTTTGCGCACTATTTGTATCCGGTATGTGGTGGATGTACACCCCGCGATGTTCTCTCAACAGGACCCCCTGCGGTACGAAAGAAAACAGGGACAACCCCAAACAACATTCCACGCACCAATGCACCCCACATTTATACCCTCGTTCGTCATCTTCTGTGTCGGGCCCTCCGACCCAGCAAATCGATTTGTTATCGCGACACGCAATTGTTTTCATGATGAATGTCAAAAAGGGCATGCCATGCTATTCATTGAATTTATCGGTGTAAGTGAGAACAATATTATATTTTATTTTCACATATTCAACTATAAATTATTAAACACAATTATTTTTTAATTTAATATTTGTATTTTTTACATTTGTAAAAATATCAAATGAAACTGAGAAAAATAGAAAATAAATGAATAAACTTTTATTCCCGATTTTTTTTTTATTTTTTTATTTTAATCACTTATAATTAAAAGTGTGAGAAGACACTTTTGAGTTTTAATCACAAAAAAAAAAAAATAAATAAATAAATAAATAAAAAGGCAAGAAAAAAAAAAATAATAAATATTACGGGTGTTTATAATTCGATTTCACACTCCAGCTGAGTATAAATTAATGGACAGAGACCGGCGGGGGTGTGAAAGGACCATTTTTGATTGATACTGGGCTACATCTCTAAATATTATATTGAACCAGGTGTTGGATACACGGTATCCTCGAAGGGGAAATATATCAGTTATGAAAAATCATACAAATATCATTTTAAAATAAATTATATACTTACACTTAATAATTTATCCATTTGTATATTGAAAAAAAAAAAAAAAAAAAAAAAAAAAAACAACGAAAAACGAAAATCCAATATTTATTTTTCATTGATTGAGATCAATTAATTCTAAGAAAAAAAAAAAAAAATGATAATCCTAAAAAAATTTTATTTTTTTTTTTATAATTTTTATGTTTCACAATAATAATAAAAATTGTTGAATACTTTATTAAATTATTTTAAAGTAAAATAAAACTCAATAGAATTAATTATACTCTCCAATATAGAAAAATAAAAGACTAAAAATTTTTAATATACAAAAGAAACAGGGATGCTGGGGTATTATTTTCATTTAGGATTACGCAGCAACATCCACCGTATTCATACATTGCCCAAAGCTCCATTTCATCATCACATCATATAAAATATATATATATATATACATATAAGTACAGAAAATTAAATCCATCAAATGCAATCGCGTCTCTTTTATGATATATCCTGTGACAACTGCTCATTCGTGAAATAATAATATCTCGCTATGATTATCTCATCGTGTTTTTTTGTTTCTTTTTCTTCCCTCTCCCTCCCCCCCCCCCCCCCTCACCAATTCTCTTCATATCAGTTGCGTTTTCATTCTCCCTCTATAAAAAGAATCAGCACGATTATATCGCGTGCAGCATCACACACGTTGCATCATGAACTCACTCACTCACTACAAAAACATTTAAACACCTACATGGAGATGTATATACCCCACAGAAATGAATTTATGTTTATATATAAATGAATGCTTTTATATACCTTTTTTTTTTTCTTTTTTTTTTTTTTTTTCCACATTTACAGTGAGAATTAAACGTTAGACTGGTCATAATTCATCTGTGTTATATGGACTTCACATCATCCACTACTTCCTATCCCTCCAATAATCACAAGCTTGATGAATCTCCCACAATCATTTATTATTTCTATTTTTTTTTGTTTATTCCAAAAATTATATTGTTGAAGTAGAAAATACGAAATGAGATTGATTTATTTGAACATCTGGACAATGTATATATATATTTGTTTCTGGTTTTTCTTTTCACAAATGAAGAATACGTATAATAATTTCACACTTTCTATTCTTAAATTTATTTAAATCATCACAATTTCACTGTATCAATAATATTTTTTATGTTTCAATTTTTTTTGTGTATACAAATATAAAATGATTTTTCTATATCTGTTTCTCTTTTATATCAATATTAATAATTGTGTGCACGTGCGTGACACGTGCATAATACGTTGTGCATGGTGTATATAGACTGCGATAGTTTAACCGCACTAGTGACATTTGGCCGGTAAATCTAAACCTGTAATTATTAACTGAAAAAAAAAAAAAATATATATATATATATATATATATAAATCGCGTTTGGTAGTTAAACAGAACAGATTTTTATAATAACATTTCATATATTTTATACTGTACGTATACATTTATAATGACACCAATCAAATAAAAATTGATGTCGAATAAAGGGAAAAAAATAAATAAATAAATAAAAAAATCCACACATGTCGAATATACGTATGAGATTATTCAAACAATTGAAACAATAAATTTTTAATAATTTATTATATGAAATTTATAGATAAGCTTTATAAAAAAAAAAAAAACATACAAAAAAAGAAAAAAAAATTAAATTAAATAATGTACTTTCTATATAAACTATAAAAAATTATTGATAAATTTTTTATATATTTAAATAATCCTTTATTTATTTTGATTGTAAGATCCTTGGTTTTTTTTTTTTTTTTTTTCTTTCTTTCTTTTTCTCGACATTGACGTGCTTGCAATAGTATCATCCCTTATCAAATCGATGAACATAGGCGGGCACATTGCCCCCTCTCAACACTGGGTTTAACCGACCGCCTCTAGAAGCTTCTCATTGGACAAATCAACTCATCCAGCTCAACTTCAACCCCGGGCATAGCTACCCTCTAGTCATCACCTTTCCGCCAAACCCCTTGCCACAGTCATTACTCAGTGCTGGAGACACACTGAAGTGTTAAGAATCGTCAGGGCAGTTTAACAAAAATACTGTCAAGTGAATTTTACATCAGTGAAAAAATCAGAGACTTCATCCAACGTCTTACTATTTTTTTATTTATTTATTTATTTTTTTTTTTTCATCTTCCAAAGATGATAACGTGAAAAAATATCATAAAATCACTGATATCTATTTACAAATTGGAATAATAATCAATGTATAAAATTTAAGAGAGAAAAAAAAAGAAAATTGTTACCTCCGCTGTAATTGAATAAAATAGTATAGAAAAATTGCCAGTGAAATGAGTGTGATTATTTTTGGTAATATATTAATATTAAAAAAATATATAAATAAAATGTGTAATATTGATATAAATATCGTGATGTGTTGATGCAAAGTGATTTTATGCATTGCAGTTTCTACGTGCCAATATATATTTTTGAGTGTACAATTAATGTTAATCTAAATAGCAAGTGCATAATACAAATGTACATCAAGGAATTTTCGACACGTGTACTCGCACGCGACGCACGTGCCAGTGTTTAGAGATATCCGTCGTGGCGCGTGTTAACGATATCACAAATGTAATCACCGGTAAATCCTTGACGTGTTCAAGTGGAAATATAAAGAGATTTAATTAATCTTGATGATTTACATTCACTGAAAAAGAAAAAAAACAAAACAAAAAATTATACACATACTCATGTAAAATTGTGTAAACATCAGTAGTGAATCATCTAGTCAAATGTCTAGTCATAATTTTAATTGAAATTAATATTTAAAAAAAAAAAAGTTTCAATGTGAAATAAAAAAAATATATAAATTCAAAGTATTACAATTAATTATTAATCATGATGTACTCAATGGACAATTTGGAATTAGATATGATGAATCGTCATTATATCTATGATGCTCATGGTTTTCTTGGTAATCCAGTGATTCCATCACTTCCATCACATTGTGGACCACCGTCGACCGTCGCACTGCCATCAATGGTATCTCAAATGCCACCATCACATCCACCAGGCAGTACTGGTAGCTCTAATTGCAGTGAACATTATCCCTTTGATGAAAACAGTACGGATGATGAGAGTGTTTACAGTAGTGATAGGGAGGTGCGCACACGTGATTCACAATCAAGAAAGTATGAAAAAAAAATATATGTATTTTTTTTTTTTGATTAAATAATGAAATAAATGTAACCGGTCAATTTTCTTTTTTTTTTTTTTTTGTATGTTAGTATTTATGATAAGATATATATAATATTTTAGACGAATTCACGATTGCATGAATGAAATGGTGGATGATGAGGATGGATCATCATTGAAACGACCGAGACAAGCAATTCAACAACGGCAAGCGGCAAATTTACGAGAACGTAGACGAATGCAAAATATAAATGATGCGTTTGAGGGTTTACGTGCACACTTGCCCACTTTACCATATGAAAAGAGACTGTCAAAGGTGGATACCTTGAGACTTGCTATTGGCTACATAACATTTCTCACTGAACTTGTACGTGCAGACAAGGGCAATGACACTCTCACAAATAACGGCACTGTCTCCAGATGTTCTGGACGTGAAAATTCCGAAAAAATTATAGTACACAGTGTGTATATAATATATCATTACTCTATCACATATTGAAAAATGATTTATTAAATTTTATTGAATATATTATTTCAGGCTATGGTGGCAATCCGTTTATCTCACATTCGTTATCGTGGTCAAGAAAATCAGATATTTCACCTAATGGCATGATGTTTGCAAAAGTATGGACACCTGAAGATCCACGAGTATCGAAAAATATTAGTAATGGTGTAACAAAAATTGACACAATGGATATCAGCAAAATTTGGACCCCTGAAGATTCTAGTGCTACAAAAAGCGGCGGTGCCACTAATAAATATGAAACAATAGAAATGCCAAAGGCATGGACACCAGAAGATCCGCGTGCATTGAAAAATGGTTGTTTAAATACAGATAGAATGGAAATGGCAAAAACTTGGTCACACGAATTATCACAACATGAGATTGTAACAAAAAATGGCAATATAACAAATGTGGAAAGAGAACACATGACTCTTGATTGTGTGACAGTGCAATCGTAGAATCTAAAAAAGAGAAAAAACAAAACAAAACAAAAAAATAAAAAACAAAAAACAAAAAACAAAAAACATTAAAATAAATTATAAATGGAAAAATGTTATTTAGTTTTTTAAGTAATATTTCATTACAATATTTTATTTTATTTTCAAAGATGAAAAAAACTCAAGTCCACTACAAATATAATGTATATTTATATATATCCACATAATTATTTTTAAGTCTTTTATTAAATTCAGTGTTAAATACGCAATTTATAATCTAATCATATATCATGTAATTTATTCATTAAAAATCATGAAAAATCTAGTCAATCAACTGATCAGTAATAAAATAATAATAATAATAATAATAAACACAATATTAGTAATGCAATGTAAGTAATGTAAATGTTACAATTCAATGGGTTGTAAATAATTTCACATGTGAGCAGTTAGGCCGATAAAAATATAAATCGATATTATTAAATATAAATCAGCTTGCAATAATAATCATTACAGTAGAAAAACAAAAAACTTGAAAAAAAAAAAAAAAAAAAAGTATTTAAACGTATTTTTATTTAATTTAAAAAAAAATATATATTATTTCGTTTTCATTTTTTATGCGTTAAATGATACAGGGAGATGAACCCTTGTCTGGGAAATTCAAGATGGTTCCGCACCTGCGTCCTCCACAGCAGAAACTGTATCAAACTAGAGTCGGACTGTGAATTTCAGTAAGGGGGCGGGACGTCGATATCGCGGCGTCGCGACGCCAAAGGGAAAGAGAGAATAATATACATCTATATTTACATGTATGTGCGTGTATACATATATATACAGTACATGTAGAAAACGTAATGGCGTCAACGGCTGGAATTCTTCCCACGCCTGGCAATTGTCTATATATATGTACCTTTTAGCCATCATCATGATGGAAATACAATGCCAAACCAAAGCGAAATAAACTTTCTTTTATATCACTTTAATGGGCGTATGTGAATGTGTTTATCTATGTCCAAGAAAGTTGTGGATAAATTTATATATTTACGAATCAACTGATATATAAGCATTATCCACATGGATATATACATATCCAATGAATATAGGTATATAGGTAAAAAATAAGTAAAAGTATAGAGAAACAAGGGAAATTCTTTACAATTGTCAATTCCATTCTACGTCACATTGGCTCGACACAGATAATAAAAAAAAAAAAAAACAACAACAAAAAAAAAACAAAAACAAAAATAACCAAAGAAAAAAAAATATATATTGATATGTTAAAATTGTAACTTACAAAATGTATAATAAATTCAAGTATTTTTTAATTAATTTATTTCATTATAAAAATTTTTGATTAATATTTCTTTAAAAAATCTATAAAATTATAGAGGGAAAAAAAAAAAAAAAAAAAAAAAAAAAAGTAACAGCAAATAGACACAGAATAAATATGAAAATTTATTGTTTATTTTTTTTGTTCAGTTAAAATTACAACACATTTTTATTTATCCCCCACATGTAACACGACAAAATTACTTCTAATTGCCCACAAAACGGACGTGCCATCAGCCCCTGATATTGAGTCTCAATACACAGACGAAATTGCTGAGTGTGTACAACGGGTCCCACAAACGTTCTATGGGTCTCCACGCTCCACTAGCAACACCCGGGCCCCCGTTGGGCTCCACTGCCCCCAGAAAATACCCCCTTATTCTATATACCAATGGAATATGGATTCAATTACACCTCATTGTCTGTCCGTGTCTATAAACAAGGGTGTTTTCACAGCTGATAGTGGCTCACGATTTACTATTGACTGAGTGTACAAACAAAAAAAAAACAACAAAAAAAATGAAGAAAAAACGCAAGATTTCATTTGCAACATCACTCAAGTCTGCTAATAGATGAAGTGACTAAAAAAAAAAAAATAAATAAACCCTTTCCAACTCTTCATTGACCGAGTGCTTTTTTTTTTTTGTTTCTTGTTTTTTCCATTAGAAAATCCATATTTTGATAATTAATACACAAAAGAAATGTTTTCATATTTCATAAAATATAATAACTGAACATAGATAAATAATTTATGTAAATTAATTGATAAAATTTTTATAATTACAGCTAGAAATAAATTACAATTTATTGAGCCATCAAAAAAAAAAAAAAAAAAAAAAAATTGTTTTTTTTTTTCTTTGACAAACTTGAAAATAAAATAATGATAATAGAATGATTGTGAGAAAAAGCAGATGTTCGACTATTATGAAGAACCGTATAAATAAGTGAGAAATAGAGAGGCAAAAAAAAAAAAAATAAATAAAACAAATTAAGGGGGCGAAATAAAATGATAATGTAAATGTATAATACAGTGAGTATACGTGGGTGGACGGGCTGATAAGCGCAGGTGTACATCTAAACACCTGAATATAAATGGTGAGATAACATAATATATATTTAGAATCGCTCGACATAGAACTGAATCAAATGAAAAGTATTATGTAACTATAATAAATAAGTAAAAATCCAAAAGTATATATAAATATTTTTTTCAACAATTTTGTGATACTGATAAATGCCAATTCAAATGAAAATTTTACGTGCAAAATAGAAAATCAAATATTAAAAAAAAACAAAAAAAAAAAAACAAAATTGCCCACATATGTCTATATACGACATTGATAACTGTTGGAAGGTGTGAAGATTCGTTTCGGCATTTGAGCTTTGAAAATAATCGGCTCGAACATTGTGGCTCACTCAGAGCCATAATACCATGGAAATTAGTGGTCCGCATTGGAACTCTATTGGATTCGAGTGGTGAAAAAAGAGAAAAAAAAAAAACCCTGAATTTTTGTTGCATGGCCCCTTCGGATCCATCACCACAAAGTGAGACGAGGGGATGACAGAACAACGGGCAACACTTGTGTTGATCCTCGCAGCTGGAGTGACAGACAAATAAAGTATTAATTCTCGATCCATTGCGAAAATAACAGTAGCATGGGACGTATCGTTACAAAAAATCGCTGAGCTCTTTGTATTCATTTTAAATTTAGAAAATCATTTCAATTGATATTTTATTTTACAATCTCGAAATAGTAAATCCAAAAAAAAAAAAAAAAAAAAACAAAAAAAAAACTATTATTTGTACAAAACAAATTTAATAAATTAATTGAAAATATTCATTACTCCTATACAATCAGATATTAAATGGAAGTTCGAGAAAAAAATAATGATATTAATTCCATACCAAGTAATTGATAAAAAAAAAATAGAGTCGTAAATATGACACCTTTTGCAAAGAGAGCATCCAAATTTACCCCTCTCTCATGTATCCCCCTCCATTATCACTGTCATCACACTTCCCCTGTATAAAAATTGGGGCAAATACCTGGACAGCTGCACCCCGGGGGTCCATAAAGTAAGCAAGACATGAGTATATGTACACATACACACACAGACGAGAATTGAATGTTAATATTCAGAAGGGAGAGAGATGGGTTGTTGAGCTTCGGCTTTGGCGCTTGCAGCCCACCGTTAAACCACCCCACGATCTTTATTATATTGCAATTATCTGTAGTAAACCGTTCGCGAGTGATATATCCCTTGGGAAAATAATAAAGGGCTTGTGTGAGCGTTGTTGATATATATTTTGGGGTGAGAACAGTGTAGAGTGAAAGAACCTGTTCACACTTATGTGTCTAATGCATATCCAATTAATTCGATTTGTGAAAGTTAGTAGTGTTGTAGTTCTCATCAATGAAAATTTGATAGATAATTAAATATAAATTTGAAAAAAAAAAAAATTATTACAGTGTAAATTGATGGTGTTGAATAGAATTTTATATTACTTTATACAACTTTTTACTGATTATTGAAAAAAAAAAAAAATCATTTTAATAAATATTTAGAATTAAACTGGACTGATTTTTCCAACTGTCATTGATAAAATCAACTGTCAAACATGAAATCCGCCATAAAAATTCGGTTGAACTATTCCGTTTAAAATCCTATTAGTATACATTTTACATTTAAAAAAGTGAGGACTTTCTCTCTTACTCTTTCTGTGTCACCCTTGCTAATACCATGACAATGAGTATTGCAATGACGACAATATAATACTTGATAAATCATAGATGATGATATATATGATATGAAAATTTGATCAAATCTATTTTTATAAGATAGAATTAAAATTATTTTGTTTGTGATTGTGCTTCCGTAGTGTATATAATTAATACAATGACAATAAATATTTAATATTATTAAAAAATAAAATGCATGTACTAATATTAAACTAAAAAATTATAATAATCACATTTGAATGTGAATGCATACACGCAAGTTTTAAATGTAGTGTGTGTATATCGATTTGAAATGTATAAAGGCGAGGTCACAGGTGATACATTCTCACGATCGCTTTATCTATATACGATGATGTTTATATGTATATGTGCTTAAACATAAATTTTATATACAAGTTTATATAAAAGTCCGTGTATATGCATGCTGATATATATCCCTCTATCTTATTATCATTAATATAAAACTCGAACGAAAAGAAAAAAATATATATAAAGCAACATTAAATGTTAACTATAAATATTCAATTATTGTATTATTGATTTTATGTATAAGTCACTTACATTACAGGCATTGACTTATATTACTCAAGGAATTTTATAGGTTGAGGCTTTTATTTTTGGATAACAATAAAGTTTTTTTTTTTTTTTTTTTTTTTTCAAATAGTTTATTACAGAATTACTTGGTTTTTATGCACAATTACATTACAAAATTCTGCCCGACATTGCATCGCATCTCGATATGAAAAAAAAAAAAAAAAATTAAATAATAATTGAAATTTTTGTTAGAAAAATTGTCCCATCTTTAGAATATGATTTAACGGTGATACCACTTGATCGAGGTGCGATTCAACTTATGACAATCGAACGGGTTTCCAGTATTTTCTATCGTACTGCTCGTCTTTTATACATATAAAATAATCACTAGTAAACTATCTATTTCACCTATTATTAAACATTTACGTCTGAATTTTTCTCCCTCCTTTTGTTTTGCCTCATCCTGCAAAAATTCTACATGCATAAATATATTACAATGCTTTTTTTTTAAAGAGCATAAAAAATTTTTATTTCATTTGTTCTCAAGTGAAATTATTCTTATCTCACACTTGATAACTCCAAATAAACGTAATGCGATTGACAAATGGACATTCTCACATATTTATCGCAGTGGAGCATTTGAAAATTAATAAACAATTATAAAAAAGATGATCGAAAAATTTTCATGACAATCCACCAATAATGAAGTTTTAGATGGTTGAAAAATATATGTGATATGATTCGAATAGAAACTAACTTTTGGTATTTTATATATATATATATATGTATATATATAATGTTTTTTGTTTTCGTGTTTATTAATTTCCCATTTTTAACTTCTTATATAAGTACGTATTGGTTCTATATTTGACCTCAAAAAAGTTTATCGACGATTCTAAAAGTTAGCAAAAAATTTGGCACAGTCAGCAGTGAAAAAATATCTCGTACACTTCTCATCGTAGTATATAATTATGTTATAAATGTAATTTATACGATGTACTATTATTTATCTATTTATTTATTCATTTCTGTTTTCGATTTTCATGTACCTCACCATTTTCCGCGACTTATAATTTATTTACCCAATAATTAGGCATTGCATATATCTAAAAATACCAAGTCTTATTATATGAAAAAAACATTTCAATAGAACTCCATTGTTGTTGGTTAATAAATTTTTTTTGTTGCAGTTTTTTTTCGTCCTTTATTTTTTCATTCTTTTTGTATAAAATGTATTTTCCCACGTGGCAACTATATTTTTCATTCGGGTCAACCAATTTCCCTGAGTTGATTCAATCGTATAAATTATTGAGAAATATTCGGTGTTATGTTGTTGTTGTTATTGTTGTTGCTGTTTTTTTTTTTTTTTTTTTTTCCTGTAAGCTCGACACAAGAGCCTTCATCAACTTTTGCACGATCAGATCATATAATAAGAAACTACACATTTATACAAAAAAAAAAAAAAGTCATTTTTCATTTCATTTATATTGTTTTATTTTCGCATTTAATCGCATTGCACTTAGCATTAAAACCATCTCAATGAATCTTAATATTATACGTTGATCAAAATATAATTTATTTTAATTTTGACCAAGAGTTTCGACTCCCGATCTCGATATGTCCATCTGAATTAACCACATTTACTACTTTACAATTAAAAAGATTGGTGTTGCGTCGTAACATACTTTTTTTTTTTTTTTTTTTTTTCTTTGGTTATTCATGTTTATAACGGGAGTTTATATTTTTTTTTTCATTTTTGCACGTGGCTCACACCGTTCATTCACTTGAGAAAATGAAAATACGTGAAACAAAAAAAACAAAAAAAGGGCCAAATTTAATATAATTCAATAATATTATCAATGACGTTTGCAGGAAGAGTCGAAGACAATGGATAAATTCATATCCACATAAATATATATTTTATCGGCAGTTTAATTATAAATACAATAAAATTATATTTATTTACGCTGTTATGTAAACAAACAAAAAAAAAAAGATTTCTATATATAAGTATTTGCATTATAATTGAAGAAAATCATAAATAATTTACAAATTATCTTGACCGTAAAAATTACAAAAATTTTCTCAACTTGGGTCTTTTTTCAAATACATTCAATTGCCTCATGACTATCCATAAGATCAAATTTTTTTTTAATTGTAAAAATAATGATAATGAATAATTAAGCGATGCGTTTGGTTGCATCAATAGCGGCAAAAATCTTGTAATCAACCTAATTCACAGCTCTTATTCGCGGAAGGCAGTGCTTGTGTATTTTTAAGATTAAATTTTATATAAATGTAGGCAGTTCTCCTTTTTTTTTTTTTTTTTTTTTTTTTTTTATTACATCTGTGCGATGTTAGTAGTGGCGCATTGAGGTATATCAATTACAAAATTTTAATTGACAATGACGCTCATTAATATTTTTTTTATTACATTAAATACAAATAAATGTATGGAAATTTCTGTCGCTCACACAATAAGATGATAACATCAATGCACCACCGCAAACTTGCAGTCATTAATTATCATTTGTAATTTACATCTACAATATTATTGCTATTTTTTGTAATTGGTAAACTTACAGCCTAAAGTTTTGTACACGCGTAAATTGTTGCTCGCACCTCAATATCCTCACTGATAGAGATTGTCACAGTTGTTAACCAATGCTCAATGCGATATAAATGCAAATTTGTTCGATAAATTAAAACCAGTTAACCAGTCACAGAATACAATCAATCATCTTTAATATCGAAATATAAAAGAATTATGCCATCGTCACAGTTCATTCTAAAAAGTGCCTATACATCTTGTCTTGTTTTTCTATTTACTAATTCTAGATGTCAAAAGTTTTTATTGTAAATACATATTCATCAATTGTATAAACCAAATCATATTTCACCGAAATATTTCAATGAAAAAAAAAAAAAAATTAAATAAATTGTAACAAATCATGTAACAAAAAAAAACGTTCCTATTTTTCAATTTTTGTTTTCCATGTTAGACTGAACTGACTTCACAATTTTTATCATTTATGTAAAGAATACGTAATATTTGCCGCCGCAACACATTCACAAAATGTCTTTTCGTCAAATTTATCGTTTGAAAAAAAAAAGAAAAAATCATCGTTATGCAGACACGTTGTGACTCGTACTTTAACATATTTAGGCAAAGAAACAAAAATGCCGCCTACTAAAGTATTAAAAAAAAAATTATAAGACTATATCTTAATAAACCTCGGAAAGCGCAATGGCGCTATGAAGACTTTTGCTATATCAACAAAATATAGAATACCATAAAATAATATTTACAAAGTCATTTTAAATAAAAATTGAGAAAAAAAAAAAAAAACAAATCTAACAAAATTATTAATTGATAAAAAAAACTCATCTTGAATTTTGAGTTTTTGCTCATTCGGCAATGCAATAGTAATAATAGGAATCAAAAATATATATAATATATATTTCTTACTTTCTGCTGCAATTGCGTTTGTAAAAAGTATGATGAGCTGTTCTTCATCAACATGTCACAACCATTCCAATGAACCACGGTTGCTTCTTTTTTCTTTTTTTTTTTTTTTTTTCAATTAAATTACCTTCAGCTAGGCTTGCCCGGTGGCCCATGGATCGTTGCTGACCCGTGCGAATGCAGACTATGTACACTACCTACTTGATTAGCAGTAAGACTGGACACCGTTGGTTGATACATCGACGACATGTAACTGCTTGACGAATGTGGCACAGACCTAATAATCATTTGTCAAGATTCGTTCGGCGTATATTTAACGGATGAAGGCATGTGGAAGAAGTTCCCCCAACGACGTACGACGATGGTCGACGACGCGCAGGAAGTAGAGAAACAATTTGTGGGTGCTGGGCGCCCGTCTTACCTCTGTACACTTCGCATTGGTTCTGGTGTTGCTGGAGAATTTCTAACCACCCCAGAGTTGTTTGGATTTGCCGGTGATACAATATTGCTCGTTGGACCTTGGTGATATCCAGCAGCTGGACTGTGTCTTTATATCGTTGACCACAGATTTAAAAAGAAAAAGAAAAAGAAAAAGAAAAAAAAAAAACCATTATAATTGCACCATTTCCTCGGCGAAATTATGCAAATAATTTCATGTCTTTCAAATATTATTCTTACCGTATTGTGGGACTTGGTTGCGGTGCAACTAAAGGCCCTCTATGAGGATATTGAGACATCGAAACTGCGACAGGTGGTGAAGGATCAGGTGGCAATCCATTTTCCATCGGTGTTGAATGACCACTTGAACTTGAATGTGGTAAATATGCATTATTCACTCGTGAATCTCGATTAACTCGCGATATTGACACGGGTGCGCCTGATGGTAAATCAGGATGTGGAATATTTTGATGTGATGGATTCACAGCTGGATGTATATTGTTGACTACAATGAAATAAAATTAATTGATGTATTCTTTATTTTTTATAATAATAACAATTAGGATTAATTTACCTGTATGTGTGTTCGGTTGAGTAGTCAGAGGTATTGCCAATCGAGCATTGACAGCTAATAAATGATCTCTCCGTTGTAAAAGACTATTTACATGCTCTTCCAACCGTAAATTCTCCGCTCTTAGTTGATGTAAACACGAAAGGAGAGACGCAACTGAAATAAATAGTATTCGTAATCATTTATTTGTTCACTCGACTTCACGTTAATATCTCTATTATTTATGTAAATCGTAAAGGGTTTATCATAATATATTATGAGTCCAATTACGCTTATCTTACAATATGCAACTATATCGAATAATATATATACTCACTATCAAAATGTTGTGCTTGTTCCATTAAAAATTGACTACCCTGTTCCCACTGCCTTTCAAGAAGTTGATCTAATGTTTGTGGTATAGTACCGCCCCCCAACGCCCCACTGCTCGTACCCGCGTTTGCATTTGAACTCGTAGCAAAAACCGATGAAAATGATGGCGCTGCAGGTGTTGATGCTTGCGTAGACCGTATCTGTTATAAAGTCGTGAAATATAATTAACGATTTTAAAATATTTACAATCATATAATAATGTAATTTACCGAAGCAATAACGCGACTGTGAAGTTGTGGGCCCACCAAATTCGTCGAAGAATTGCTTGCTTCAGTGAAAATTGAATGTGCTTCCAATTCTTGATTAAGCGTGTCGGACATTTTTTGAGCCATCGTTGATGATGGATTTAATTGATTGCCAAGCATATGAGGCGCACTTACTCCGTTTTGAAATCTAATATGAACAATTTATATCAACATATATTCTATTGTTGTAGATTTAAATAATAAAAACTCTTACAATTTTACATCCTTTTCTTCTTTCGTATTATTCCCCAGAATTGTCGGAGTAGTAGATACAGATGGTGTTGGAGTAATTGAACCACCAACACTTTTTCTCTTTCTTCTTCCAGGCCCTGTGCTGCTCATGCTTTCAGAACTGGGACTGCTCGGTGGCGAATCTTTGACTACAGGTCCCATCGTATTTGAAATACCGGAAGTAACACTACTAAAGTGACCGGTCCCCAAAATGGGCCCTTGAATAATTGATGGTGTTGGAGCCACTGTCACAGATGATGATGGTGGTGGTGTTGGATGACTATTTCTACCAGCACGTTTTGATGTTGTGACGACACTACTATTTGAAGCTGATGTTGTAATCGTTGAAATTGGCAACGGTGGGATTGGTAAAGGTTGACTGTTTGATGAACCTCGTTTTGTTTTTCTAGATTTATCTTGTTTCTCAGTCGATTGAGATCTAAAATATTATATAAACAAAAAAAATATATATATAAGCTTATTAAGTATTGTTCAGGCATAAATATTGTTATTTTCAAAACTTCTAAATAGCTAATACGTTATTTCCATTTTTCTGTGTTTCTTATTTTAATAATTATTGTGTAAAAAAAAAAAAAAAAAAAAAAAAAAACATAACCTTCCATGCATTCATGATATATTATAATTTTTTTTTTTTGGTAAATTGAAAAATATTCACTCTCATCTTTATTAATTAGTAAAAATCATTAAAAATGAACAAAAGAAACAAAGTATGAATTACATGATAGCACAATTCAATAATCACAACACTGAAATGACCTCGAGTGAACCGATGTACTCAATAACATCGACTCACTTACTGCTATAAACACTCCATTTTTAAAGTGAAATGGCATAGTTTAATAAACAGGAAAAATGATCAAAACTCAATTTAGAAACACAATTAGTACTGTGTGATTTAGCCAATATGTCACTTAGTATTTTTAAGAATGAAAAATGTCACGAATTGACGTTGAATACCCATTATCGCGCGCAAAATAGGTTAAATGAACTTGCTTGTTTACCCCCACGTCAGCCATTTTAAACACGGCTCACTGCACTCTCGAACGCTGCGATATCTCGAACTTTATCGAATACGATTTTGGCGCCATATATATTTGAAAGAACAGAAACAAAAAAAAAAAAAAAAAAAAACGCGGTTCACCATCAACGATAATAGAGTAAAATGATCAAAAAAAAAAGTAATACTCGTTGAAAAAAAAAACTCTGTCAAATATTATGCAAAAAATTAAAAACTAAAATGAAAAATGAAAAATGAATAATATCATACCTTGATCTTTTAGATGGAAAATCCTCCGGAATAAAACGTTCAGTATTGTAAACCGAACTCGGTCGATTATCAGTGATACTTGGGGTAGTTGTCATACTTTGTTGAAGCTGTTGATAAATGGTAGGAGCACTTGTGACAACACTCTGTATAGAAGTTGGTAATGATGTAGCTGTCAGCGGAACAGATACGACAATACTCGTAGTCGTTGTTGTTGGAGATTGAGTAACTGTTGTCGGCTGTGATTGTGTTGTGGACATAATAACCGGAGTTGTGGTAGCTTCTGTTGTGACTGCATTATTTGACGTACTCTGAACTGAAGGACTATCAATTTTCAACTATAAACATAATTAATAACACATCCATTGTTTGATTAATACAAAAAATTTATTTAAAAAATATTAATTAGAATGCATTCAAATGAAAATAATCATGAGTGTATTCACCTTTTTGGATTTTTCTAGCTCAGACGTTGTACTTAAACTTGTGGCTTCAGTAACTGTCGGTTGAATAATATTACTTGGCATTGGTGGAACCATTGAACTTGGAGCAACAACTACTGAACCACTAGCTTCGGAACTAACTGAATTATTTGAATTTTCATTGCCTGGTACTGTTGGCGTACGTGCACCAGTTTTTCGCTTTTTACTTGTATGACTTGACGACTTGCTCGATGACGATGAACTCGATTTAGATTGGCCGCTATTCTTATGCACCAAATGCGTAGTTGATACTGGCTTAATGGGTGCAATGACAGGAGCTGAACCAGGAGCAGGAACTGGGCCCGTTCCATCATGCCCAAACACACTCTCCGACTGGGTGACAATGGTTTCTACGAAATTGGAAGTGGTGAATTTACTTGTTGCCAAGCTTGACGTATTTGCGTCTTTTGGGGTGTTACGACCGCTACCACTCTTGTCATCGGCGATTCCATTGACCTCTAAGCTGGGACTAGCATTTGACTTGCTCTTCGAACTCGATGTTGATGACTTCGAACTCGAACCCTTACGTTTCGCTGTAGTGGACATAGTTTTCATTGGTAACTCTGCTTCCTTCTCCGGCGAAGAATCCGACGACCCATTGTCCGCTGGTATTGGTTTATATGGTGGTATTGTTTTCACATTACCACCCTTTTTCTTGAAAGAAAACATTTTTTTAATTTAATATAGTTCAATTATTAATGGATGAATTATAGTGAAACAGATGCAGACTCACCAATTTCGAATAATGATGCTGACAATAACCACAATATTTGACATTGTCAAGATAATTACCTGCCTCTTCACACAACAAACCAAGTGCTTGAGCGCAAGTAACGTGAAATTGTTGTTTACAACCTGTTTTATTACATTGCATACAAGCTCCCACAGTTGCTCGACTGCCTCTACCTTGTTCCTCACATATGTAACACGTCTAAAAAAAGAGGGGAAAAAAAAAAATATATAGATATTAAAATTACGACATAATTTGGAAATTAATTCATATTAATTACCTTATTAAATCTTTCAGAAGGAATAAGTTGTAAAATAATTGGTTCCATTGTTGTAACATTACCAAACCTAACTTCAGGAATGTAAAGAGCACATACAACATGGGCCCAGCCCGCTTGATCTGTTCTCTTAAGTGCCCCATCTCGGCTTGGGCACAATTCACAACGCTGTTTCATCATTATCACATAAATTTGATTGATTTAATTAATGCACATATACGTATTTTTTATATTATTTTATTTGAATTTTCGACTTACCACGCGTGCACTACGCTCTTGTGATTCACACTTGCGACAATACCACGGTCCAGTTGGTACCGTCACAATACCATAACATGCTGGAATCGGAAAATTCACATGAAAATTAAAGAACATAAAAATATGATGAATTATTTCATTTAGATTTCATGATTTAAGTAGCTTATTGAAATACTTTATAAATCAACAAGAATTCATTATTCACAAGATTGATGAAACCCTACTGTACATACACGCGCATACACACCACATTCATACACACATTAACGCGTGTATACACACTAACTCGCGCACGTGACACGTCCAGTCACTGAATAAAAAAATCTAGTTCTGCAAGGCCATTCTATTAAAAAATTAAATGTATGCGACCCTCTTTCAACCCAACCGGTCGTATTATCATATGGCATTTGGCAATCCTAACCTAATCATCTAAAAGATATGAATTACTTTAAATAATGATTGTAATTATTTTATACTTGTTACACAAGTAATTTAATCTGAAACTACATGATGTAAGTAGAATAATCAAAAAGTAAATGTTTACAAAGACAAAGATATGATGAAAAGAAAATAAAAGGTTATGAATACACAATTATTAATGAAAATAGAAAATGACAGAATAAATCACCAATAACAATGAAAAATACCAACCTTGATGAACAGCAACCGTACAACCCTGTCCATCACAATACACCAGTGGATTCTCGGTCCATCCCCTCTCATCAGAACACACGCAGCACCCTCCAAGCAT
The DNA here is from genome assembly GCA_963920625.1 of Dinocampus coccinellae. Taxonomy (NCBI): domain Eukaryota; kingdom Metazoa; phylum Arthropoda; class Insecta; order Hymenoptera; family Braconidae; genus Dinocampus; species Dinocampus coccinellae. The sequence continues at coordinate 11,661,817 of OY987186.1, forward strand.
CTCCTTCATGCTGTGGTCCAGTCGATTCGTAAGACAAGACTAGCAATTAAAGCTAGACTAGCCGATGGCAACGAAAAAGCACGCATTCCGCTTTTCGCGGGTTTTTCATCCCGTTGACAACAAAGTGGAAGGAAAACCCAAAAAAAAGGGAAATTTCGTTGACCCGTCAACAGGCCATTTTCGTAAAACGCTCGCGTCGTCGCCGTCGTGAGTACAACACGCGCGTGTCGCATCCAATGTCCAACTCTCAACTTTACTCACAAAATATCATATACTCTTGTTCAACTGATGACAATTATACGCTTGATAAGATTCTTACCTAATTGTGTTAGCAACGCTGTAAAGAAAAAAAAAACTTGTAACCACGGTAGAGAATGGTTTGTTATTCACGTAGGCGGTTCTTATTTGTTTCGCTCGACGGCCATCTTACTTTATTGTTGCGCGCCGCACGCGCGTGCGCAAGTTGCAGCGCGCGCCTTTCAATGATGCATCATGGGATACAGTCTCAACTGGTGGTGGTGAGAGTGGTAATATGGTGAATACGTGACTTTTCATATCACCAGTTATCATTATTTTTGGCTTTACACTCAGAGTGTTTGGGTATTCTCGACATATACTTTGGAGTCTTAATTTTATAATGACTAGAAGAAAAATCTCGCTAATTTCAGAGCAAAAGGAATTTTTGTGTTTACACAGATCCTTTGTCAACACAATATTATTGTTCAACCGTCATTGGTGCTCTTGCCACTTTTTTTGAATAACCACCAACGAGGGAATAATAAAATCACAAAAAAAATGAAGCACAAATTATATACCTATGTATGTATGTATAGTTCACCCTGGTATAACCTATTAAATCGTGTCTATTCTTGCTGTTGATTAGAAATCAAGTTAACCAAGTTATAACTTTTGTGGTATAATATTGAAGAAATATATAAATATAATATACGAGGATTCGCAAAGCATTTTCTAAAAAATGGGTAAAACGTTTATCTATATAAATCACAGAAATTATTTTTATTTAAATTTGAAGTCAAGTACCCGTGGTCATATGCGTATTTTGTTCTAGAATAGCCACAGTGAGCAAACAATTTCCAACATCGTCTCCATTTTATACAATAAGAGTCGCAATAACCGACGATTTGCCATGTATTTTAGAAGTAATGCGAAATAATTTTCACTTTGAAGAAACAATATTTAATGCTTTATATTCACGCATAGAAATATCGGAAGATGAAAAAAAAACGATTGAAACGATTTTAGATGACAGTGTGAAAGTGGCTTTTAATAGTTCACCATGTCTTGTGGCTATCCATAATGAGTCTAACAAAATTGTTGGAGTAAATATCATGAGTCTCAGCGAAAATCCGAAATTTGACAAAAAATTAAATGACGATTCAAATTTCTTCATGTCTTATAATACGAAATCAACATTGGTTAATCAATATTTTCAATATTTATCGGAATTCAATAAAAAGGCTAATTTATTCCATGAGTATCCTGACAAAATCAGAATATTGGAATTCTATGCCATTGCTGTCGATAAGAATCACCGTAAAATGGGAATATCGCAAAATCTTATCAACGCAGGAATTATTTTAGCACGAGACATTGAAAATGTTTCGTTAGTGTTTGGAGTTTTTACATCTCTTTATTCAATGCGAAGTGCCAAAAAAATTGAAATGCACACTCTAATGCAAATTGATCTGATGGATTATAAAAATGATGAGGATGACAAAATTTTTGAAAATACGAAACCGCATAACATCGTTTTCATCATGGTTTTGGAAATCTGAAAAAAATAAAAATATATAAACGACTATTGCAGAATAATTTCACTGAACACTACGGTAAAACAAATCTCGCTGAAACCAACATCTGATAATAACATAATTTATACATACAGAATTCATAACATCACCTGATGTATCGATAAATGCAAATGATGTTAATCATCAAGCTTAGTAGCTCTCTATCCAAATTAAAATTGCATCCTATTGTATTATATAATTTTTTTTTTTTTTTTTCTTTTCTTACTGCCACGGCTATATACAAATGATTCAAAATAATATCCACTGATCAAGGCGCATGACTCTGTTGGAAGTAAAAAAAAATACAATAATAATTGTCACATGCAGCATGTTCATTTGTCATCATCTGTGATCGTCTTTTATTTTTACCAAATTTAGATTTATATTGGCACGCGTAAGTAAAACAAAATTCATTATCATAATATATTATTGTCTCGAGATAATTTTAAATTACAACAGTGAAATAAATAAGTGCATATCGTGAGAATTTATAAGTAGGTCATGTACTGATTCATTTACATATAAATATTTATGATTTTCTTTACACTAAATTCAAAAACATTAAATTTTTTTCATAAAGTTTTTGAATATTATATTAATAAAAAATGAAATGAAAGTTTTATAAAATATATTTTTCATGGAACTTATGAAATTTAATTTTTGTATCACCAATATAGATAGTAATTGTAACAAAATTGACACACGGGAGTATCTATATTTGTCAATGTTTATTTTCATCACATAATGCACATTGCTCTTTCGTAATCACATGAGACTGTGTCATAGCGATTCATTGGATATAACAAAAATGAAAAACATAAGCAACACACGTGACCTCATAATATCGCTGACAATCAATCACAAAATTGAACGTTTTAAGTGGGTCCTTCCAACATTAATAATGTCATACTCATGACAATACATCGCATCTCATGTGTCATTTAGTATTGATAATATTGATCAATAGTTTATCGAGCTCAAAAATAACAGCTATTTTACGAACATAAATGTTCATAGCATGATTGGCGGGGGTATTACGTATGTATAATATCTATATAGCATAGCACAAGTCAAACTGGAGACGCTCAGTTTACCAACGAACTTCAATAAGGATCGGTTGATTGGTACACTAGTACCTACATACGAAACATGAGGTGTGAATAAAATATAAATATTTATTGGGTTTCATTGTTAGAATATTTAAATAAAATATATTAAGAAAAAAATTTTATTAATACGTAATAAAATTCACCGTACAAAAAAAAAACTATTTCTTATCTATTGAAGTAATAGATATGATATAGATTAATAGAATATTTTAATTAACATATGAAATCATTGCTATGCTATGCTTGAAGGTTATATTTTCAACGTCAACATTGTTGTCATACGATAAAAATGTCGGTCAGCCACACAAATATACATATACAGAAACATTCATAAACATTGATGACATATGGTTTCACGTGCAAACAAAGAAATAAAATTTTGTTTCGCATTTTCAAAATTAAAAGATAAGAGAGTAATGAATTAATATATTATATTTGCAGCAGAAAGAGAATGCCATCATATCGGCCGTGGGGCTCGACAGAGGACGGTGCCATTGAATTTGAATCTCTCACAACTGAAACTCTTCAAGGAGCATTAAAAGTTTATCGAGAAGCATTTTGTACGAGAGAAAATGTGTGTAAAGCTGTTGATCTATATGGTGAGCCTGGTGCTGTTGAAGAGCTCGAAGAATTATGCCTGGATGCTGCCCGTGACGGAGTGAGTGTTGTTGCAATTGATATCACAACACAAGAAGTTGTGGGAGTGGCGTTTAATAAAATTCAGGTATTAATTCATCATGTTATCATTAATCTTTTAATAATTCACAACTGTGTATGAAAAAAATATTACAATTTAAATATATCGTTTATTTTGTTTAAAATTACAGATACGTGGAAATCCAAATGAACTTAGTGCATTTGAGATTTTCAGTAAAAACTGTAAAAGAAAATCATCTAAGGCACTAGTTAATTTTATGATTGAAGTCGATGCAAAATTAGATCTCTTCAAACATTATAATGTAGACTGTATTTTGGAAGTGATGTTTCTTGCGACGCTGGAAAACTATACGCAACGTAGAATTGGTGAATTACTTGTATCATCATCATTAGAAATTGGTCGGCATCTATTTCGTGGAAAGTCAGTGAAAACCCCAGTTGAAATTAATGATACTGAAATAATTAATAATATTGATTCTATACCAAGTCTCGTATCTGCAATAATGACATCTAATTATTCCCAAAAAATTAGTGATAAACTTGGTTTTGATTCGCTTGTCGATATCAATTGGGACGTGTTTACAATTGACGGAATAAAATTCAGTGAACGAATCGAAAACATTCACAAATTCGCTCGACTTGTCGCTAAAAGATTATCGCGAAGTTAATGAAAAATAATTCCATAATATTTTATATTAAAGAATTTATACTTTATCCAATTATTCATTCGTAAAAATATTCACTAGTCGATCACAGAATAATTTCAGATGAATGTATAAATTATGTGGTTTGTTTTCGATTTGTCATCTTTATGAATGTACTGAAAATATTTATAAATTCATTTTGCATTAAAAATGATATCAAAATTCGTCAATTTTATAATATATTTTCAACATATCAATGACGTAATCAAAATATAAATAAAAAAATCTAATTTTTTCAAGAAACAATAATTTCATATCTTATCTCGACATTTCCTTTACTAACGGTGAGCTTGACTAAATCACATACTTATATATTTGTGTATCTATAAACATATGCATCATATCTCCTTTGTTTGAATCACAAATTGAATAATAGTTTCATATTCAGCCAATGAATTCGTTCGATAAAACGTATATAACGAACAAGAAAGAAGTCATTTTTATGACTTCATGTATCGTGTACTGTTACCATTCATTCGCATCAGTACAATGCAGTCTCATATTCTGATCAACGACACAGCTTATAATATTTTCTGATTGAATACAATTTTCCCAAGATTATTATTATTATTATTATTATCATTATTATTATTCATCACTGAGTAATCAAAACCACTCAAAAAAAGTATTTATTTACCAAATAAAACATAGTCATTTCTCTTATCGTGACATATTCACCCCCCACACCAATGAATATTTATGAATTTCGGGCCACTGAAAACTCGTGGACAACGAGATCCGGCATCACCACTTGTGAAATAGTACCAATAAAATGTCACCTAATTCCTAATGTACTTCAAACTAATACATAGATAAACCTCACATATTTACACACTTGAGTGAGTCTCTACATCGTACAATTGGGGAACAAGCGCTTAGTGAAGAATAAATTGTGCTTTGAGACGGTAGTGTTTTTCTAACGGAATACAAAAATTTTATATTAAATTTTTTGCATTCCAATTGTTCAGCAAAACAAGTACATTAAGAATTTAATTTATTCCTGTAAAAATGCTTGGAAGCATGGAAGCTGGTATTCATGGGACTATTGAATTCCGAATTTTAACAGAAGATAAATTTGATTCGGCACTTGAAGTTCAGCAGAAATCAATGCACCAAGAATGTATAGCAAGAGGAATCGGACTGTATGAAGAAGAAGGTGCTCCAGAAGCGACGAAAATATTATTTCAGGAAGTGATCAAAGATGGTTATACAATTGCGGCTGTACAGAAAAAAACTGAAAAAGTCGTTGCTGTTTCTTTTAATAAAATACATTTGAATCCAGACGTAAACATAAATATTTTTAAAATGCATTATCTTCAATCACTAATTAGCAGGATATACTTTAATTTGAAAATGTTTATATTTTGTTTTTAAGGTTGCAGATGATATTGAAAATGCCGAGCCTATATTTGAAGTGATGAAAAATATAAAACCACGCTCTGTCCTTGCTCTTATTGAATTCCTTGATGACGTAAGCTTAATAATTTCTCAGCTCATTTCAGGCAATTGTGTGAATGAATACGCTTTATTACTCCACCAATGTATGTGCCATTATCAATTGTTTCTTATTTATCTGTCTATAAAGATTCAGTCCAAAGTGAACATATACGAAAAATACAATGTCCAAGCCGCCATGGAGATTTTCTACATTGGGGTGGACCCCGATTATCGTCGGTATGGGCTCGGTCAAAGAATTGTTGCGGAATCATTGGCATTTGCACGAAAACTAAAGAAAGAAAATTCTGAAAATAAAATTGTTCCTGAAGTGGCTTTTGCAATTTTTACATCAAATTACAGTCAACGTATTGGGGAAATTTTTAAATTTGATTGGTTAGCGACTGTTCAATATTCAGATTTAACATACTGGGGTAAAACAATGGCAGAGAGAATCGGAGATGAACACAAGACTGCCAAGCTTGGTGCATTGCGATTATAAATAATAATTTTTTTCGTTTGTAATGAAAAAATATATTAATCACTGAATTTTGAAAAAAAAAAAAAAAACATTTTATATTATATTAATAACGCATGTTATGTAAAATTGGTAACAAAAATTATAGTACATTAAAAAAATGAACTTTTACATGTATCACTTATTAGAAAAAATGTCATCAATAATATAGTACTCCCGTAATATAAAATTTATATTTTATATTATTGATGCAGTATAAAATCAAAATTGACAAACAAATGTAGAATGTCACACTTACACCATCTACTGGGAGCATATTTTTATAATTTCTTGATGATAAATGTTATCACCGGTGTAGCTATGCACATACTACACATACTAAATATATTTTTTTTTTTATCGAATATATATTTATATATTCTCTACATCACAGTGAAGTGATCGGCGGCAAAAAATATCGTAAACATCCACGTGTGTGAAAAGTCATACGGAATCAGTGTAATATGTTTCTTTGAAGTCATCGACATCCGTTCTACTTCACATTCTCACCGAATATTCCCATTTTATATATTATCTAATCAAAAATGGCTGTAAATATTGAATTATATTAATAATTTAATCAATTATTATAACCTAAGGATTTTAATATTAATAATGGTCATAATAATTATTTTCCAGCCCCCAACAAAAAGTACAAAAGTCCCAACAAGAGGTGCAAAACAAATTGTTGAAGAAAATGCATCAACTTTGAATTTTTATAGAAATATGGTTTTTGGAGCAGCTGGTACATATCTTACCGCAATGATGGTATTTTTTGAATTTACGATGTTGACAATAGTGAGTTTCATTGAAAATATATTTATATGAAAATAATCACACAATCTTTCACTGAACATAGCATGAATAAATATATAATTTTCTTTTTCAGTTTTTGACTTTCCTCTCGGGTATTATATATATAGCTAGTTATCAATTTATGGCTTACATAGCAAAACCGAAATACAGTGAATCAGAACAATTGCTTGATTCGGGTGTTGATCTAAATATGGTTGGTGGAATTGCTGAGTAAGTTACCTCTTATGAATTATTCATACTATCATTCGTTTATAGCTTTGTCGGTACAACAAAGTATCGGAAAAACGAAAAAAAATTATAATAATTGTAAATTTTACATTTTAGGCATGTAAAAGATTTGATTATATTAACTGCCGGATGTCAAGTACTTTCGTTGATATCTAATTATATTTGGCTCTTCTGGCTTTTGGTAAATGTTGATTTATTACATAAAATATGAAATCAATTGAATTAATTCCAATACTAAACTGATAATATCTTTATTTCAATTCACAATAGGCTCCACTACGTGCTTTTTATATGCTATGGACAAAAGTTTTATCCCCGTGGTTTTTCTCTGCTCCAGAAGAGCAAGCCGAGGTTAACGAAAAAAAACAACGAAAATTAGAAAGAAAAATGGCACGACGCCAATAGAATTAAACAATAAAGAGCATCAGGTATTATTTGTCATATAATGTATAATATTATGGTAAATCACATTGTACATTTATTTTCTGTTTTTCTCTTATTCAACCATGTATTTCATTCAACCATATAAATTATACTAATTTTCCAGCTCACAACTACCCATTTATATGTACAAACTGAGCATTACATTGGTAGCAATATCACTAATATTGACGTATATTCAATTGAGGTGACGATTAAATTAATTTTTACTCGATAAAGAGTTTCTACAAACCCTATTCATGAGATTGAGAAATATTTCGCTGTCAGTTTATTTTTTTGATTTCTTATTTTATCTCCACTCACACTGAAATGTCGTACACATATGTATTATAAATTTTATATATACAGTAAAAAAAATTGGGCAGTAGTAATGGTAAGTCCTACAATGTCATACTGCCCACCAATGAATCTGCCAGGTCGAAGGTTGAAATCGTTTCCGTTTACTTCTATTTAAACCTAGTGAAATGAATATTAGATTTCAGTGTGAAAGAAGAAAAGGACCGATGGGTACCTCACTAATAATTTAACGTTAAAGTATTGATCATTTAAATAACAATGAAATATTTTTCAAATTTTATGTGTTTTATTCTCAGTGATTTTCTCATTCAAAATGTTTTTTCCTACTCAACAAATTTAGAACATTCATCTATAATATTTCAGAATAATGGTTCAGAGTGTAATAATTTTCATATATCTAGATTTAATGAAAAATTTAAAGAAAAATTGAAAAGTCGAAATAATACACCGACAGATAAAAATTATTCTCAACAAATAGAATATATTGATGTGGTAGATGAAATATCAAAGAGTATACCGTGGTACCTTCAGGTGCCATTGTTACCAGTGCTTTTTGCTACTTCACCCACTTTACCACAAGGACTGTGCAAAAAGCAGGTTGAAAAGTATCTCAAGGAGTTGAAAAGTGGAACGCTATGGGCCGTACGCAGTAAGCTTCTATCTCCATGTTTTTTGTTTTCGTTATCGTTTTTTGTTTTTTTTTTTTTTTTTGTTTTTATTCTTGGCGGGTCGAGTACATTTTACAAGTAATAATAAGCTCATACATAATGACTATTATCACATTTCATCGTGCTACCGGACCGAAAACAAAAATTTATTATAAGATTATGTTAATCTAAAATATTAGATTAAATTTTTTAAAAACTGACTTCAAACTTTGAAGGTCACTATGTTACGCGCAATCATAAATTATGTTCCTACAAATCGGGCTATGTCATAACATCTAATAAACAAAACTATGTTTTAAGAAAAAAAAAAAAACAAAAAAAAAACTTGTATTTTCATTAGTGTTTGACTCATCAACGAAATACCCAGAGGGAATAATAACCGGTCATACACGGCACTATGGAAATTTCGATGAATGCTATCAAATAGGGACTACAATCGAGAATCATTCATCTCAACCAGATGCTGAAGTGATTGGTGGCAAATATTGTTTAGTGAAGGTCGAATATCAAAAATTAAATACTTCTAACGATCGCGTTGGGCCTCACACTCTCGAATTCGACCCAAATGGATCAGTATGGGAAGCAATCAAGGTAACGATCACGATCAACTCGTAATTTCGAATGCCAAGAACACCGTTCTATCGTATTTTTATACATAAAAAATAATGTATTGAAAGATTTATAAATATTAAATTACTAGTAGTATTATTATTAATACAGGAGAAGGGAGACCTTCGACGAGTCAAAAGATATTTATTAGAATTAGCGCTTTGCGTACCTAATGCGTGTACAGCGGCTGATATTGAAAAAGCTCTAAATGATCCATTGAAAAAAATTGGCATTGAACAACAAATGCTCATAAAGACTCAAATTAAAGGTGAATGTCAGACACAAAAAGATTCGCCAAAATTTTCAACATGGGCCAAAATTTATTGGTAAATTTTGTAATCGTCATTTTTTTTTTTTTTTTTACCATCTTTAAATCAACCAATCATTTAATGATTTACTTTTTAGTTGCATAATCTTAGGAATATTTCTATTGGTGGGAGTAAGCTCATGTTATGACGCGACTTTAAAGAATTTTGAAGAAAAAGAAAATAAATCTTTGGCCGTGGACATTCTCCTCTGCTTCTCATTTCAACGTAATTTCAGGAGTATTACACACAATACATATAATCATCCAGGATTGGATAGTATTCATCTATTACGTGTTTTCTTCATGTGCTGCAGTATATTTGGCCACAGATTGGTACAATATTATACAAATCCCATGATAAATTCCGAATATTTAGAATATGTAAGTGTATAAACTTGATCAAACACGATACATATACTCCAATTTTTTTAGTATTTATTGAATAATTAATTTTTTTGTTTTCCAATTTTTTAGACTTATACATTGCCTTCTTTAATACTATTGTACAATGGTCCAATTATCGTCGAAGCATTTTTTGTATTTAGTGGAATATTACTCACGTACTACCTGTTGGTTGAATTGGATAGAAGAAAAAAAATTAATTTTATTGCAGCTATTCTAACTCGATATCTCAGGTTATTAAAGTGATAAATTAATTAATCAACAAAAATTTTTTTGTTATTTAAATATAACCATTTTTATCTATAGATTCACACCAACGTATTTTGTTGTCATAATTTTCATAGCTTTAATATTACCGCATCTCGGTTCTGGTCCCTATTGGGAATACAAAATCGGCCTTGAGTCCAGTAGCTGTATTAATAACTGGTGGACAAATCTTCTATACATTAATAATTATCTCAACACTGATAAATTGGTATATCATAAATGCAAAATGGATAAAATCCATATACAAATAATAAATAATCATATGTTTAATTGGAAAAATTTCCCATGTTCCAGTGTATGTTTCAATCATGGTATATTTCTGTAGATTACCATCTATATATCATAGCATTATTTGTTATTTATTTCTTTTGGAAAGTGCCACGAAAAATGGGTTATCCATTTCTTGTTCTTCTTATAATTGGTGGATGTACAATACCATTTTGTCTCTCGTATTTCTACAATGTTCAACCAATTTACAAAGGGCTGCCCTAGTGAGTATTAATACGAAATTATATTTTTTAAATTCAATCAATATTAAAAATTTGAAAAAAAATATTTAAAATCGATTATATATTTTTCATTTTTTCATTTAGCATGCATGAAATAAGAGAGGATCCTTACTTTACTGATCATTATGTAAAAACGCATGAGCGTTTAAGCTCATATTTTATTGGAGTTCTCGGAGGTGCTATTATTTACGATCATAGTTTATCTCCATGGAGAATACCAAAAGTAATTAATATCTGAAGAATATAATACTCACTGTTGTTCTAGGTGTTATTTTATCATATTTACATTTTTATTTTTGAATTAATTGTAGCCGTGGGCATACTTTCCATTTATATTAAGTGCATTTATCGTGGGTATTAAATCCCAAACGGCAGGATTGAAATTCTATGATCCAAATGTAAATACGTCACCTTTAGAGAATGCACTTTATGCCAGTTTAAGCAGGCCCATTTTTGCAGTTGCTATTGTTTCTATCATTGTATTTATATCTGTGAGCGATGAATTAGGTGTGATAATTTAATATTTTCATTTTATTCCCTGTACTTTACAGAAAAATAAATAAATTTATTTAATCATTAATATTTTTGTAGAATTCCATCATAAAATCTTCAAGCCACGCTGGGCACAACCTGCTGCCAGATTAACTTATGGCGTATATCTTTTACATAATATTCATCAAAGCTACGATATTGGAGTTGCAAGAAATGCAAGAACATTTTCAATACATAACGTGGTAAGCTACATAGTGCTATCAATTGATACGATAATTTGCATCAAAATTATTAAACATTCTCTAAAATTTATCTTTCAGATTCGGGATTTAGTCATAGATGTTGTCTTTTCCTTTTTTTTATCTTTCATATTGTCAGTTATTATGGAAGGACCATTCAGAAGATTAGAGAAATGTTTGATTACCAACCGATTACATAAGAATAAGTTAGTAAATTAAATATTAATATTATTTATCAATATTTTATTGTTTTCTTTTTTTTTATTAATTTTTCGATTGTGTGTTCACAGTTCTGTCAATGAGAAAAATTCGATGCTGTTGAAAAAATTTGATTAATCCACAAACTATTTAATTAAAATAAAAAATGTGTACATTATAGTTTTAAAATATACATACTGTCCCAGAATCGATAGTCCAAAATACATAAGAAATACATTGAAATTGGACTAGTGATTCTGGGACACGGTGTATATATATATATATATAAATGAAATAAAATCATATATATATAATTTTATCGACAATTTCTTAGCCCTCTAGCAAGCAACGAGTCATCATCGACATCGTCCAACGTCATAAAGCTTCGTTATAGTTCGGAACACAGAGACAGAAATAGATTATCCGCCCTCATCTATTATACGAAGCTAGCCGAAGAACGCTGCTCACATATTTGTGGCTTGCGACTGTGTGAGTTATCCCCTCCATTTTTACTACTTGCAGCTTGGCCTCGAATCTGGTCACACTGATGATAGTATCTTTAAAGTCATTATATTTTATTCTATTTTTAACTGTTATATCTATGCCTATATTTTTTCCATTTTTTTGAGGTTAACGCGTTAGAGTGTTTATCTAGCAGGGCCGAATAATCAACATGTGTGTCATTCTACTTCGATCACAAATTTTTCTCAACTTTTAAATAAAACTCTAAACATTTTAATGGTCATTACTAATTGGTTTAAACAATATTTTTTTTATAATAACCCAAATCAAAATATTAATGTATAATTAGAATAAAAATGATGATGAAATATTCAATAGTAATATATATATTACATAAAATATTATTCAAACAATAATATTTACATACATATATATATATATATATATATATAGTGTAATGGTGCTGTACCAATATTTTATGATATCATGTTCGACAGATAAGAGACAAAAAGCGTGATAATCGATTTTTACATCATGTTCACAATAAAATACCTGTATTACATATATGTATACTCTACACAACAATAGTATTTATTGTACAATAGTATAATATAACAATAGTATATATATAGTATATATTATGTGTATACTGTGACTTGGTTCAAATTCACAAGAGCCTTTGGGACATAAGGAGAAATTTTATTTCAATCCACACGTTACCTAAAAGGTGGAACAAATCTGTTTTTATAATAATATTAATATTAAAGACAACTGCGAGCTCTTGCATACTGAGTAAGTATTATCATGTTTAATTGTTTGTACATGTATTTTATAATACACGAATTACAATAGAACACGAGGTGAACAATAAAAAATAGTCTTATAATATTGAGGTGTTTTGTGTTTCACAATAAATATTATCGTACTAGAAAATTGATTAGAATTTCTTAATTGGTTTTGTTTATTTTCTAGAAGTTTATGATTCAAGCCACAATTTTATATTGTTATAAACATATAGAATATAATGAGAATTCACTCATTAATTGAACTCGTAGTTAATCATGTAAATAATGAAAGGGAAAATGGTATCTCATATCGTACCAATATCATCAATAAAAAGAAAGTGTTTGATAATATTAATGGTTGTGGTAGTGCCATGTTCTATTCTGAACTTCCTTTCAACGCCGGATTTACAGGACGAGACAGCATTACAGAATGGAATAGCCGAATTACAAGCAAAATTAGAAAATTTGCAAGCAAAGTACATCAATACACAAGAAGAAATAAATCTTTTATCTCATCAATTACTTACCTTTACGGAAAATGCTCATATTCTTCCGGGTCTTCAATTTTTAATGAACAATGGAACCTCTAACATAACTAATATAAAATTGCCATCTATTTTTACATTTTTGCCATATCTTCTCAATGATTTGAATAGTTTGAAGCCAGCGATTCTTCAAAGCAAAGGAAAAACTGGTGTAAGCGTAGTACTTGGTATTCCCACTGTAAAAAGAGAAGTTCAAAGTTATTTACTGGAAACAATAAAGAATTTACTAGACTCAATGAGCCCTGAAGAAGCAGCTGATACTTTGATCATAGTTTTAGTAGCCGAAACTGATTCGGAATATGTGAGCTATGTTGCCAAACAAATTGAGGTACATTTCCCTGTAGAAACAGAAATTGGACTGATCGAGGTTATATCACCATCGCCTTCTTACTATCCGAATTTAACACAATTGAGAAATACCTTAGGTGATGATAATCAACGTGTGAAATGGAGATCGAAGCAAAATTTAGATTTTGCATTCATAATGTCTTATGCACAAACAAAGGGAACGTTTTATGTTCAACTTGAAGATGATATTCTGGCGAAAAAAAATTTCATCACTACGATGAAAATGTATGCTCTGGAAAAAATTGGCCAGAAAGAAAATTGGTTTATGTTGGACTTTTGTCAACTAGGTTTTATAGGTAATTTCTCATGGATATACAAATCTATGTATGAACTTGATTGACCATTAATTTATATCTATATTTCATTGTATCTAGGTAAATTATTCAAGTCTGTGGATCTGCCTTGGCTGGTTCAATTTTTTCTCATGTTTTATAATACTAAACCTGTTGATTGGTTACTTGATAATCTGATTACCACAAAAGTTTGTGGTGTGGATAGTAGTACCGTAAATATCATTTTAATATCGATTGTTAGGTCAAATGCTTTGACTCTTATAATACTAAAAAAAAAATTTTTTATTGCAGAAAAATTGCAAAATAGCTAAAGCAGAATTATGGCGTCATTATGAACCTTCATTATTTCAACATATTGGCACTCACTCCTCCCTGAAAGGAAAAGTGCAAAAGTTAAAGGTATGATCGATGTACTTGTTAAAATCTTCAAAGAATCATCGAAAATAAAAATCTTATTTTCATTATTAAATATTTTTTAGGACAAGAAATTTGGAAAAACAATTTTACATTATCCTCACGAGAACCCCGATGCAACAGTGGAATCTCAAATTAAACCTTATAAAAGATATACATTGCTGAGGGCATATCGCGGTGAAACTTTTTTTTGGGGACTTTTACCGCGATCTGGCGACCATTTGCAGTTCAAGTTTTCACGACCAATTTACATTCAAAAATATTTATTCAAAAGTGGAAATGTAGAACATCCGTCAGACAAATTTTATGACACGACTGTTGAAGTGGCACCACAAGTTTTAAATTCAATAAATCGAAATAATAATAATGTAACAGAAGACGGTTATGTTGTGATTGGAAGATTTGATGATTTTGGAATTGCTCGAGGAGAAGTGGATACACATTTTGGAAAAATTTCTACATTGCGATTGACCGTTCACAGTGACAGTGAAAATTGGGCAATTCTATCTGAAATTCATATTGTAGAAAAAGACGAAAATAGGTAACAAGGATTGAAAATTGATGGAAAATATTATCGCCATTGAGTGCATTATTAAAATTTATAATTTGAGAAACTACCAAGCCTTTAATTACGGCAGTTACGATGTGAAATATAATTTAAGGATATCTTAAAGTGCCTGCCGGGTGGGAAACATTTTAGATTTCTGTAAATATACAATCAAATCTACAAAAGAAAGTTTTACCATAAAATCAACAAAATATATTTCTCACATTTAATTTTTCTGTTTACGAAATATTTATATATATATATATATATATATATATATATATTGGTGTTATAATGTAATATATACATGTGTATATAAATTTCTTCTGACGCATTTTATATTTAGATATATAACATTTGAAAATTATTATTCAAATTATACATATAAAATACATATAGATTACGATAATTCATGTGATGTCATAAAATAGTTTCTGTTAATTTTTTTGTTATTGTTGGGAGATTTATTTTTACAATAGTATATATAACATATAATATTCCCAAAAAATTTTATCTTAGCTTCCAATACAGTTTTTTGACTCCTTTGTGAATCAGGTATTATATCATTAGGAACAAAATATACTGCATTGAGTTTTGTTTAATATGAACAAGAAGAAAAATTTATTAAAATCATGTCAATGTTATGATTATTTTCAAACCATACAAGCGTATGAAAAAAAATCCATACGTAATGGATAATCATGCTATTTTAATACTTGATTAAAATTTTTATTATATGTATCTACTGAAATACATATAGCGATATTCAAGTGTAAATGAATTAATTGGTAATTTAACAATCAAGTTCTCATCGTGAGTTCCATGTTTTTTTTTTTATTTAGTTTCGTAAAATTATTATTAACATTTTGCGACTGAATCACATACAAAGTATAGTGAAAGAATAAAAAATAAAAATAAAAACTATACGTAGCTGTACATATATTAATTATTTTGAAAATGGGTCTATATTACAATAATAAATCATGGTATTTATTTTAACAGAATTTGAAAAATGCTCAAGAATTAAAATAATCATTCATCAATGACCCAATTAATGGTTCGTCAAAAAGCTCTTTACCATTTGCTATCAATAAATCTTATTGAAATACTTATAATTTACAACAATAGTTTTACATAAACACTATTATATACTACATTGAATGCTATATTCCAAATAAAAAATTTATTATTTACAACTCGTATAAAATCAAAAGAATATATATATGTGTAATTCAAATAAGTAAATATTTTATATAATTTATGTGATGAAATCTGAAAAGTGCAATCTAAAGAAAAATTTTAATTGAAATATACATTTATAAGTTATAAATATATATATATATATATATATATATACGAGAAAACTTATATTTAATAGATGTAATAATCTGTGTTGTATAATTTATGATGATCATCGTGAAGCTGAATGATACGGTGACCCACGATTTACTATCAATATCTTAAAATAATTATACATTCATAAACGTTTATGAATTGTATTATTGCACCAAAAATACTACATACTTGTATGTATTTTGTGCATTGAGCATATAATTTTGAACAACGTACAATGGCAAAAAAATTAATACTCATGATATTTAGAAAAAAAAAATCTAGCTCTTTTTGATAAAATTATTCAACTGTATACATGATGTTTTGCGAATGATGAAGATTATCTTAAAACAAATATCGTGAAAAAATAAATGAAAAATATTACATGAATTCGTGAAAAATTATCATACAAATTTCCAAGACATTTGAAGCTTCATATCAATCATGAAAAAAAAAATGAAAAAAAAAAAAAACAAAATATGATTGGAAAACTATTCACTGCTGAAAATTCTTTAATGGCCTGTTCTGACTAGACGTCGGGCATCAAAAGGGCCTAACCCTTCAATTCAGTAAGCGACACAATTCATATTTATTCAGAAAAGCCAATTATGACCTTCTTGTTAATAAAACTTTGAATGGAAGTGGACTCGCAGTTACACCATCTGCATACTCTGTTGTAGGATTTTCTTCTGCCGATACTACTGAGAATGTAAATGCTTGCAATAATGCCGCAGTGAATACAAAAATATTACTTTTTGCTAATACTTCACCCATACAATGGTGTTTACCTGTCGATATTATTTTAAATTGCATAAAAGAGCATAAAATACAGTGTTGCTTAAAGAAGTAAATTGATATATATAAAGAATATACTCACCAATACTAAATGGCATATATTGATCAGGAAGTAAAATATTACCCTTAGCGTCAATGAATCTTTCTGGTCGAAATATTTCGGGGTCATTCCAAAATTCATCCATCAAAATTCGGTTGAAATTGACCACGATCATTGTGTCCTGAATTATAAAGATATATGTGATGAGTTATTAAAAAAAAAAAAATATTAATAAATAATTAATTGTTCAATCAATCATGTACCTTAGGTATTCGGTATCCCATGATGGTTGTATCTTTCATAGCCCTGTGAGGAACATTCATTGTCCTCCCCATAAACATTCGTATTGATTCCAGAGTGATGGCATTCAGATATGTCATTCTAAAAAATAATACGCATTATTGCAAATGCATACATTTGTAAAGAAAAAAAAAAAATTATTGCATTAATTTTTACCGAGGTCGGTCGGACAGCGTTGGGAATCGATCTCGCCCAATGACACGATCAATTTCTTCTTGTGCTTTACGTTGAACATCTGGATACAGGACCAGATACAAGAAACAAAAATTCAAAGCTTTTGTAGTAGTTTCCGATCCTGCCATGAAAAGATCCACGCAAATTGCGAGTAATTGAGACTCTGAAATAATTATTTTCATCAATGGATTTATTAAATTATAATTAAATATTATTCAATCACTGTTGACTATTTAGATATTCACCGGAAAACGTTTCATCGTATGATTCCAATTGTAAAATTTTCAAATATGCATCCATTAAATCTTTCGGTATATCGGGATCAAAATTTTGTTTGTGATCATTGAGCTCATTCTGAAATAAATTTAATTTATCAAAACGAATTTATGTTACAATTAATAATAGTTAAATAGATAATTTACATTTAGAAATGCCCATAGTTCTCGATGAGTTTCCATAAATTTTTTATAGCCAGACGCTTCAGGTGCAATAAATCTCAAAATGGGAAAGTGACCGAACAAACAGCCAATCATATCCAACTCTTTTAACAAAGTCGTGAGAATTTTTTGCAAGTGATTGAGCTGTTTGTCGTCTTGTTTAAATCTTTTTCCTGCCATCATTCTCCAAAGTGTATTGAGAATGGGCACACCAAATACTTCATCCATTTGAATAATCATTTGGCTAGATTGTGTCATTTTTCGTACTTCGGCATAATCCTCTGCTTTCATGTACATATCTTCTATTTTAATAGACTTTGGTGAATTTTCGGACGGTATCGTTTTTAAATCCCAATTTTCAATACTTTTCTTCTTAATATTATTATCACTAAGACTATATATTTGCCCATTATTTTTAATATTATTATTGAAAATAGAATTATTTTTTTTCATATCTGAAGTTTTTTCCAAATGTTTTTTAAAATTATTTACTAAATACATTGCTTCTTCTTCAATCATCGCTGCCATATTATTTTTTCCAAAGCCAAAATCACGTAAGTGACGCAACACAAATCGTCGTTGCTCAATCCACAAAGTTCCATCGGTTACCAGTACACCTTTTAATAAAATTTTCATTGCAATATTTTTTACACATTGAAATAGGTATCAAGTCTTAATAAAAAATTTACCTAATCTCTTTCCAAATGTTCTCGCTTCGTATACCGGTCCAATGGGTCGTCCATCGCATTCTTCATTCATCAACATTGATTTCATACTTTCAAAATTATTTAGTACGACAATTTTATCTTTACCAATTTTCATACCGACAATTGGTCCATATTTTTCGGCAAGGGTTGTACAAGTTTTATGAAGATATCCAGTTTTTTTTCGGATTCGCGCTACCTCAATTGCACACCCAAGAATTGGCCACCATTTTGGTCCTAATTATCAAATAAATTATCATCGAATAATAAAAAAGAATAAAAAAATATATCTAATAAACTGTTGTACTACAATTTTAGTTTAATTACCTGGTGGATATCCTTTTGGTTTTAATGTACCAAGATACAGTAGTAACAAAACAAGAACAATTATTAAAACAGATGGTGGAATCATTCTGAAAAAATGATTGAAATATATTCTATTGAAACTAAAAAATATGAAAATTGTTGAAATTAAAATTTATGGTATCGTATCAGTATACACTCAACATGAGCACGTACTTTATTTAGGGAAAAAATATTCAAGTTTTTCTTGAGTGGCGAGTGGATTTTGCGCAACATGAGTGTGTATAACTTTTGCACGACAAGCATACTGTATTATCACGGGGTCGAGCTTATCCGCACAAAAAGAAAGTGAAACGACCGCGATCTTATAGGAGAAAGTTGCTTACGGAAGGTGCAACATACACGGTTAGTTAATCGCACAAGTACCATATTCTCCATAATAATCCACATTTCCTTATGTAATAACTCATTACAACAAATTTTGTAAAATACGCAATGTGATTCAAAGAGTACACGATTGTATACGATTTAATATGAAGCCGAAAATCAATGTTCATTTCAATTTCTTATTTAATAATTATTAAGATAATAAATTATGAGTGAAGATAAATTTTGTTATATTTTATATATCCTATAATAAGATTAATGCCATAAAATTTGTTTAATCAACACGTGATTAATGTAAAAATTAGTATTAAAAACAAAGTAATAATGAAAAAATAAAAACGTACCTAATCACATACGAAATACTGTCGTACATAACGTAAGTGAAACTGCGTGGCGAGCTCGTCCCGAAGCGGCTTTTAAATCTTCGGGGTACACATTAATGAATAGTGTCCCTCCATAAACAGGAGGGAGAATGCAGCGCCGTATTTATTCTCACATTCACTTTTTACCCTATTTTATAGCAATTGGAGTGTAGACGCGCGACGCGAATATATCAATAACTAACACGCAATATCTTCAACTTGCTTCAAGTAATTATTTATATTGAAACGATTAATAATTTTATTACAATCTATAAAAGTCATTATTTTATTCAAATATTTTATTCATACGAGGCCAGTTAATGGCATCGACACTGAATAACAAGATTTTTCATTTTTCATTTTTTATAAATTCATCATTATGATCATCGATGCAACAGTAGAAATACTCGATTATATTAGCAACATCATTCTTCCTTGTTTTTATCTATTTTGATTGGTAGGCGATCACCCCACCAACTTGCCTTTGCGCAACGGTATAGTGGCCTACGAACAATACCAAATAAATTAGAAATTTATATTTAAAAAAAAAAAAAAAAATGAGATGCTATAAATAGAATTAAAAAATTTATATTGACCGTTCATGTTTTCCTTTTGAAAAAATTATCTCTTGCAATTTCCCTGCATCCGTACACATTCTGCATATCGTATGACCAGAACGAACGAGCACCGGTTTTACTATTCTCGGCCATTGATCTTTTTCTTTTCGTGAAGATCCTAATTTAATTTTTCCGTATATTTAATAATATAAAAATTTATGAAAGAGATAATCTATAAACAGGATATTTCCAATACCTTTTTTAAATACAATATATGTATATTTTTCTTTTTGTGCTATTAACTTTCCATCAAACGCTAATTGGAAATAATGTGATTCGAATTTACAAGGGTCATTACTAATTAAAGGTTGCGGACATTCCATTTCATGTGGACACTAAAAAAAAAAATAATAATAATTACATTATTTTATAATGAAGAAATATTAATTTTAGATAATTTTTTGAATATTTACCGGAGAAAAAATGAATGCTTCATATTGTGGATCTTTTTTTTTCCGAGCATTTATCAATTGAATAAGATAATCTCTCGCTTCCGATAATATCTATCGAATCATAGATAAATTTGAATATTAAATAATCATTTTTCAATATATTTTCTAACATTTTGTGTATCATCGACAAACCTGAAACCCTCCTTTAGTACCATATTCCATAATCACTAAATACTTTTCAGTTTTTTGCCACAAATTCGTAAGAACATCTATTCGCGTTTTTCTGTTTGGAAGTTCCATCAAACTGAACGAACTAACCACAATATCAAATTTGGGCTAGATCCATTAAATAATAAAGAAAAAAGTCATTGCATGAATATTATTTTATAATTTACATTCGAATCTTACCACTGAAGCGATAGGTAAAAATTGACGATGGAAAGTCACACTCTGAATTGCTGGATTTGCATATTTCATAATATTTTCTGCTATTTCATTGATTTCTGATGATATATCTACGCACATTCGTTCTTTCAATGAATTATGCCATAATTCAGATGCCACCCTATTTATCAGAGAAAGAAAAAAAAATATATATATATATATATATATTATCAAGAGCCTACTTTGTTTTTCGAAAAAATAAATAAATAAATAAAATTTACTACTATACTTACCACGAAACAGTTCCAATACCAGAACCGAAATCCAATAATGTTCTGGGCCGGAAATCTTTGTCACGCGATTGAATTTCTTTCATAGTCTTGTATAAAATGGCATAATTTTGCACACCTCTTGCCAACATATACATTAAACCCCTATATGTATCATATTGAATTGCTGCCCAAGGTCTCACGTGTGTTGCTAACATTTTCAATGTTTCATTGTGAATTATTGGTGAAAGATTATCCAGTTCTGTGTCCACAAGAGTTTCCTCATCTATGTTCTGCTCTATAGATTGTCTTATATCCAAATATTTTGATGAAAAGGTGTCTGCTTCAAGTGGTGGCAATCTACCATTTAAATATCGATACAAATCCTCAGCATCTTTGTTGATTATTTTATGTGGATAATCTATCCAATGAAATTCAAGTAAACAATTATTATTTATACTTTTTGATTGCATCAATAAAATTAATAGATACCTTCTAATGCACCAGCCATCGCTTTAATAATCCATTTTGGTAATTGTATTGTCGCTTTATGAACTCTACCTTCATGTTTACGTGGCTTCAGTACATTTTCCTTGACAGACTCGCTAATATCCTTGTTTAATTCTACTACAGGTTTTGTTTTATTTTGCGTTGCACACTGAAAACAAACCGATTATTAGTTGATTATTTTTCATGTTCCTTTTCAAAATAAACAACTCGAATTTACTTTGCGTGTTGAAAATCTCAAAGGGATATAAATTTTTTTCAACATTTTTATTCCTTATCGTAATAATCAAAGTATATTATATCAATACATTGTTATGCGTAAACAACTCTTTGAACATTTATATTTTGTTGTATTTTTTTTTCTTATTATAAAATCTCGTCCACATGTTAAAACTTATGCTGTTTATAGGTTAACCTAAATCATATGTAGTCGATTTGAGAAAGTTTTAAATTTATCATTTGCAATTTTACCTTTTGTCGTTATATTACTTCCATTATTTTTAATCTACCTTATCGATTTAGATATATAATTACATCAAAAAAATGGCGCGAAAACAGTGAATATTATTATAATATAATAATACAAGACCCGCATAAGTAAAATCTTCTATTTAGAATTTATATGATCAATTAAATAATATTAAAGTACTATGAAACAAAATAGTCTTATTCATTTCAAAATTATTTTATAAAAACATATATTACTAGTAGCAAATTTATTGTACTATGTTAAAGAAAATATTTTATTGTAAGGAATTAAATTTCTCATCATTTTGCCATTTCGACTAGGAAAAATAGCTTTCGAGTATGTTATCATGCATTTATTATCATCGCCTACGACATTTCATCGCTGTATGGCAAGTACGTATTTCTCTATACTAAAACAGGAAATTATCGTATAATTGCGGTTTTTCATTATATTTACTGTTCTATACTACATATATATTTCATCTATTAATTAATTACAGTTGTTTTTTATATTTATGTAGGGGAAATCATTATCACAAGGATATTCATATTTCTAAAACTGATAACAAAATCAATCCTAATTCAGTGTTTATACCCGTCATAGTAAAATAAATTTTCATGTAGTAGAAGCTAAGGTACATTGTGTAACACAAGCACCCACTCTCATCGACTCAACAGTTCAACATACACAACTTGGGTATTGATTGTCTTTTGTTGCTCAAATATGTTGAACGCGCAAGTCCAACCAGTCTGTCAGATGAATGACGCGCTCTTGTATGAAGTGGAGGATCGTTGGCAATCAAGGCGTGAATCAAACCAGCTGTAGACGTTTGTTTCCACCTGGATTTGTGTCGCGAATATGAAATCTCAGCCTTCAACTTGTGGACTCTTTATCTTATTCATCATTCTCCTCGTTAGTCTCACCACCGGTGAACTTGAATTATATCAAGGTAAGGTAGCACACATATATATATATATATATGTGTAATACGTATTTGCGTATTTTGTTGAAGCTGTATGTCTTATTTTTATATATAGTTGCAATTAATATGCCTAAAACGTAATTAGAATCGTTTTTAAAAGTAAACATTAATTTTATGTATATTAAATTTAACATCAATATCACAAGTGTATATAACTATTTAATTAATATACTTGAACATTTGTTTTTATTGTTGCAATATGGTAATGTCGCATATTTTATATTAAACGGAATTCCTGCGCAACGTGAGATAACTTTTGTCATGGGCAGACAATCAAATTGCCTGAGTACTGTACAGTTGATAAAAATTGCATTTATAAGGTTGGAATATGACGTATGAGGGTATATTTATTTTCTAACTATATATCATAATCAGTTTGTTATTATTGAAATTTTAAATGCATGACATTTCAATATTATTCTACATGTATCATACAATTACTTTGTTTTTTTTTCCACTATCTCGTTGGAAAGTACATATAAATGTGGGTGAACCGTTGCAGGGGGAAAAAAAAATAATAATAACTAAATCGGCTGAAATTTATAATGGATATTTATATATTGTGTAAATATATTGATGAACGTTTAAGTGAGTGTGAGTGTGTTATATGCAACAGATTGTTGGCTTATTGATACTAGCGAGCCATACGGACTAATCCCAATTCTTAATCCTCATTAATATTATCACACAACTGAATATAGCGTGGACTGTTCAAACTAATTAAAAGTTATCATTAATTTTTTTTAATTTTATTTTCCATTGAATTTGCATGCTCACTTTTTTTTTTTTTTTTTTTTTTTTTTTTCATGATATAAAATATATATTTTAATTAATTTTGGTATTTACAGATGTTGAATCAGAGCCATTAACGGACGAAAGTTTTAAAACTTTAAAACGAATTTTGAAATTCGGAAATCATCAACATGGAATACATCAAACTCGTGCAATATCCAACACGTATTCGCATGATTATGACGAATACTTGCCTAATTACACACCAAAAAAACAGAAGACAGTTGTTGAAATGTTATTTGAAAGTCCACGATTTTTAGAAATGTTACAGAAAAATAAGTTGAGAAATATAAATTATCAACAACGACCTGACTACGATATCTTAAATAATTATCCTCGATCTATTGTCGAGCGAGAACGTTCCTATGTCAATTTAGAATCTCCATCCAAATTTTATGAATATCCTAATGTCAATATACCATACCCAGAAAGCAATGTGAATGAAAAAATGTATTTTAGCCACATTCCCGCACGAATGACTCATTTGAATTGGAACAATTTTGAAGATAATTTAGCAGATGCTTCATCAGCAAGAGTGAAAGATGAAATGATTGAATCACACATATCAAAATCAAAAAATATAATGAAAATAAATCCAATGCTGAATTTATCACAAAAATCTAATGAACCGGAATTTTCTTATCAGTTTGAGGAGCCTTCAATAAATGCTTATGATACATTCGGTATAAAACCAAATGATCCACGCTATTATGAAGATGATAGTATACTAAGCAACAGAAATGTCAAACAAATGATATCGAATAATAAAAATTCTCATACTACTGAAGTTGAAAACGAGAAAAAGATAATAGATGAAGATAATACAAAAATCATTTCTCATCTCGATTCTGCTGACTCAATGAACAATAAATTCTCACACTTTCGGAGTATGATGCCTGAGCCGCAAAGACGAACCGATCAAGAAGCAGTTGTAACTTCATCTGCAATTTATAAAGTGAATAACGACGTTTATTTCATTGGTTGGTCATTCAATTGAATTCAGATGGTTCTCTCAAAGAATGAAAAAATTGTGATTTTAATTTTTATCCTTATATTTTAGCCATCGTTGCCGGCTGCAGTGCAGCTGCGATGTTTGCTTTAGTTCTTATTAGTTTAACTTGGTGCAGGTAAAGTTATACATTGAAATAATTGGAAATAAAATACAAACAAAATTAATATAAATGAGTATACGTAAATTTTTATTAGACTGCAACGTGGTGCAAAAGCAGCTGCAGACATCGATTATCCAGCATACGGTGTTACTGGACCAAACAAAGACATTTCCCCATCTGGAGATCAGAGATTGGCTCATTCTGCTCAGATGTATCATTTTCAACATCAGAAGCAGCAAATAATTGCAATGGAAAAGTGTGTAATTACTTTCTAAAAATTATATGATTTTATTTTTTTAATGAAAATACGTGATGAATACGTATGTCAAATTTCTGCATTAGAACTACTGCTGCACGTGAACCTGGTTCCGTGTCTGAAGCTGAAAGTGACGAGGAGAATGAAGAAGGCGATTACACCGTGTATGAATGCCCAGGTCTTGCACCAGTAAGTCCATAAAATCTATATTCAATAAGGATATTGAACGGTGTTAATTTTAATTATTATATTTGTCAAAAGGCCGGTGAAATGGAAGTGAAAAATCCATTATTTCACGATGATCCAACTCCTACGACACCGTCCCAAAATCATAAAGAAACGGATCACTCTAAACAGTAGCGTGAATAAAATAGAAGTGAAAATTTATAAAAGCGTATGGATTGATTTGAAATAGATAATTTCAACTTCAAATAACTTCCTTGGGTACTTAGCTCACTTTTAAAGTATCATATCTAAAATATTCTATATACACACATATATATATATATATATATATATATATATGTATATTTATACATACGTATATATAAGATATACACCCATATAATTTTACTGTTTGTATAAATTATTGCGATACATTCGCTCAACGTAAAACTGAGCATGTCAACTAGGCAAAAAAAAAGTGCAAAACTTTTTTTAATCGTGAGAATTTAAATAATATATTTATAACAAAAAGTTTTAATAATAACTGATTTATTGTTATCGATTTATTGCTATCGATAATTCAAAATATTGTGGAGTTTTTCCTCGAAATGAGATATATTACGTAATTATCATCAAGTATGCGCCCATAAATAAGCAACCGAACGTAAAAAAAAAAAAAAAATTTTACTTGGCTTTTTTTTTTCCAAAAATTTCCATTTTTATAATTTTTTTAATGTTTGTGGTTTTTTTTTATTGCGTTACTTCACAACTACATCAATATATAGGGGCAGTAAAAAAAAAATAATACACAAATATAAAGTGTATAATAGTAAAATTTTATCTCGACCAATATTAATTACGAAAAATTTAGAAAAAAAAAAGTGTATAAATATGAAAGTAGATAATTTGTGAATCAAGTTCTTTCATATACTGCGCTGTGTATGGATATCATTCTACACCTATCCATAATATATAATGTATTCGGAATTAATATAGTCATCCAATACACAGATCTACATATACATATGTATATCAAACGCTTTATGTACAAATGGGAATTTTATTGTCGAACATTCCGTTCGCCCACCATTAAATAAGTACATTCGACATTTTAATTAATCAATTCTTTCTGGGTGCTTCCACGAATAAATAAAATTTCGTCATCAAGCTTTAACTACATACATACAGATATACCTTTATATATTTCTTTTATTCATTAATTAAAGTAAATAGAAGCATCGCAACAATATTATTAATCAACCGCCCGCATAAGTTCTTATGCTATGAGGGGATTTTACTCCAAATTCATGATACTAAATAACACTTTTTCCTTTGTATAATTTCTATATTATTCATTATCAAGTGTGTATAAATTAGAAGGAAATATATCTTCTAATTATATTTACTTTATCTTATATAATATATATAAACCGAGGCTTCAACAGAATAGAATGTCATGCTGGCCAAAGACGTAACTATTTTAGCTAACGCTGTATGGTCTCAATTATATAAACGGATGTCTATAATTGTATTTAGATAATTCTATATAATTTTATAGCTGAACAGATAGAATTCTATATTCAAAAATATTTATTGAATAAAGAAAATATTTTAGCATAAATATGAAAAACAAAAAAAAAAAAATTATATTGATGTTGTATCGTTATCATCAGATTAAATTATTCTATCACGCTCAAGCGCTAGTCTGTACTCAATTTGAATGTTTATTTACATTAAGTTGAAATCGTAAATGATTTGAATTATAATGCGGACAATCGATGAATAGAAATTTAAGATGTGGTATCGCAACTGTCAACATGACATTATCAATACAGCTTTATCGAAACGATACAAAAATTTACAGCATTTTTCATTTTTTATATTTTTTTTCGTCACTTGTAAAATATATAAACCGACGCTATTATAATATATCAAAATTTCTGGAAACCAAAGACAGTGTGTGCTGACGGTACATATGTATATTATGAACATTGATTTATTTTAGTAAATAAATGATTTATTTTATAAATGGTATCATCAATAAAAGTAATTTTTGTTTCCTCTCTTAAATTGTTTCATTGATTTTTTTTTTTTTTTTTTTTTAGAAATTTATTAATCATAGCATCAGATGACATAGAAAATTAAACAACAGCTTTCTGCTGCATCACTTGCTACATTCACACAAATCGTGAATAAGTAATTGAATCTCAAACATAATACATATAACAAATCAAAAATATATCTGAAATTTATCATGTACATAGTACCCCTGATAAATTGTGTTGAGAAAAAAAAAAAAAAAAAAAAAAAAAAAAAAAAAATTAGTGAACATTGTGAATATTAGCCATTTTCTTCAACTCTTGAACCAAATGTTTATTATACATTTTGTAATTTATTTTTTCACAATCTTGAACTGTTCCTCTCAATTTAGCTTCATCCTGCATAAATTAATTAATTGATTAATTAATAATAAAATATTACATATTGGAAACGTATTAAAAATACATACATTATATGTTTCCACTCGATTTCGTATTTTGAAAATGAATGAAGTAAATGCCATTTTCGCAAATTTATCATTATACTCATCTGGATGCTTTTCATTCAATTCACCAAGATTTTGAGCACTCATGCCCAACATTTTTTCACCCTCCTCGCCAAATGCAGTGACCCATTGATTACCACTCCAGTCTGTGATGCTCATCTTAAAAAATTATTCATTAAAATAGATTATGCATTATCAAAATATCAATTCTTTATTTTTTACTTACATTTGTTAATAAACGATATCTAAAGTTTGGATATTCTCGAGCACATTTTTCACAACGGAACATATCATTTTCATGATCAATAACCTAAATAAATGAATAAGATGTTATCAGAATATAAACTATTGATTTAATAACAAAAAAATAGTTACCTTCTTTTTGCATGTTTCGGTGGGACATGATTTATACAGTGCACGCTCACCGCGAATCATATTGATGGTAGCTTTGCACATAAATGATTGGGAATTATCAGTAGATCCGATACTTATTTCATTTGCTTCACTCAAAAGCATCCAATCGGCATTCAAGCCTCCACCAGTCTTGGAGAGTGATTTTGATTCTTGGGATTTACCTACAGTATTATACCATCCACGAAGCCTGCATTTATTTTTTCATATATTGTTATTCATATAAATAAAATATAATCAAATGAGAAATTTTGCAAAAATAAATTTTAAATAACATGTACCTGTGGGCTTCAGGCATATCAGGATCTATTTGTAAAATTGAAGTAGACACTAAGGACAAATTTTTCCCATTATTAAATTCACCAATACGGACGCCCTTAACCGCGATAACTGGATTATTTGATGCATCGAATTTTTCGGCTTGAGTACCCCATAAAGTAAGAGTTACCTAGAACATCAACGACATATCGTATGAAATTTATACAATTCTTATTTTCAAAAAAGTATGTGAATATTTATGTTATAATTACTGATAAATCACTCATGTCGACAAGTGTCACATCACGTTTTCGTAATTCTCGACCAGTTGCACGTGCTGTAAGTGACTGTACATCGTCAGCTGATTTCACAATTGCTAAGACATCTGAAAAAAAAAACTTAATTATTTCAAGCTTAATGTAAAAAAAAATAAAAAAAATATAGGCATTTAAAAAAATAATCTAACCGATAATATCATTTTTTTGACGATTCTCAATTTCATTGATTGGTACGAAATTGAATGTAATCTCAGGAACATCATCAGTTTCATCAAGGCATGGAGCAATTTCAGAGTCACCAGTCAATGTTAATTCATATTCATTGTTGGTATTATTGAATGCTTTGTTGGCTGTTTTTAATTGACCACGAGAAACATAATAAACCTTGCCAACCTATAAAGAAATTTATTTAATAGAATGATGGGAATAAAAAATTCAAACATGAGCAAGAAATAAAAAATTCAATATTACCTCAATGGTCTCGTAGAAGCGATCGACCTGATCGGTAAATGCTGTACATCTTATTTCTCCACTTTCATCAACCAGAGTCATATTAAAAAGTTTCCCTTCACCACGAGAATTACTCCAGAACCTGATATCGGATTTGTTAGCAATTCTAACTTTAATTACCCATCTAAAAATATACATTATTATAGTTAAATTATGGTTATTTTATAGTAAAAAATCAATGAAATATAAAATTACGATACTAACTTATTTTGATAAGGACTTAATGCGGCAATTGGTGTGGTGATTATTTCAGCACCTGAGGTTATAGATTCATTCAATCGTTTTTTCACATCTATATAAAAAAAATGAATATTATTTTTGATTAAACAATTTTTCAGGAAATAAAATATTATTTATCGTATCAATACTTACAACCAGAAGTTGAATTAGTGCCAGGACGCTTAGCAACCTGTGCAGTTTGAGCTATATTTGCTGTACCAGCAGCATTATCATTGGAAGTAGTTGCGCCTCCTCCTGACTTATCAATGTGTACTGGATTTCCTATTTTTCCTGGGACTTCACTGCCTGGAACTTTTATTTCAATATCCAATACGACCATTATTTTTCTATTGGTAAAAATAAAATTGATTAGTATCATTGTTATAAATTCTCATTATATTCATACACATGCCTTGGCTTTCCGGCGTTATTGGCATTGCTTAATGCGTATCTACCGATCTCAACAATTGAATTTTCTGTTAATTCATCATTTTTAACCATATAATTCAATTGTGTTGCTAGCATTGTAAAAGAAGTAATTGTCACACCGTCAGAAAGGAGAAGCCTGTAACGTTCACTATCAGTACTTGTCAATCTTTTGGTTCCCTATAAATAAATGATAAAACATGACATATCGAAAACATCATAAATACATGTAGAAAATATCATTAAATAAAAAATCTTACTAATACTTGAAGAACTGGCTTCACAACTTCGACTCCCCGAATTATATCCTATGACAAATATACAAAATATTAGGAATATACGTACTTGATGATTATGAATATGGCTAACCAACTTACGGCCAATGCTCCTGTTGTAAGTGGAATCATTTTAATTATGTGCAATATCAAAGAAATAATTTTTCACTCGTATGCTATTCAGTTTGAATTAGCACGCATTTGTTAATCACAAATTTTATTGTTCAACTACAAAATAATATATGTTTATTTTATTCTTCAATTGCTGAAAACGTACAGCTTATAACGTCGTTACAAACAGAATAAAGCGTTATATATAGGTATACACCAATAGTGTGAGTACCACGAATTCCCGCCATTTGCTAGCACTGCTATACTCTTTTTCTTCATTGGTCAATTATTTATTTTATATGTAAACAACTATTTTTCCACAATAGAGACTAAGGAGAAGATATTCGAGTATATTTTTCTTTATATGGTTGAATATTTTGAAAACGATATGAATACTCAATTCTTTTGGAAGATGCCGTACAATTTTTGAAAATACATCCGTTTTCTTTGATTATTATGTAATCAAATATCGGTCTATTGTCATATTCAAGTTGAATAGTTATCTGCTTATACAAAGTTGGTACGACTTGAAATCTGTTTCACGACAATTTTATGGATAATTTGTTTCTTAGCGCTACCTACATACCGACATTTTTAGTTCCTCTCAGATGAGGGCGTTTTCACGTCGGAGTTCGGCTATGACTCCCGTTTCGCCTTAACTGTCATTTTATTATATTGTTGAAATACACTTATATATTG
This sequence comes from Dinocampus coccinellae, assembly GCA_963920625.1. Taxonomy (NCBI): domain Eukaryota; kingdom Metazoa; phylum Arthropoda; class Insecta; order Hymenoptera; family Braconidae; genus Dinocampus; species Dinocampus coccinellae. The sequence goes on from OY987186.1 coordinate 11,693,427, forward strand.
TCAAAATATAACCCAAAAATTTCTTACTTGACATATTCAATTTATCTTCTCATATCTGTTATTCTACCAAACTATTAATTTATCGTATTTTTATATTATTATCAATCATGGACCTATCAAAAACGCCTAATGATAAAAAATTATATATTTGCAGATGGTATTTTCGTGGTATGTAATAAGATACAGTGGAAATTTATTGTTTATACTCATTATTTATTTATATTATTTTAGTGGGTTTTGCTGCATTACCATTTTTATGGGCTATCAATAGTATTTGGTTCTTCAAAGAAGCATTCTGTGTCCCACAATATGAAGAACAAAAGCAAATAAAAAAATGTAAAATCATTCATATAATATTATAAAAAATATGATTTACATAGATAGATTCTCAAATTTTTTTCTTTTTTTTAAATTTCAGATGTTATATTTTCTGGTATTGGTGCTACGTTATGGGCAGCAATACTTTTATCATGGATCGTGACTTTCCAAACCCAAAGAGCCGCATGGGGTGAATTTGCAGATTCAATTAGTTATATTATACCAGAAGGTATTCCTTAAAGTCGTAAATAAAATAAATAATAAATAAACATGTCTTATTAAAAAATATTTAATATAGTGTCCCTTACACATTTATAATTATTTCCAAATACATTTTTATATTCTATGTCTTGTAAAATACTTTGTGGCGATATATATATATATATATATACTTTGAAAAAAATGCAAAACACTCGGAAAAATATATAATTATTAAAAATAATTTCAACAAATTCAGGCGACTAACCGCCTTTGTCGGTACAGTCGTATTTCTCTATATACTAATCGTGATAGTAATAATAATGCTATGAGATCAGATACCATGAGCATATAAAATACATTGTGCCATCCATACCATCGTGACACAATGCCCGCTAATAATGGACCCACAGCAGCTCCAATACTGCCAGTACCGTCTATAATGGCTGTAACGGTAGCCAATGCTTTTGAATTATTACCAAGACTCGGATGTGTTCCAAGTTCAGCTGATACTGTTGTTGTAATTAATGAATATGGACCATTTACGAGTGCACCAGTGAGCATCAACAAACAAATATTGAGAACAAAACCCGAACTTCCAACGTAATCATAAATAAATAGCTGTAATAAATTAAAAATATTATTTTACATTGTTTGCACTCAAATTAATTTTATTTGTTGAACTCATTTGTCGACGATACGAACCATCGGTATTGCCATTATTAACATTATTGTGCATGTCAAAGCACTCATACCACTGTAATCTGTTAATATGCCTGCAATAATTGCACCAATAATTCCACCAACGTCGAATACCGTCGAAATATTGGCACTAAACGTGGCATTATAATTCGCTGATAATGTGAGAAAAAAAAAATAATAATAATAATAATAATGAATTGTTTGTTATTCAGTGATCTAGATTAACTAAATAAAAAAATTATTCGTGCTACTCACTCGCCGATTTGATGTACAATGGTAACCAGTAGAGAAATGTATAACTCACAAGTTTGGCAAAAAATAATGAAAATGAAAATTCTAAAACACCAGGAATTCTCAAGGCACCGGCAAATCCAATGGCTTTTTCCCCATCAATATTTTGAGTGAGTCTTTTAACAGGTAGCATAGGGCTCATTTCAGATCGTGATATTTCATCATCATCCTTTTAATAAAAAATTTAGTTAACTTGTTGCATATTATAAAAATTGTAAATATTCAAATTAATACTTAGAAAATATTTGAAAAATACATTACTAATTAAATTATAAAATGATGAGAATATTAAATGCATGCACTTACAAGATTATTTACATGCTTGCATGAAGGACCGCGGTAGATGATGTGCTGTTGTAAATTAAATTATTAACAAGCTATTACGTTTCATTATGCGAATTATTTGTATTAAGCACCAGAAATATATAGGCTAAATTATGCTAGCAAAGGTGATTAAAAATAAAATAAAATAATTTCATTATATTCAAATTAAAGCGGATTATACGTAAACTAAAAAATTAAATTAAATTATTTGACATTGTGAACAGTTATTTATTATTTTTTTTTCCTATATAAACTCACGTCGTCATCATCATCGTCACCGTTCACCGCATGCGATTCAACCTCATCTCTGCCACCTTCATCTGAACTGTTCGTCGCATTAATTGCTCTGTATTCCAATAATTTCGGTGATATACAACCAACGTCTGTTGGATTTGGAGCAAGAAAGAGAAAAATAATAAAACCCGCTATGCACATAAGAATTCCAGGTACAATAAAACTTCGACTCCAATCAACTTCAACGTATTTTGCTGCAATTAAATTTCCAAATATATTTCCTAATGATGTATGAGAATTCCACACTCCAAATATCAATCCTCGTTTTCCTTTTTCAAACCAATTTCCAACAACTGTTACAACACCAGGCCATCCAGTTGTTTGAACCACTCCACCAAATGCCTATGTAAATCAATCAATACATTTGTTTTCAAATAAATATCTACATGCAATCCAGGTTGAATAAATATAAGATTATGATTCATTTTAATTACTTGTACTGCAATGAAATACCACAGACTGTGAATATCATAAGTCTTAGCAATACCAAATAGATAACATGATATGCCAGATGTCATCATTCCAAGCGACAGAAAATACCGTAGATTAACACGTTCTGCTACAAATCCACTTAATAAAAAGAAATAACAAAAGTTTTAATATACAAATGTTTCCTTGATGCAGTAGAAATAATAGCTTACATGAAATTTTCACCTGAGAAACATTGCCGCAGCATAAGCAATTAAAAATGCTGAATCTAAGATACCTAGCAGCGCCGAAGCGTCATCAGTATCTAAAAGAATTATTCAAATTTCAATAAATGTAAAAAAATATCACACATTCAACTGTGTATATTTGATACTTACCAAATGGTGCCCAATCACACCATGAATCACGATTTTTATCATTTATTATAATATCTGATGGTGGTGTTACTGTACTACAATTAAAATTCAATACATTTTTCACAACTGATATAGGCTTTCGTGACATATGATAGGACATATACGCTAAATAAGTTAGGCCCAATACTGCTCCTTTGTGCCATGTTAAATTATTCATGCTCCTATTTGAGCAACATTTTCCCGATATCCAATTGATCAATCTGATACCCCATGGTGCATCCACTGACGTGAGGACCATTTTTATATATATAATTTTTTTTTATCACGAATGTAATATTTATTTTTCTTTGGTATTGTCAATAATGACCAGACGCATTTTAAAAATTTATAATTCTAATGATTATGCTATTTGATAATATTTAGAAATTTAATTTTTTTTTTTTTTTTTTTTTTTTGCACTCGGTATGAATTTGGCAAGTATTAAAATATAACAGTATAAAATATTGAATCACAATGAATTTTGTCTGAAACAAGAAGAATGAAATGTATGAATCACTTTATATATCGGACTCCAGACTGTAAAAATAACATCACAGATAATATATGCATACTTTACTTTTTGTATAAATGCAGAGAAAACCTTGAATTGTTATTATTTAGCACAGGGATGCATCTTACTCAATGTAAAACAAAACATTATAAAACTACAAAACAATTTTAAAAATGAGTAAAAAAAAAAAAAAAATTGACTATCTAATGCGGCTACGCGTGGTAGCCAAATACACGACATATGCCATGTTTCAATGTATATTCTAATCCATTAGTGAGTGAAGGCCATTAATAAATAATGCATATACATATGTGCATATGTTTTTGTTTGATAAATCTGTGAGAGACTTTTATGAACACCCAAGAGTGGAAAATACGTCTCTCCGCGCGAAAACGTTACTTGTAGCGCCACATGTGTAATATCCGCGTTATAACAAACTAATTATACCGCGAAAAATATGTTATCAGGAAATTTATATATATTTACATATTAACAATTGTTGTTTTTATTTTTTATTATAAAACATCATATGAATAACAATATATAACAACAAATTGAATATGATATTTTTATTTATATTTTTTATTAATATAAAAATTTTTTTTTGTCAATTATTTTGAGAATCGTTTTTTCTTTTTTTGTTTTTTATCATCGAATGGTTCAATAGTAGTGTCATCGAGTGTTGAATTCAAACGTTTTTCTCCACTTTTTACAGATATCAATGATTTGGTACCTTTAGATTTGAGAACATTACTCCATTCCTCCTCGGATCCTTTTATTGCATATTGATTTAAATTTTCATTTTTCAATTTCTGTAATTCTTTTTTTTGCTTCTTCATTAGTTCTTGTGCCGTAGCTTCGAGTTCTTTCTGCATACTCTGTCCATTTGTTACATCAACTTGAATACCATCATTAACACCATCCACATTAAAAATTGTCTTCTCAATATAATCCTCAGCAATACCATTTAAATATTGAACTGATTTACGTATACTTTGATTAAATAGAGCGAGCAATTGAGATGCCGAAATATTCAACTCGTCTGCCACTTTATCAACTGTTTTATGCTGTAATCCTAGACCAAGTAAAATAGCTGTTTGGCCCGGTGAAAAATGAGTATCACCCATTAAATTTTCAAAATATAATTTTGCTATTGTTGATACTGATGACAAAATCAAATGATAATCAACCATATTATTACTATATTTTTTTAACAATCGAAATTCACGTGGGGTAAATTCATCGTCTAATTTTTGTTTAGTGATTTTAGTATTTGGAATTTTGAAAGCTTTATTTGTTAATAGACTTAATGTCAAAGATGGAGCATACGATGAAAATTCACGTGATAACGATTTGATAAATTCACGTCGAAAATCTTTCCAATATGATTCTAACCATTCACATTTTTCATTTTCATCATCAATATTAATTTTTTTCAACATAATACATGAATATTCACCAGTTATATCATTTGTCGTTGTTCTCATATAAACCGGAACAAAATTTGATCTTTTCCAAAACTTCAATAGTGGCTCTGTCAAACCGAATGATACACCAATATAGTCCAATTGTTCTGGTCGTCGTTCAGTTAATTTAACAAGTAGAGGAGGTAACGAAGCTCGTGGTTCAATTCTCTCTTCTAACAAGTCCACATTTTCTTCAATAACCTGTTCTATTTCAGCTGCTACTTCCTCTACATTATCATTATCAATATTCGGTATTTTCATTTCATAATATTGTTTAAGAAGTTCTAGTGCCCGACTACCATATCCCATAGCACAATAATCCGGATGCGTTGCTATTCGTACAACACGGGCACCAGCCAACTGTGGAAAATTACTGTCATCATGATATTGCGCCAATGTCCATGGTATCAAATCACCCGCGGCACGTCGTCCTCTACCGAATCCATTGTCAATAGTATTTTTACTCAATTCACCCTCTAAACAAACTTGAATAACTACCAAAATTTCTGGAAGCGCTTTGTGATCCTTATTAACGGGACCTAATAAACAAAATAAATGGTGTGCAGGCGCATCCGACATCATCTGCAAATCATTTGGACTATTTTTATAATGGGATGCCACATAAAGTGCAACAAGACGTTGCAAAAACAATTCCGATGCTTTATGATATGAAAATAGTGTATCTCTATTGATATAATATAATTGGCATGCATCTGGTGGTGGACATCCTGATAAAATGGGTGCATGAGTCATTACATCAAGACAAAGAAGATTTGTTAGCCACTCCTCAACTTTATCACCTGGATTATATCGAATTGATTCATCGAGAGTAAGTTCATACAATTGCCGTCCAAATACTGTAGATTTTTCAGACTTTAGAGCTTTAGTTGTATCCGTTTTATCATGACTGTTTGAACTTGCTGCTTGTGTTCTTAATTGTTGTAATAATTTTAATGACAACGAACGTCCCGTACCTTCATAACCATTTATTGTTGATGATAAAAACACAAGATATGGCCCGAGCATGGCTTTAACGTATGGCAACGGTATTGCAGCTGCCTCATCAATTACCAATAGCTCAGCTTGACTTAATTTATGAGCATCCGTTGGATGAATATATTGAATTGTTTGTCGATGATCACGAGAAACATCAATTCGAACAATAGCTTTATTAAATTCAGGATTGGTAGATTCCCGAAGATCATAATCATGACGTTCTTCATATGCTAATGCATCGAATCCTTTGATTATAAATTCAAATAGAGTCTTTAAATTTTCCGGACTCGGACTCGATACATAAATATTAGAATAACCAAATGCAATTGCTCCAGCAATAGCTAAACCTAATGTCGCGGACTTTCCTCGTCCTCTAGCAGCTGTTAATGACACGGTTGATCGTAAAGTTTTTTCGGAAATTGTTTCGATAAATTTCAACAGTGCTTTCGCTTGATCAATTGTTTTACAACAATTAATCAAAGATGATATTGGCTGAGTATCTTGTAAACTCTCTTTTAATACATTTAATTCGGTTTTTTCATCGGATAAAGTATTTTTTACAACTGCATCAATTTTTAAATTTTTCGATGATATTGGCAGTACACGTAAATTATCATCTACAACTAAACATCGATTGCACGAAGCCAATGAAAGTAAAAAACGTTCATTAAATCTACATACAACATTTTGATGAGCTTCTGTACGAAATCGTTGATGAACATCCATCGACATTGTGTATAATTGTTTCAATGAATTTACTGATTGTAATAAAAGTACAACGAGACCACCACCTTCAACAGTTTCAATAGTCCGTGCCAATAAATTTGGTGTTAAAGCCTCAAAATCTTGGAGAATACACATTCCATATGTATTTCCCAAAATTTTATGCGTTTCATTATAATAGCAATAACGTATATTTGTTGAGGCAACAAATAATTGAAATGGATCATCATCATCGATGACAACATTGCCTGCTTTCGCTTTATTTTTTATTGATTTCATCCTCTTCTTACGATGACTACTGAATCCAAGATCTTTTTTATAACACCATAATACATTGGGTCGTGCTTTAACTACCGATTTCGACAGCATATGATGGAGCAATACCACCTTAAATACAATATTATAAAATTCGGTTCATCATTTGTCAATACAATTTTTACAATCCTATATATGTAAATATATTTTTCAATTTCATACCTGATCTTTGGCTTTGTCACCAATAATAACAAACATTGTTCGGTGTTTTTCTGCGACTCCATTTTCAATTAAAACACGAATACGATTATCAATCTTTTTACGAACCATTTTTCCAACAACGTGTATGAAGGTTAAACTTCACAACGCACGTGTTTAAAGTTGTATCTGAAAATTTTTTGGATACATTGCGGGTCCTTGAGAACTACTTTTGTCGTCACTCTGGCGCATGCGCGTATTCAAATTTTAAATATATGAATATTGTGTTGGTACAACAGAAATTTTGGATATGAATATATGATTTTACATAAATACATATATATGATACAATTCGATAAATATAGCGGAGAAAGTTATAAATAAATAAACACTGTATGTAAAATTACCTCAAACTAATATTAAATAAAATGGATAAATATTTTACTAATAATGTTTTTTTCCATATATCCTTTGAAAAATTTTGATGAATTAATCGTTTTTATATATATATTTTTGTATATTACATCAATAACTATCACCAGTGTATCCGCAGTTAATAAAAACAGAGCTCTGTGTTTACTCATATATGGGCAGAAGCGGAAATTTTATTGTTATCTTGCCGGAGGGGATTTTGATATGCTTCACTATATGTATTATATACTCGTCCATTGGGTTAGTCTGCTTAGTTGGGGTTAGTGTTTTATTGAAACACTGCGATCGTAGATTTTGCTCATTTGCAAAATGGCGGACCACAGAGAGAGAGATTCGTACTATTCCCAAACTGATCCACGATCAAAAAATGATGACCCACCAAATTCACGATTATTTGTCATTTGTCATAAAAGTCTGGAGGAAGATGACCTTAGAAAAGCTTTCGATAAGTTCGGTAAAATTGAAGATATCTGGGTGGTCAAAGATCGTAATACAGGAGAAAATAAAGGTAAAAGCTGTCCTTGATTCTATAATCGATAAATTTTTTAATTGTAGTTTTTTTTTTAAGTTATCATTCTAATCATTAACTTTAAAAAAAATCTCGTACGATGAAAAATTTATTTTTAATTCTAGATGTTTGTTTGTGTATATTATCTGAAATTGATTTTTTTATCACTGTGAAAATAGAAAGCAAAAAAAATTAACACATTACACTTATCAATCACTAAACATAAAAAAATTTCTCGATATTGCAGGTGTAACATATATAAAATTTTCTAAAACATCTGAAGCAGCTTTTGCTCTTGAAGAAATGAATGGTAAAATGTTGGGTTCTATAGGACGTCCCATAAAAGTGATGATAGCTTCAAAGTATGTAATAAAATATGAATTTTATGAATATATAAAATTTATTATATTTTTGTAGAGCCATTGAATCATTTTTTTTTTTTTGTTTGTTACATATTTTCCAGTCGTGATCAAGGATCAGTGAGAGAAACAAATGAAGAAGAACGATGGGTCAGATTATTTTGTGTATTACCCAAATCGATGACTGATCACGAATTGCAACAAGAATTTTCAAAATTCGGACTAATTGAATATGCAACTGTGGTCAAAGACCGGAGTACTAATGAATCAAAAGGATTTGGTTATGTAAAATTTAAAAAAGTCTCAAGTGCAGCAAAAGCATTTGAAGAGTGTGATAGAAAATTCAAGGCTGTGTTTGCTGAACCCAAAAAACCTAAACCTGATCATACAGAATCGAAATATAATAATGGACTATCGATGTCTTATGAAAATTCGGGTAATAATTATGGTGGATCTAGTTTTGGAAAGAGTAGCATTGGTTTAGAAATCGTATCGAACTATCCGAATTCTGATGGTTATACACGTTTACAAGTAATTGCTCATCCTGCATTGAATCAAGATCAATTATGGAAGCTATTTGATATTGTACCTGGATTAGATTATTGTCATTTAAAAACTGACGTGAGATACCGAATGCCCCGCGGACAAGCAACAGTTGTTTATTCGCATCCAAGCGCTGCTGCGTATGCACGAGAAAAATTTCATGGATTTGAATACCCACCTGGGCATAGAATGATTGTGAAACCGGATATGGCTGGTGTACCATCACTGCAACAGAAAAATACCCTCAAACCAGGCGGATCGAGTTTAAGTGGGCTTGGCTCAACAAGGACTGACTTGGCTCATCTAGCGGAAACAATTGCTCAAGCGACATCGTTAATTCAAGCAGCCGGACTAACGGCACCAAGTGCGTAAATTTCTCTTTACTTTGTTATATATTTTTTTTTTCTTCTCTCTCACACACTGTAAATATATTTTTTTATTTATAGTAACAGTGAAAATATATAAATGACATTTAATTTTGTATATTTTTTTTTACAGGTTTGGAGCATACAATGTCTGTTAAGTTACCACCAATTCAACCCATGGCAAGCATCGACGCTGATGTAGAAAAAAGATGTTTCATCGTGTGTGGACCACCTGTGCCTCCTATATATGCTATGAAAGATGCATTCTGTAGATTTGGCAATCTCATCGATGTTTACATGTTGCCAGGAAAAAATTGTGGATATGCTAAATACGCAAGTGTTGAAAGTGCAAATAGGGCGATTGAGGTATATAAATATTTTCAGTTATGCAATTTTCCAATAATAATTAATATTAATAGTTTTAAAGTAAAAAAATTTAATATACTATATTATATAATTGTAGACGTTACATGGTCAAGAAATATGTGGGTCACGTTTAAAAGTGTTGGAAGCTGAGGAACGTAATGTTGGCGAGGATCGGCGAAAACGCTTGAAAATGGAAGAAAATGACAATTAATACTTTCAAAGTGTCACGTAAGTAGATTGCACGAGTATATAAAAAATTGTCAATCTGTATACACATATATCTGTACATACATAAAACGTTATGAGAATACATAACGTTATAAATATATCGGGGACAACATTGTTGACAATAAAGGAAAAAAAATTGAACAAAAAAAAAAAATAATAACTCAAAAGAAAAACAACAAAAAAAAAACAAAAAACAAAATGTAATTTGTTGTGTTTGTCTTCACAGACTGACTGGTAAACACAAGCTGGACGCACGCAACAATGAGACGAATAGAAAGACTCACTTTGACCACGTCGGGCCTGCAACTGAGGAAAACCTACTTCAACTACTACTTTACGATATTATTACGATCGCTTACATTTGCCATTTCAACATTAACTTTTAAAAACTTAAAACGCCACTCTACATAATTTTTTTTCTTTTTTAATCATGTTTCAAAACACAGTAATTTCATTTATCCTAAATAGTATAGTTCTTTTTCGGTTAGACTTGTGCATCGACTGATTTAATTTCTGTACACCTTATTTTTTCAATTCGTTAATGGCTGTGTCGATGAAATAATCATTTGCTCAACCATATAATATGTTTTGAATATATATTTGCGAAATGATAAATACGGATTTTTTCATAATAAAAGAAAAAAAGTCAAAATCTTAACGTGCAAATAAATATAAAAAAAAAAGTCCTATATCTATTTTTATACCAGAAAACAAAATGATACATATAAATTTCTGGTCCGACAAGTGGACAGGCTTATTATTAATATTTCTCTCTGAAAAGATGGATAAAGGAACAGAAAAAAAAAAAAAGAATAAAAAAGAATTATGTAGCGCAGATGAAGAAGAACTGAATTAAATTGAAAAAAAAAAAAATATATATATATATATACTTACGGTACTTTCAAAAGGAAATGGAATTTATTATACATTGATACCGGTTCTTATAATATAAATATTATAATCTATAAATAGAATTCTCGTTCGTAAATATAGAAAAATATTATGTGGTTTATGAATTTGCTAATAACTTAACAATAATATAGATAATTGTTGAGTTGAAAATAGATCTCTGGAAATTTTGGTTAGAAAATCAATGAATTTTCCCTGATAAACTACTTTCAATTTATATTTATATTACTTAAATAAATGACCTGGATTCGCTCGACTGTGTTCACGTCGAGTAAAAATATTTCATGAAATAGAGATTAATTTCAAATATAATAATTATAAATTACTTTATTATTTTGAATATGTGCAGAAAGATTTGTTTGTTAGATTTTTTATTTAATTCTTCTTTTTTTTTTCCACTATGTATATGTAATTGTTATCACGTGTATTGAAAAATATACCTATTATACATTTTTCTCTCATATAAACAAAAAAAAAAAAAAAAAATACTACAATATTTAACATAACAATAATATTCAACAATTATTCACATGCTGCATCATTTAAATTATTTCAAGTATTCACACACATTTGCGTCTTCACATTATTTATTCATAATTGACTTGACGCAATATTTTACGGTAACAACTGACGTAATTCAAAAAACAAAAAATTTGGGGAGAAAAAAAAAATACAACACCGAGAAATATCCAACATAAAAAAAAAAAAAAAAATCGAAAAATTATAATTTATTTTGCAATGATGAAAGGAAAAAAACAATAATATAATAAATTAATTATATACAAACACATATAAATATAATATGTACGCATACAATTCAATTTTCTTATAATACAAAATTTTATTTCCATTTTCAGAGCAGACTGGCACATCGAATCCTAAGTACCTGATGACTCAACTGTGATTTTATTTAATAATAATATATCTATATAAATATAAATTTGTACGTGAATAAAATAGATATATTTAAATTAAATTATTATTCATCGGCTAATTTTGCACTTTATATTTTTATATAATATTTGAAACAAAACAAAAAACAAAAAAATGTATAAACAGAATAATAGGATATAGAGGGTGCACGTTATATCAATCGCGTTTATTTCAGGAATTATTTCCAATTTGAATTTGAATCCTACACAAATAAGTACAGCACGTTGTTCTGTTGCCTTGTCACATTGTATCATGTCTATATAGCACTTTTATGTATTCCCGTCGACGAGGCAGTGGGAGAGGCCAATAACCACGTGCACAGTGATTGTGTGATAGAAAAGCCTGTTAACTTTATTCAAGCTACTCGCAGATTGGATTTATTGTTGACTCTAATCTTGATGCGATCGGACCTGTAATTAGGGGAAAAATAAATAAAACACTTATCCATTACTCGTTGATATATAAAATTTATTTTGTTTTATTTATCATTAAATTTCATAACAAATTATAGTATTAATTCAATAATGATAGTTCATTTTCAACAGTATAATTCATTTTTACTTTTGATATCGTGAATTTAAGTAATATATATCATCGGTCATGGGAATCAATTCGAATTTTCAACAGATTAGTGTGTGGTGCTTGTAAAATTATAAAAAATAAATATACAATATTCAATAAAAAATTTTTGAGTGGTTATAATAAACAATTTCATAATGTCGTGTACGGATAATGCCAAAGTATCGGATTCCGGTTATACAAATACTTGTGACAATAGTCAGTCACGAAGAAGGTGAGCTACTTTTAATTATATTATTATCAAAATTGTATTTTGAAATATAAATTATACCATGAAATTTTGCCACTAATAAAAAAAAATATATATTATAATATAATTGTACAAACATTGCAATACAATTTCTTGCCTATCAATAATTTGCACTTTGATCCCACATACAATTACTTCTATCGACAATGAATATCGCACAAAAAAAAAAAAAATAAGAACAAAAAACAATTTGAATATAAAATAAATTCACATTGAGTACTGATATTTTTTTTTTTTTTTTTTTTTTCAATTTTTCAATTTTCCAATGAGATAAAATCATTTGTACTATTGAATTTTAAATAATATCAATATTTTATATATTTTTATAACAATATTAATTAATCAAATTTATATTTTAACATTTATATTTTTATTATAAATATTATATTTAAATTTATCCTCTACAAATTACTGAAGTACTTAAATAACGCATTCAATAAAATTTATTTCAATGTAAATAATAATATTGAAATTTGAATTAAATACAATTATAAAATACTATATATATACATATATTTATTTATTTATTATTATAATTACTTACATAGATAATTATTATCAATACTTACGTGGTGAAAATTGAAATAATTATAATATTACAGTATAATTTTTTATGCTGCCTAGTCACGGGGCTTCAAACGTGAATCAATTTAAATCCCTTATGCAATGTTTTTCTACTGCAAACTTAATTCAATGAATAGAAATACACAATATAATATATCAGATATTTATAATTCTTTATAAATATATGAATAACAAAATAAACACTATTAAATTCATAGAGAATTAATTGAACAAATATATATATATATATATAGAAAATTTCTATTATTTACAATCTCAATTTACTCTTATATCATATACATTCAATTAATATATATATATATTTTTATTATTATTTATTTTCTTTCTTTTTACATCGTTTAGTTAATAATGATAAATAATATTTTCAATTATTCCAGTAGTGGGAGTTCGTTATCGCGAAACAGTAATCGTTCACGAAGCAGCGGCTATTGTGGTGGTCATCCATCGACATTTGGATCCAGGTAATGCATCATGATAAAACAATTAAAAAAAAAAAAAAAGAATATTACAACAGCATAATAATTAAGTAAAAAATGAAGAACAAAAGTGAATATAACTCATTGAGTAGTGTATTAATTAATCCCGATCGATTTACTTGCCAATAATTCTTATTATGCGTAAAACATTTCACTCAATTTCAAATAAAAAAAATTATACATCTATATTTTGATTGATTAAATTATTTAATATTATCATATATATATATATATATATGTATGATATATTTTTATAATTATCATTAATAATATATTTCACAGTCGAATGATTAATTCAATGAAACTTATTTAAAATTATTGTGATGGAGATTAATGCACATAATGTGCATATATTCAAATATAATTCAGTATTTAAAAGTCCGTGTGTATCAGATATTTGTAGAAAAAACGTTGGGACATTATTATACTGTATAAATAATATTCAATCATTATTTCATTGACTATATCTATGTATATATATATATATGAATATTATCTAGAACTACTGGCAGAATTGCACGTGTATGACCGCGTGCCAGTGGCCTGCGTTGTTAGTTAACTCGTGTCAGAAAATGATTCACTCAATGAACCAATGGAAATTTTTTTTTCGTAATTATACAAATGTAATGTAACAGTATCCAATATACATTGCAATAGACATTAAAAATCTTCACTGAAACAAAAGAAAAAATTATCATTATTCATTGTATTTTTTTTTTTCTTTTTTTTTATCTAATAAATTTTTGTATATAAAAGTTTTTCTCATGTGCAATTGTAAATTTAATATATCCACGAAATATTTTAATATAGAATAATATTTTACGTAAAAAATAAATTTAATTTATCTGATAAAGTAAACATAGTATTGATTATTTATTTTGAATGATAATGTTATGTCAATTTAATCTATATTTATTATAAAATAGAGTACAATAAAGAAATTAAAATAGATTTTTTAGTATATAAAATAATGTAATATCTTCTGTCACACATTGCGCAACAATCACATAAATAGAATGATATTTGATAACAATTCATTTCATTGAGATATTGAACAGGATATCTAATCATAAATAATATGTGATTAATATCTACATATAATACATGATATTTCATAAACAAAATAAATAAATTTTATCATCACGATTGTGAGCTTTAATCTGAAAATAATTTTCTATCTCAATAAATGATTGTAGCAATGAAGCTCTTCCAAAGCCAATCAGCAAGAAACAAGAGAAAGAACAGAATAAGAAGTCAAAAACGTTGATGACACTGTGCAACGATACAACATCAGCACCAAATAGTAGAGACCAACAGACAGAGACTGGACCGTACACCGGTATCTCTATCAATGTATCAGATCATACACTTAAACAATCAGGTTAGTCGTTTATTCATGAACGAATGTCACCTAGATATAAAAATAAAATCACTGGAGCTAAATGCAATCTCGATGATTTTCTTTTTTTTTATGTTATACATTGTATAATTACACGCAGTCAAATTGTTCATAGTAAATTTTTCGCTAATATTATTGCATTCCTCATTATGGTCCCTTGAAAATAAACAAAATTTCATTTGTTTAAAATAAACAGAATCATTTTGGAATACATTATTTTAAATATTACAAATCCTTTTACATAATCATAAATGATATGAGAGTATACGTTAAATCTATAGATATCTATAAATATATTATAGCAATGCCATTAGTGGTATTTACCTAATAGTCAATATCAGGCCGTTTATATAATTATTTGCATGATTTTTCTGTAATCTATCACAAATACTTGCCATTAATCGTAATCAAAATTATCTGAATTCAATAATATAGATGTAGGTATCTCGGAACAATCGTAATTTTTAAATTGAAATGCAATACAATAATTGTTTTTTTTTTTTTTTTTCATAATTTTGCAATTAATATCGCTTGATAATGTTAAATATATTCATATAAAATTTAAATACGATTGCATGACCATGGCACGATTATAGGAACGTGACACGAGATACATTGATTTTTTTTTTTTTTTTTTTTTTTCCCTACTTTTATTTATATTCTCAATTGAAAAAAATCACGTTGTGATTATGTAAACGAATTTAATATAACTGCAGTGATACTAATTTTGTTTTTTTATTCATTTTTTTTTTTTTTTTTTTCTTCAAAGATTCTGTAAAAACAAAAATTAATTGACTCGAAACATCAACAATTAGGTAATAACATGTATTTTTCTTGATCAATGGAAGAAGAAGTAGGTACTTTAGAATTGATGGATGTCACGTATCCTGTCGAGCACAACAACGGTTCAAACTTCACCATCCCCAAGGAAGGACTTGGTTATCAAACGAACCCCTTGGACAATACCAGCCCAAATACCAATGTTAGTATATATTGTAATGCCGTCCTATACTGCTTCACTATAGTTTTTTTTTTTATATTGCTCTATATCACGTATAATGTTGGCTATAAATTAATCTCATTCCATTTGGTTTTTGTTTTTTTCTGTTTTTTTCTGTTTTTTTTAATCAAAATATAATTAAATTTTACCCAACGATGATTTGCTTGGCTCTTGATATTTTCTTTGTTGATTATTACTATTATTATTACTATATTTGTGTTTGTGTGTCTATGTATAATTGTTTAGGAGGAGGAATTTGGTGCTATTGTGTCATTACATGATGGAATTGTACTACATTTGACTGCGTCATTTGAAACGGCCCTTGGATATTCTAAAGATGCTTGGGTCGGTCATTCTTTCATTGACTATGTACATCCAAAAGACAAAGCGACATTCGCTAAAAAACTTGCCGACAGTGTTATTTTATCATTAGATGAATGTGAAAAAGGTAAAATGATATATTATTTTATTATTTTATTATATTGAATATATAAATTGTTATAAATTAAAAAATTAAAAAATAAAAAAAATAAAAATTTGGTTTTCAATATTTTTGTTTATTTTTATTCTTCTACTTTTGTCTTTGTTCTATATCGTTTGAGTTGGGTATTTACAGATCTCAATGGACAAAACACGAGGCTTTTTTGCAGTTTACAACGCCATACAGACATGAAAGTTAATAAAAATATTGATATGGATGTAAATAATGAAACAAATGAATGTTACACTGAGAAGAATGCTGGCTCTGATGAAAAACATGATTTAAATGGAATGTACACTGTATTTCAGCTGAATTTAGGATTTAAACAATATTGGGAACATGATAGTAGAGAAAAACGACGAATAATGTTTTTAACGATAACTGCTCAACCTGTATTTTCCACTTATAAAGGTAACAGTTGATGATTTATAATAAACACATTGTTATGTTTCAAAATAATAAAATTTTATTCATTCATTTGTTACATTTATAATTATTATATATTTGAAATAATGACTAATGTAATTTTTATAATAAAATTATTCACAGTCCCAGAAGAGACAATGGTATCATCCATATTCTCAACACGTCACACGGCCACTGGTCATCTATCTCATGTTGATGACGATGCAGTGCAACATTTTGGTTATCTACCCCAAGATATGTTGGGAAAATCATTATTCAATTACTATCATCCCGCAGATTTGCCATTCATCAAAGACATCTACGAGACTGTGAGTATGCGATTCTTGTAGATCGCAACACGTGGAAAAAGAAAGAGAAAGAGAAAAAAAAAATTGATAAAAGCACGATAATAATATGGTGTAAAATAATTTTGAAATTTCATTTAAATAGGTTGTACGACTGGACGGATCATCATTCCGATCAAAACCGTATCGATTTGCCGTTCGAAATGGTGGATATGTTTTATTGGAGACTGAGTGGTCGTCATTTATAAATCCATGGGAGAAAAAAGTCGAATTTATTGTAGGTCATCATAAAGTACTTCGTGGCCCTGAGAATCCTGATGTCTTTCAGTCACCGGACACCAAACAATGTGAATTTTTCACCAATATGAGTAAAGAAATACTTAAAGAATCACAGATAATACAAAACGAAATCTGTGCACTTCTGTCCAAGGTAATATTCTGAATGTTTTTATTTATCATATGCCTGAAATCGCGTGATTGAGAAAAAACATGAACTTCAATTCAATTTTTCTTTTCCTCACATCATATTTTAAAACTATACTCTTTGTTACTTTATACGAATATTTTTTTTTTTCGTCTTATGAACAGAAAATCACAAATTCAACCTGTATCAATGGATTCAACTTGACCAAAAAATCGAATGATCTTGCTGCATTTATGGAGAGTCTAATTCATGAGGTGACAGGAACATCAGCAAGAACAACAATAACAATCAAAACCCCAACGAAAGTTGTTGACGATAGGAGCTTATCGGTGACTATTAATTTCGTTTTAGTATCACTGATTAATCACTCATTTTTTATAGTTAAAAAAAAATTGATATTAAAAAAAAATTAGTAGTTAATTTATAATTTGTATAAAAATAAGATATCACTGCTCGGTTTAGTCTGTATATAGTTCTAACTATTTTTTAGTTATTCATTTCATTATCTAGTTAGCCGCCAGCACAATCTCTCGTTTTTGGTGAGTAATGAGAATTAACGAAGATTTTTCATTAAAATTTCCTAGTTGAATTAGAAAAAATAAAAATATTCGGTTGTGTATATATTTTATTCTTTTTCTCTCCGTGTAAAACAAACAAACAAAAAGTTGGTTTTTACACAGCGGGAAATTTAAAGGTATTTAGAAATAGCTGATAAATGTTGTTTTATACGTATCAATAATGTAAAAATATTTTGTATGTTTATATGCAATAAATAGAAAATTTAGCCTATTGAAAAAAAAAATTTTGTAAAAACATATGTGTCGTAAAAAATCAGAAATAGCGAGGATCATTGAAAAACTTGTGAATAATTATTATTCCAAGTTATCTCATTAGTCTACCAGTATTTTCCTGTCGCTACAATATACTTGTGAAGGGATTACGATATCCCTTGTTTCAGAAACATGACAGCGTGATGCATGGCGAAATATCACCCCATGATGAGTACTGTGACAGTAAATCATCAAGTGAAACACCACTAAGCTATAATCAATTGAATTACAACGAGAAAATTGAACGATTCTTCAATAGTAAACTCTTATTGACAACGGCTTGTGGATGCGATGAGGACAATGTTAATTTAACTACGTCAAGTAATGATGACATCGTTAAAATCAGCTCAAATCATACACGTAAGTCTCAATTATTTTGGAGACCAATAAAACATAAATGATCCATTGAAAACACGCGTTTGTTCTGTGGTTTTTTCATTGTTGTTTGCAGCATCTAGTCATAACATTCCAAATCATGATAGCGGTGGCAGTAGAAGCAATGAAAATTTAAGCAGTGGCTCAAACAATCAAACGAGCTCAACTAGTCGGGATGACAGCATCAAAGGCAATAGCAATTTAATACCACCGGATAATTTTAAATTGTTGACATTGACTGAAACTCTTCTAAATAAACATAATCAGGATATGGAAAAATTAATGGTACAAAAGCATAAAGAACGTCGTACGGGTATTAAAAATAGTAAATTAAATAAGGAAACGAGAATAAAATCAAATAATCAAGGGGAGGCTATGATTAAACAGCCTCCGACACAGTGTCAAACCCGAGGATGCAAAAGAAGCAGTAGCCACAATCGAGAAGGCGAATTTTCCAAAGTATTTAAATTTATTTCATTAAATATTTATTATGATATTGTTTTAATTTTATAAATTGATGATAAAATTAATTATTAAATAATTGACAGATGGCGAAATATGATGAAACATTAAGAAATTGTGATGGGATGAAAAATTCCACAACAATTGGCAACTATATTGTTAACAATAATGTCTTGCCGGATAGCTCTCGACCGACCATTAATGTTTGGCCACAAACGACCGTTACACAATCGCTCCAGTATGTTCATTATATTTCAATAAATACCCAATATTGTGATATTTAATTTTCATTTAAATGAAAAATTCATGATGATGTATAATTTATTTATTTTATTTTATTATTTTTTTTTTCTCAGTCCATCAACGCGCAGTGCAGTACAGGATTCAAATTTTCCTCACATATTACCAGTTTATTATATACCCATATCACAAGTGTGTGGAAATACAATAAATACAACAATGCATGGATACAATTCAAATCAATTTTCCACCTTGCCGCTTGTTCAATCAAACTCATGTGTTTCATATGCAGCTACACCATTGAGTAGTGTAATTTATCCGTCTTTAATTACTGCACCAGTATCAGCGCCTATAATTTACACATCGCAAATGATATTGGAAGTATCAACAGTACAAAATGAAAATATACAAAAATTAGAAGAAGTTCATCCACCAGAAACGACAGTTGATCGTATACGACCAGGAAGTCAGGCTACGAGTATCACAGTAGAACCTGGCAGTATTATGTCGGAATCATCGAAAAAGGTTTATATAATATGACATTTTGTATACATACAATTGATTTAGCTTATGTACTCCCTATTTATTTTGTATATATTTAATATAGCTTTTATCTCCGGGTGGTCACTTTTCATCATGTGTAAGTGTCGATGGTGGTTGTTCCAGTTTGATTGGTTTACCACCACCAATTGATAATTCAATGCGAGCACGTCAAATTGATTCAAGCCTCGAAGATTCAAGTGACTCGAGTTTTTATGGAAGTTTTTTGAATACTAGCAGCGGTAGCAGTTGCAACTCGGATCAGGTAGTCGCACCAAATATGCCTGAGGTATAAATAAAATAATTATATTTTCAATTTTATAAATTTAATAGTAATTTCATAAATCATTAATTTACAATTTCATCAAAATAAAAAATAACAAATTTATTATAAAATTTTATTCAATGAGTCGGTCAAATTTTATTCTAAAATAACGTATAATATTACAATATTTTCTATAATAATTTTGGGAAATAATTATATAATTAGAGATACGTGTCGAGATGTCGCGATGCTGAAATGACTGAATGCGAACGTTTTTCAATGGTCAATGAGTTAAAGGCCAACTTCAAACTGCAGACTACTCGAGGAGCCTCTTCTATTCCCCAAAAATGGATACAAAAGGGAAACAAAAATGTACAATTATCACAACAGAATCATATGGGACAGAGAAGAGAAGCGCCATGGTTGCAAGATGTCAAAATGACGCCAGAAATTATGTATCAATATCAGATGAGTCCAAAAACGCTGGCGGATGTGCTAAAATCCGATATGAACACCCTAAAAAATCTACAACAACCACTTCTTGTCAATGATCAACTTGATCAACTCTATCTTGATCTTGAATTGGAGGGTTTTGGAACAAAACTCATGTTGGATGACAGCATCGATCAATCTAGTGACGAAAATCGCATCAGTGGCGATGATAATTCATCAAATGTCTCGCCACAGGTGAGGTCCCAATGGTGAACACATTTATACATTTATACATACACATAAATATATTCGTATCAATAATTTTTTCTTTCCCCTTTTTTTTCATGTAGAATAATTATATGAATAATCAAAATAACATTTTTCATTTTTATTTAATTGCAGCATAAACGTTTAGGACGAGAAATAGCGTACAGCAGAATGGCTATGGTATATGAAGAAAACGCTCCGTTGCCATTGTCAATCTAATTAATTGTCACGTAATTGATTATACAATTTACTTTTATAATTTTTTAATGTATTGGGTAAGTTTTCCAAAGGTGTAAAAAAAATACCATTATATATAATGTGAATACACGATATCACTTCAAGATTTTCCAAAAGAAATTTATATTGCATTTATCTAATGAATTTTATATTTTTCTACACTCTACAATAGTATATTTTAATCCAATACAAGAAAAAAAAAAAAAAAAAAAAAAATCTCTTGATAATTGCGATGATATACATCTTTTTTCTACAGACTGTAATTTATTTATTTCCGAATTATTAATTGAAAACAAATATTGGGAAAAATTTCTGATATTCATGATAATTATTCCCATAAATAATTCAAAAGTGATTTTAAATTTCATATACATATAAGTAAGACAAATCCGTCCACGCACAATCACAAATATCATAATTGAGGTCTTAAAACCATTTAATATATACAGGAATTGATATTATTATTTTATCAATAGTTCTATAAACAATTTTTATGAATAAGAAAAATTTTAAATGCAATGTTTGTTTTTTTACATTATTCCCACTGAACTATTATAAATATTTATTTTCAATCACACTTTTAATCAACGATTTCATTCATACCAAATATACATTTAAATATAAATACTAGTTTCTCCGGGTATGTCTTTTGCACGCCCTCCTATAGTATATAAATAGTAAATTAATAAAATTAATTATTATTCATATATTACATTCAATTTACTAAACAAATTATTGTAATATCAAACTAACCTTCCTTGACACAATAACAAAATAGAAGTTGACTTCAAAAGCTAAGGGGGACACACGCACGCACACACACACACACTCACAGACTCTACACACAAATGCCCTTTAGTAAGGAAGGATTAAATATATTTATATGGTAAAATAACTTTGAAAAAAAAAAGCTAGAACCAACTAATTTCTAAAAAAATCGATATATTGATAGTACTGACAGTTAATAATTTAAATTTAAATAATATTCCTACATGATTCAATCTCCATAGAGGCCTCAATGACAATAATAAATAAAGTTTATGTATTTATTTATTATTAATTATTTGATACTCTCAAAAAAAATCATCATCAATGAATAATCAGGAACATTAAATAAATACACAAATATATAAATAAATGGGATACATAATTATTTGTCAAAAATATACATACATTGATGATTATTCAATAGATAATTTTACTTTACTTAACGTAATAATAAAATATAAATACGAAATAATGGATTTATTACGGAAATTTATCACGTTTATATAGCAAAAATGTTTGCATAATACTTGTAACATAAATGCGCGCGTATGAAAAAATGGATTGTGAAATATAATATATGAAATTTTCCAAATATTTTTTTATTTTGACAATAAATCATATACGAAGTAAAGAATGTTGAATACCTAAAAATAGTATTTTTTATAGAAAAATATATACATATACAATTTTTGGAGTAAAGTAATATTCATTGAAGTCACATGACAATTTGAACATGTTCAATCCATCGAATAATGTACATAAACGAAGAAATTAATTTTGTATAGTATTGTGTATATTTATCACGTGATTTGTTTCAAGCACAGAAGCGAAATTAATTTTATTTTGTATATAATATTAACAATATATACCAATATGTTTCATAGTTAAATTTTCAATGATATTTTTGACAAGTTAAATCATAAAATGTTGTATTACATATCATCAGATATTTTTATTCACCAATTCATTTTGTACAATTTTCCAATTCATACATATAATTTCATATATAAATGATTAAATACAATGATCTCCACTCATTATAAATACAAAATTATATTATTATGTCACGTTTTGTTTCAAACAAAAGAAATATGTAAAAAAATTTACGTAGTAGTTGTAATTGTTGGCAATCCAGTGGTTGGCATTAAATGACTATTGATATTTACATCACCCGATGTGGTCTATAAACAAAAAAAAAAACAAATGAAATATTTCAAATAACAATATATATATATATGTTTTATACATAAATTTATGCTAAAACTCTACCTGAATTTGATACAATTCAGTTCTATCTGAATTCTTCAAATATTTACGAATGAACGGTGCTACAAGCATCGGATCGAGTTTTTCAATTCGTTCTGATGATACAATACTCACGACAAGGCCAACACTCATTGTAACTAATGCACCAGTCACTGTGTACCACAGATAACTGAGGCGATATAGTGCCCAAGGTTCACTAAATAAAATAAAATTGTATTTTAATATTAACATTTTCATTTGTGTGATAAATCTTTTACAAATACAATTGAATTCGTAAATTACCCAAATGCTTCCTCATTGTTTTTACCAAATACCGAATCTGGTGGTACGAGAAGTAATAAATTTTCAGCTTGTTGAAACCAATATGTACAGCCCTCGGTTGTAACTGGTTTTTCCTCAAATCTAAAACAAAATACACAAATATTTAACACCATAATTTTTAAGATGTGATAAAAATTTGAAACAAAAAAAGAAGTTATTTACATTATACTCCCACTAGCTATAGCTGCTTGTGCAGAAAGAGTAACCCATCCCATAAATCCCAATCCGGATATTCCACCAATAAGTGCACCCTACAATAGTAAACGAATAATAACTCATTAATTATTCAATGAAATAATTTTTAAAAAAAAATGAATAATATATAAGATTCTATTACCTTAGCATTAACCCATGGTAATAATATTCCTATACTAAAAATCCCAAGTGATGGTCCACTGTGAACAGCACTCATAGTTATTGAAAGTTGAAGAACGTGTGTTCCTGCTTTTTCTACAACAAACACTAAACCAACGCATATTGCACCTAAAGTAACAACTGTCAATTTCATCAATATATCTGAACACTTAGTTGTTAATGGTGTTTTGCGTAATGGCTTTATAAAATCTTCCAATACCACTGCTGCCATAGAATTAAGTCCAGTTGACAACGAACTACCAGATAATATTAAAAAACAAAAAAAAAAACAAAAATAATGATAATGGAAGAAAAAAAAAGAAAGAACAATCAAATATATCACATTTCATTATTTGTTAAAAATTATTTGGATTTTACCTGAGTGCAGCGCTAAATACTCCTGCAACAAATAATCCCGGCAAACCCGGAAATTCTCCAAGAATGTCCATTACTAACAATGGAAGTAGTTGATCCTTTGCATTCACTAATTTTGTTGTTAATGGATCACAATCATGATACCATGCATAAATAAGTAAGCCAGAATAACCGCAAATTCCAATAAGACTTAAAGCACCAAAAATAAATATCCAAAGTGCCCTGAAAAATCATTTTTGATAAATATATTATTTATCAAAATTTTATATTTTAAATTGATTAATTTAATTAATTGTATCGGTACCTTCGAGCAGCTTTAAGATTTGGTAATGCCATATAACGTTGAATCATATTTTGATTTATAGCTGCACTTTGAAGCCAATGAACGAAACCTCCAATTATTAAAGCCCAAAATGTATGTCGCGTCGATGGACTTAGGTCAGTTCTGTATTATTTTTTATTATTTTTTTTTTTATGACTTTAATCTCGTTAATTATTTAATTTCTACATATATTACTTTTTCTCTTTTTTTTTTTTGTTTTTGTTTATAATAAATTAATTGATACCTACAGTGGTAATTCGAGCCGTCCAGAATCACGATTACGCTGAAGTACAACATCAAGTCCACCCACATCAATGGTACCCTTGATAACTATAAGAAGCATCGCACCAAACATAATAAAAGCCTGAATAAAATCGGTCCAAACTACGGCACGCAAACCTCCCTAAATTAATAAATAACAATGAAAATATATAAATAGATATATTTCGATGTTATTTAATGATAACGTGATAAAATAATATCAATTTAACAATGAAATACGAACCACACATGTGTAAAAAATACAAATGACACATACGAAGGGGGTGATAATGTGTACATTTATTCCTGTTACTGTAAAATAATAAATAAAGAAATAATTGAAGTTTGATATTATAGTTTGTAATGGAAATAAAAAATTCTTTTTGTTAATTATACCTTGATTAAATGCCAAGGCAGGAACATATATTACAATAGGTAACCAAGTCATCTGAACGTATCATGAAAAGATTATAAAGATGAATTTAAATATATGTATTTATATAATATACATCCGACGTATACTTACAATTCCTAAGAAAAAAAGTGCTGATCCTAAAAATCGTACTTTTCCATCAAATCGTCTTTCAAGATATTCATAAGTGCTGGTGAGTCGTAATTCATGAAAAACTGGTAAATAAACGGTTGACATAATAAATCCAACGAGTATTACGCCTAAACCTACAAATAAATAGCTTGTTCCATGAACATAAATCTCCGTCGGTGTTCCAAGTAATGATATTCCGGAAATGAAACTGGCAATTAAGCTAAGGCTGACAGGGAACGTCTTCATATTTCTACCGCCCACAAGATATTCATCTTCGCCTGACGTCTTTCTTATAAATCCAAAATAAATTCCAATAGCGCCACACGATGCAAGCATTATTGTAAATATTAAATAATCAACGCCACCAAAAGTTTGCATAGAATTACTGACTTCATCTACAGTTGGTTGACCTGGCACCCAATTTGTCCTAATCCCACTACTGGGATATCCTTCCGAAGTCATTTTATTCTTTTATTTTTTTGTAATCAATTGAATTTCACTTAAGCAATAAAAAAAATCCTTTTATTTATTGGATATTTTTTTTTTTATTATTATTATTATTATTTTTTTTTTTTTTTCGTTTGTTTATCAAAGTTGATTTTTCTATCACTATATAAACAACACTGTGTAAAAATAAAAATTATATTTTTTATTCGCAAACGTTAACGTGTTAAACAAGATGTTCAAATACATCTGACACATAAATGAGGCGCATGCCACTCTACAGCGACAATATCAAATTCACTCATGAGCACGACACAACGATTTTCTCGTTAAAGTGACAATGGCTTTAAGTACCATAGTAAAACGTTACTGTATACTTGAGCGATCCACAATTGGATAATACGGCCTAAATTTAGGAAGCAATTTTGATATATTTAGTTAGTTAATATATGATGATGGATTCGTGACAAATGTATTCACCAAGAGAAAGAGGAAAAAAATAAAAAAATAAAAGCTAATGTAGTATGAAAACAAATAATGTATAATATTAATGTATCTATTCAAGAATAATAATCCGGAAACGCAATGCGCAATAATTTTAACTATTGACCTTTCCTTAACAATTTATCAATTTGTTATATTACATCATCATCAAATTGTTAAAAATTATCTTGAAAGATCCCACACAAATGGATTATAAATAGGAGATAATAATATAACATTAATTCTATCAATATTTTTTTGTTTTTATTTTTACCAAGTTACTTGAGTTGAATTCGATAATGTATATTGAAAATTTTATGATATATTGACGTGTATAAATTCACTGTGTTCAAAATGTCCATAATTCAACCTTCGAAAAATTTGGGCAAATTATCGCTCAAAATAACTTTACGTTCAATTCCATCTTTAGTCAGTACACCAAGACGTATGACACCTCCACTGCTACCATCACGACTCATTGCCAATGACAGGGCTATTTACAAAACAAAAATTAATTAATTATTGTTCATAAAATTTTAAGCTACGTTCAAATTACGTATTGTTTCAATACTCACTGTTAGTTACTAATTCAACTGTTTCATCTTTTGTCATATTTGGCTTATAATTAGCATCTACATAGCCATAAACATACGTAGATCCTGATCCACCAATTGATATGGGTTGACGAATGCACATACCACCAATAGGAATACTATACACTTGTCCACCTTTACGTTCATCCCATCCAGCTACCAGAATACCAGCAACTAATGAATCACGATAATTGTAACACATTTTACGAAATACATTTGCTGCAGTTTCTACTAGTGGTTGTGTTCCAAGTTCCATCCTATTAAAAGTATCTTATTTATATTTGCTTCTTATATTATTTTGTTATTTCAAATTTGACTGTTGAAATGAAAAGATGAAATTACTCACTGATGAAATCCTAAATGATAAGACACAATGTCAGAAATGGCTTGAGTGTCAGCAGCAGATCCTGAACGACAGCAATAAATATTGTCAGTAATTCTAGTAAGTTTGTCAGCAGTTCTATTGCTTATGTATGCTCTGAAAAAAAAAAAAAAAAACAAAAAAAAATTTTTTTTTTTGTTTCACAATTCTTAACAATTTTTAATATTCTTCGCACTATCATTGTGTTTTAGTGAAGTAATAATTTAATAAAATTCTATCACAACATACCCAGTAGTTGCACGTGAATCTGCACCAATTACAACACCACCATCAAATTCACAAGCCATAGTTGATGTCTGTAAAAAATATATATTATAATGTCAAATACATGTATGAAAAATTGAAAGACTTGCACTGTCATTCTAACCTCATAAAACATAGGAAATGACAGTAAATATTATAGATTAAAGACAATATATGATTAACTTACGCCAGTTGATGCTTCTGCTCGCATCCAATCTGCTCCCATTGAATTCGATGCGTAATCAAGCATTTTTTTTTATTTTTTATTATTTATTTATCAATTGATTATAACAAAATGTTGAAAATGTTGCCGAAAAAACTTCAATGTACTTTGAAAATGACCTGAGGAATGTGTACACAGAAATGTGAAATGTATAAGCAGATATAGATAATCATTCGTAAGAAATCATAAAAGACAGACAGAACTTTTTAGTTCAATTGGCGCCAACAGACGGCGAATGTGTATTCACCATCTACATTCGGAATTGACACTAACATCGATATGAATAATCGGTAAAATCCAATATATTCCATTCTATCATCAATATATATTATTAATTTTTTTTTTTAATTGCACATTCTATAAATATAAACACAAAAAATTCTAAATTTACAAATAGAAATATATGTGTGTGTATTCAAGCATCTAATTTAAGTGCTTCAACTACTAATAATCACGAATTGCGCGCTATTTATATTTTAAAATGTTCACATAATGCAATTGCTGCGCATGTGTAGGGAAAAATATTGTATCACGCGCATCGTCGTCAAGGACACAAATTGATGCTTCGTATCTACGCACGCTAATCTCTCACAGCCTTTCGCGAACTATTTTTTTCACGAAGGTTATTTAAAAATGGCGGAAGCAATGTCTTCCGATACTACTTCAGAGTCAATAGATGATAATTTATCAGATATATCTGCTGAACGTCAATTGCGACATGTTGTGGTGGGTCAACAGACTCAATCATACAGTCACAATAATGAAAGACATCTTCTGCAGAAATTATTTACAAGAGAGGTAATAAGTTTAACCTTCAAACATACGCCACCATTTGTATTTTATGGGGAAAAAACAACCTTGAAAATAAATTGAAGCATCTCAATTTTCCATCTACTCATTCAAAAATTATTCTCAATACACGAATTTTCGTGAATCAAATAATTCATTGATTTATTTTATATAAAAAAAAAATTTCATACAGTATTTGTTGGTCTTTAAGTGGTTGAATAATTAATTATATCATAATATTTTTTTTTTTTGTTTCTTGAAATGTATCAGTATACATTGTTTCAATTAATTTTATTATTTTCAAAATATTATAGATAAGAGGCTGCTTATCACAACACCATTATGCTGCTGAAGAAAGATTGTTCAATAGTATTCCCTCATGGGGATATCTACCGCTGCTTCAAGTCATTCCAATGTCTGCTTTACAAGCTGGGTACGAATTCTAATATTAAACCTATACTAAAAGCAATATATACCAATTGTATATTAGCAAATTAACTAAAAATTATTTTAGAATTTGAATGTATCCATTTGATAATACATTAATTCATTACTCAATTATTCAAGGCATATTGTCATGGGTCTAACACAATGCGGCCAATTTGTCCTAACATACACATGTAGCCTAGATCTGAGAGGGACTAGTTCTCTCTACAAATATCTGTTGCATTGGTGGGCATTTTCACCTAAAAGAGTTGCACGAAAAGTAGCTGAAGTAACTTTATTTGGAAATTATACAGTATCACAAGGACTTGATGTTGTTGTGGCGCAATGGCCAATCGATAGAAATAAAATTGTCATCCATGGTTTGCAGTAAGTATATTAATCAAGAAAAAATTGAACAAATAAAGATGTATTGTATTGACATTGCATGGCTGTTTCATAATAATAAATTGATTATTTAGTTCAGATTGGGGAGGACTTTCACAAACAAATGATCGAGCATATTTAACAATAACAACACTACCATCATTATCGAATTGTAAAGATTGTGCGAAAGTAGCTGCATCATATGAAGAAGAAGGTATTAAATTATTCATTATATCTATAATTTTTTGCGATTATAATATATTAATTTTATTCATACATTGCAGAATTGGCAGCCAATTGGGATGGTTGTGTTCGATGTAATTGTCTTGTTCACGGTCTAACAGTTCACACCACATATGAAATGATTTCACCTTATCCCAGATTTCGTGCTCCAGTTTGTCTCAATTATTGGAATTACGTTGTTTTAAATACAGGAAATTTTTTGCACGTACTTACCGTAAATTTAAATATACCAAAGTGCAAAAATTTACGTGCAAACGAAAAATCAGATGGCGTAACATCGGATATAGTGCAACTTGATGTTAGCGATGATTTTGAACTTGACGATATACGAACAGAGTGTTATGACAGTCCAAGTGAAAAAATTGATACACCCGAATCAACATATGAATTATCACCAGCAAGTCGTGATTCGACAATCGATCGTGAGTTTGTCGTTGATGATAATAATAAAAAATTAAATGATGAATCATCAACACACGAGCCCAACAGTTTTAGTCTTAATGATAGTAATAATTTGAATGTCAAAGTGTGTGAGTGTGTTAACTCAAACGAATGCGAGTGTATTGTTAAAACAAATATGATAAACATTCCGGATCAAAATACTATTTCTGTAAGGGACAAAATTCTGCAGGATTTCTGTGAGGATATGTCTCAAGAATTGAGCATTGGCAGTGATTCAATAACATTAGTCAAACACCCATCATGTTCACCAAGATCAACACCCCAAAGGCTTCCAACTGATTTGAAACTGCCATGGTCAAATCTCACACCGCCATCGGATATATTAAAAACACGAAACACTGATTCTAGTCATGGATACGCGAAAAATAAGCGTGCCACTTCTCCACAACCTGGCACCTCACATGATAGCACAAATACTACATGCATAACTTCCATTAATTCTCCATTACACACACTTTCCATAAGTCCGTCGCCATGCTCACCACGACTTATGTCACCACCAATTGTCTCATCATTCAGACATCCAAGCCCACGTAAAAGAGCGGCCACTCTTCACTCTCCACCTCCAAGAACACGTGCTACCCATAAATTAATTCTCGAAGCTGAAAAAGCATATGAATTCACTGACGATGCTCAAGAAACCTGTGAAAAACTCAGTTCATTTCGTAAACGACGTCTTGCCGATAAAAAATATGAATTCCGTGAGGAAGCCGAGGATACAGAAAATATAATTCCGTTTAAACATATTAGAGATCAATCGGAACAGCGTTTATGTTCTGCACATCGAATGCCAAATAGAGAAGTTTCACCTGCTTATTCAATTAACAAGTGGCATCGTGTAGATTCTGAAAATAGTGAGAATGAGGATGTAACAAATCAAGATACAATGCATGGTTGTTTCCAGCCTGTTGAGCCAGGTAAATATTTTCACATAAATACAATCCTGACATTGGGTGTAGTGTCATACACATTTAATGTCAATCATTTCTTACAGCCAAAAAATCAATATTACGGCCTTTAAGTCAAAATCAATTGTACAATTACATCACGTGGCACTACAAAATTCTATCTCAATATGGTCATATGATGGCAAAACCCCATAATATTTCACCATTGGCTCCAAAAATATTTATACCACATCCAATTATTAAATGTACAGCACATTATAAACGTAGCTATATTGAATTAGATGATGAAATGGTATCAGTTATCACTGATGTTGAAGGTTTGTTTATAGAATATTTTTTATTTGAAGCACAATAATAGTGATTGAAACATTAATTATTATTTATTTATTTATTATTATTATTATTATTTCATAGATGATGAAACAGGAGGTTACGTCAGCTATCAATGTGTTCTTCCAATGAATGTGCACGGTTCGGGATACGTGCAAATGCAAATGATTAGTAACAGCAAAGCCGAAAAAATGGTATTTTTTAAAATTTATATTTCAAATATGTGAAATTACGGATATTTTATAAATATTATTGTCCTTTTGATTTTTTAGATGTTACCATATGTGTCTATAAATCAATTTAGTTTTGACATTGAAACGTTCTCACATCACATAGCCGATTGGATTTGTAAAAAATTTAAAAAAAAATATTGGCATTGTAGCGACTATGATATCGAAATAATTAATGTATGCGCCATTAGTGGTGATGTAATTTGCGTATTAATTATGAAAATTCAAGCCAGCGAATATTGCACACAGTCTAATTGGTGAGTATGCATTTATGGTTAAACGGTAAAAATGATATTCATTACATTATTTAATAATTTTGAATAATTAACAGTTCACAAGAGAGAAAAACGTATGAGACAGGATGTAAATTCATGTGGAATATTGACTCTAATCAATATAAAATTACACATATTCTGCCAATGTTGGAAAAACCAGACAAACCTAATGCAAATGAATTAGTTAATGGTATTTGGAATCCAACACGATATTTCATTCCGAATTTGAGGAAGAAATGTCAACAGAATTATGCTCGTCCAGTACGATATTTACAACATTCAATGGTCTCAGCAGGTTTGTAGTATTTTATTCATTTTTTGTTTATCCATTTTAATATCATTCTTAAATATATTTAAATATACATGTATACTTATTTTTTTCAATTTCATATATATAGACTCACTAACACAAATCCGTGATATGGATAATTTAGTGTCATTTTATATGACACCACTACCTGAAGACATAGGACCAGACTGAATACAAAAAATACATTAAAAAAATATTAATAATAAACAAAAGAAAACTAATAAATTATTCATTGTCATACGTGATGTGATTCATTTTATTTTTAGTTGCCTGTTACAGATAGAGATTTTGTGGTTGTGATAATATATTTCATAATATATATTGATAACATAAACAATCGAAGATTAACATTTTTTTTTTTTTTTTTTTTCCCAATTTTTCAGTTGCAATCGATATATTAATAATAATATTGTAGGAAACAGTGAGAAGTTGAGAGCAGAGATGAAAAATAGTTATATAAATTACTATTGAATAAAATTTGACAACTAAATAAATAATTTTTAACCAACTATTGGTCCCCAAATCATTATAACTAAGTTGCGCAATGACGCTTTTTCATTTTACATTTAATATTATGTACAACTGATATTATTTTAAAATTAAATTCCATCGTATTCATGAAACAATTAAATAAATATATATATATACATATATATATATATATATATATATATATATGTATATATAACGCGTTGAAATCCATAGAATTATAAATAAAATTGTACACAATGTGATTATAAAATAATATGAGTATTTGTAAATCATTACTTACGCGGTAATTATTTTTTCTGAATTCATATCCGCTGAAATACCATCAAATTTCAAGCCTGTGAGAATTTCCTCCCAACTATTCATACATTCTTGATAATGTTGTGCCTGTCTATCGGCCATCGATATAAGCATATTCTTCAAATCGCTTTGCTTTTCAATTGTCCATCGTTCAATATCACTTCGTAAATTTTCATTTGCACATTCAACGCGATCCTGCAGCACATCTGTACGTTTTGCAAGTTGCGGAATAGTTTGACCAAGTCTTTCTAATTTTTCATCACGTGATTCACTTTTCCATAATGAACCACTCCAATTTTGTCCCCCACGATTCGTACCATTTACACTCTCCATAAGCTAAAACAATAAATAATTACAGTAAAAATTTACATTTTATATTATAAATTAATTAATTTAAATATTGCCATCATTAAATTAAGCATACCTGGTCCTTATCCATACGACGTTTAATCAATTCTTCTGCTGTTAATTCATATTCGATTTGCATTGCGTCTCGACGAGCTAACGCATCTTTAACAGATTCAATATATGCAATATACTCACGTTCATCATTTGGAATATTTTGAATGAGATTTTCGTGAGCCAAAGCATTAGATTCTATTGCTTTTGCCATACTTAATAATATAGGAGATAATTCAGGTTCAGATGTAGCCCACTGATTAAATATCGGATGCATATGATGTAATTCCGTTAAATAATCTATTAAATATGAATAATAAATATTTATAAAATTTTTTTTCGACTTTTTTATCATAACTTCATCAAAGTTAAATTTATATTTTTATACAAACCTTGTCTTTCTTTATGAATACGACAATTAATTTTATCAATATGTGCTAACTTTTCACTAAGAGCATTGCAATAATCTTTCATGCGTTCAAATTCCATGTTACGTTGTTTTATCGTATAAGTACTGGCAACGTTTTGAAATGAATCGGTCATTTTACCAATAACATTACTCCGGCTTTTGCGTAAAATAGCAAATTCCTAATGAAAAATTAATCAATATAAATTATCACTGCAACAATTTATTTTCATTAAATATAAAACAATAGTAACGTACGGCTGGTTTTGCAGTGAGAAATGTCTGCACACCCTTGTCACAACTGAGTATTGGATGATTGACTAGTCTATTTAAAAATACATGCAACAATTTCATTCTGGTGATTATAAATTCCTTAGAATAACGATCGAGCTGAGCTAGTAATGTATGTTTTCCTGGCATTGGCTGAAAAGATAAAAAAAATTTTTTCATAACATTGATATTTTATGGATACACAAATAAATAATTTACTTACAGGAATAATGTGTGATGGATACATATCCACTAATTTTTGACGCAACCATATAAAATCATTATATCGCCTGTGTACAACATATTCACCTTCTTCAAACTCAGGTCTGGTGGTCTAAACAAAAAAATATTACAATTAAAAAAAAAACAACAAAAAAAAAATCTTGTTAGAGAATTAAAAAATATATATTTACTCTAGTTGTTATTCGAAAAGTAATATAAGTCTCTAAAGTCTCCAAATGCTTTTGAGGATTGTCCACTTTAACTTGTAAATCTCGACTATCCAATTGAAAGTCGGATGAATCATGATCAGGTAGAGTTGAAAAACTATCAATAGATGGTGAAGCAATCTGAAAAAATATTAAATTATATTATTCAAAAAAATTATCAAATATGTTTTTTTTTCTTAAGACGATTTAGAAAATTATTATCATTATAATAATAATAATTATTATTGTTGTTGTAGCATTTCAATATTTTGCAATATATTTAAAAAATTTTTACCACTGAGCCTTCGACAGACGTACTGTAATTCGAGTGAAAATCCCCATCGCGCGAATCTTGTTTTGTAATATTACTTGTTGCTGATGTACTAACTTCTAATACTGCTGAATTATCCGTAGTTTTACAATCAAAATCTTCTGTGTCAGTTTCCGAAGCAGTCATCATTTTTCTCTAATTTATTATACGCGCAACAATGTCGGATTTTTTCTTCTATCACTTATCTTACTAATATTTTTGACAGCTGATAAAAGCAAATGGCGCGCGCACGACCCCAATTGATGAGAGGTTATGTATGGGATATTTCACCAATCACTGATCATATTAATTCTAAACAAACAAGGCGGGAGATGTATTTTCGAAATTTTTTTTCAATTGTAATGAAAAAAAAAAAAAAAAAAAAAAAAAAACGAAAAAAAAAAGCGAAAAAACAAGAAAGATAATGAAAAACAATCGACATCAGAACATATATAAATTGTTTTGTTTTATTTTGTTTTTTTTTGTCGTTTACAACAAAATATTGACAAGTTAATCTCTCCCTGCCCTGGAAACCGTAGCTCTTGGATACGGCTAAAAAATTGGAGTATTTTTTTTTTCAAAAAAGTAATTGAATAGAAAATAAAAAACAACAATAATGAGTGAAGAAACTAATAGTTATTCTGCATACATGGGCATACAATCGATATTTCTTGAAACATCAAAATTACGCCGTCAATCAAGAAATATACGATCACAGGAGACATATAAAATGAATACCAGTAAGTTTTGAATAAATATTGTAACTTTTTATTGTTTGAAAACGTATTTAATTTAATTTAAATATAAAACAAAATTTTATAGTAATATTGATTTTTGATAAATTAATCGTTGTGTATAAAATTATTTAAAAATTTCAAACACTTGAAAAATACGAATAGATTAATATTACATAGATCATATAAATCATTAGGTAAATATACATATTTTTTTTCACCATTCATAGATCTCGCGCGCTCCTCAGCGCCTCCTATTTTTTATTTTTACTTCTCTCATTCCCACATATAAAATACACTTGTATATGAATCTCGTAACGTATTACATCCCATAATCATAGCAATTTTTATGTCTAAAAATACCATCATAAATCTTTCCATTTTATTATCTCACTTTTTATCTTTCACAATACTCATGTCAATTATTAATATCGAAAGTGTTAAAAACAATTAGAATGTAATAAAAAAGACGGGTGTTGTGAGTGTGCGTGAGAGAGAGAACTGTCGTCAATCGTATACATATGATGGCGTATTAATATCAAAGATGTCCGTCGCAAATAAAGTAGATCCTTGGTAATGTAAATTAATATCACTAAATTCTATTGATAATTTCTATTTAAAAAAACTTGTACTGATTTTCAATGAAATTTTTCAAATATATTTCTCAAAATAAAATATTATTCATCATTTAAATACAATATATTGTATAAAGAAGAAAAAAAAAAAAAAAGAATAAAAAAGAGGTTAGAAAGAAATAGAGGGAATTCCCTCTGTTGAGCGATTAACGTTGCAACGCGGTCAGTGATGCCGTAGCCAAGGAGACGACCGCAGCAGCAGCAGCAGCAGACAACTGACACTCCGACCGGCCCATCGACAAACATAATAATATAAGTCCATACAACTTGGACTTTTCCACATTCTGATTTTTCCGCGTGGTTTCCCGGGTGACAGACAGGGCCGGCACACTGTGACAATATACAAGGTTGAAAAGTGCGATTTCACACGAGTTTCTGAAGTGTCCACCGGGCGTCAAGGCACTCTGGCCACTCGCCATTCATGAAGACAGGTGAGGTGACAAAAATTTTGCGCCTAAAAAAAAAAATTTACACTCATGCCACAAAGTAATTAGTTCTTCACTATTGGTATTTATTTCAATATAAATTACACCTCAAATTATAATTTATCATATAATTCGATTTTTCACCTATCAAATATATATATGTACGTATATGTATATATCTATATGTATATATATATATATATATATATATACATATACACAAGTACATGTATATAGATACTTTTTTTCTGACAGCTCGTTCATTCACTCGATGATTTTGGATTAAAATATTCTCCTGGAAATTATCATAAGTGTTACGGATATGTCAACTGTATGAATCATCGCATCATTAATGGTATTAACGTATCCATAAAACTAATTACAATGTGTTTGATCATGCAATTAAATAATGATATTAAACGTTATTATTATTATGATTTGTAATATCATTTATTAGTAGATTGTGCCAAAGATAAAAGTAATTGCTTTGTGCAATACATATGTAATAATGAATAATTGTTGATTTGGCTGAAATCCAAATGAAATTGTCACAAGTTTCATACAACAATTTATATTTATTATTATGTAGTAGCAAGTTATTATTCAAAGGTTATTATATTGTCAATTATTCTTCTTGTATGTAGTGAATAATCTGTGCCACTCATCATGTTTTATATGTATGATCCCTTATAATAGTTGTGAATCCTT